>BTHU01000008.1:116834219-117264219 GCA_036184795.1 Tokudaia tokunoshimensis | reverse complement strand
TAATTTTCACTCAGTGCTAAAATTGTTCATCCCAGGTTATTTTATTTTCAATGAATAACAATTCTCAAAGACCTCAAAAGAGTTTTAAAGGCCAGAATCTTATGATTCCTATATATTTAGCACTTGACAAATAGGGAATTTGCCAATATTTGAGTTAGCGGCACCTCCGTAAATTCTTTTTTTAGAAGATTTGTTTTTATCTTATGTGTACAGGTGTTTTGCCTGCATGTGTGTCTGTGTACCATGTGTATGCAGTGCTAATAGAGGTCAAAAAGGGCATCAGATATAGAGAACTGGAGGTACAGGTGTTTGGGAGCTGCCACCTGGTTGCTGGGATTCGAACTCAGGTCCTCTGAAAGACCAACCAGTTCTTCTAATCACGGAGCTCTCTCCAGCTCCATACTTCTGTTTTTAACTGCCAGTAAATAAAAGATTCCAGGGTTAATTAATCATTTGAGGCTGTGTCTTTTACTGCACGCATAAGATTCTAAGTCTAAATATTCCAAGGTTCTACAGGAATTCCTTTAAATATTAATATGTGGCATGCAGGAATATATCTACGCACACACACACACATGCATGCACACACACACACACACACACACACACAGGTTTTTATGTGTATATTGTGTGTACATTGTGCGTGTATTTGAGCATGGGGCTGAAGGATGTAAGTCAACCCTGAATGTTGTTCTTCATACCATCCGTGTGGTTTTAGATACAAAGTCTCTCACTGGCCCAGAACTGACCAGTTTGCTAAGCTGGCCAGCTAGAGACCTCTGGGGAATCTTCCTTTCTCCATCTCCCAGCTCTAGGATTACAGATGTGCTTTTTTCCTTAAGTTACAAGGGTTGGCCGCAGGTCCTGTTGTGTACATGGCAAACACTTTACTGATGGAGCCATCTCCCTAGTCCTTTCATGCATATTTCTTTAGCAATTCCCTGGTATAAATGAAAGTACAACAAATATAAAGATATTTAATGTATATTGAAATTAAAATAAATTATATAATTACAGATACATACATGCTTGTTTTAAGGAGAACAAACAAAATCTGGAGTTATTTCTTTGAACAAAGACTTCCTGGGACATGACTGTAGAATGATCACTGTTTTAATGTCTCAATGTGAGACTTAGGGAAAGCATTCCCTAGTGCAGCCTATTGCTATGTGAACAGTTAGATTCTCTACCTAATAGGAAGATATATCTTTGACAGTTTTGCATTTGTAGTAGAAACCCTTGCAACCAAACAATGATAATAACAATAACTAGAAATCAAACCAAACCAAACCACAGAGAATTCCCAGTGTGACTTCTTGAGATTTGAAAGATAGGATACCCCGCTTAGAGATACCCTGCTCATAGGGAGATGGAAATGTTGAGACACCCTGCTTAGAGATACACTGCTCCCAGGGAGATGCAGCTTTGACAGGTCTGTAGTTCTGATAGAACCCTCGAAAGCCAGCAGCCAGAGAATGATAAAATGAATAATAACTAGTAACAAAAGCAAGTTAAGCTTCTGAGGAGCCCAGTGCAGCCCACCACGATGAGCCCACACGCAGCAGTCACACAATCTGCTTCAGGAGAGGGTTATTAACAGAAGCCTTGTGGCATTCAAGGGAAGCAGGTTGGGGACAGAGGACAGAAGGGCAGTGGCAGCCTGTTTCCCCTACAAGCATGAGGTAATCAAGAGGACAATTAGATATTTGCTTGTGATACAAACTGCAGCAAATGAAGGCAGGGATCTGAACACAGGGGAATCCCAGGGTATGGATTAACTCCAGCTGGTGTAGACACAGTGAACATCGATGTGACAAGGAGCTTCGACCTTGCCTTAAGGAAGGAGATAAGGCAGGAGCCTCGAGTGAGGATGTGTGCTACTGGACCTCACGCCTTAACTGTTACCTAGCTTTGAATGTCAGGTCTCCAGACTGGGGCACTTGGCCATTACCAGTGCCTTCTCGTAAGGTGTCAGATAAGGGACATTTTTATTACCCAAGAGACTTGCCCTCATCAGTAAGCGCAGCAACAGCCTATGCAAAGGGAAAGGACTTTATAAACCTTAGTCATTGCCGATACAAATGAAGAACTTTAGTTATCAGCACCAAAAGGAGGTCCCTTACTTCTGTAATGCTTCTGAGCTGAAAAGAAAGCTGTGTGAGTCAAAAGAAGTTGCTGAATCTCATGGGTGGAGGACTTGTTCTTTTTGCTTGATTATGGAGAAAATCACATATGGTCTCCCACATAGGGTCACCCACATATGGGCATACACATATGTCAAACTTGGAAATGGCATGCCAAGAACATGTATAACTTATTGTGTGTCAGTTAACTCAAAGAAGCTATTTTTAGGTATGTGGGGGAAGGTTTGTTTGTTTGTTTGTTTGTTTTTGAAAGTCAGTAGCCCATCGGGTTGGTTCAGTGGGTAAAGGTGTTTCCGACAAAGCCTAAAGACTGGACTCAATTGCTAGGACTCACATGGCAGAAGGGGAGAGTCCTCTATTGCCAACCGTGCTCTGACATCCACACATGTCCGCCTACACACATGCATACAGGCAGACGATAAACACACTAATAATTAAATAATCGTGATAATTTGCAGAATGATTTAGAGTTGGTGGCACTCACGCCAAGTGAGTAATCACAGCACTTGAGAGAAGCAGACAAGAGCTTTGCCATGGGTTTGAAGCCATCCTGGACTACAGAGTGAATTCTAGCCTAGGCAACAGTGGGAGACCCTATAAAAGCAAACAAGCCAAAACCAGACAGACAACTGCAACAGATCAATAAAGCTCGGCGTATCATATTTACACATGCAAATGTCATGCTGAAAAAGTCTTTTGCCTAACAGGCAGGCTAGGGGGGACACTTCTTAGCATTGACAAAAACAGCCAGGTGTTGGAGCAGGAAATAGAAGTTGCTTCTAGATTTCTGTACCTTGTTGAGGAGTTTGTCCTTCTGCCAATGAGAGGATGACATGCGTACATGGAATCCCATTTGGCTGGTGGACATAGTCAGACTCTCAAAAATGCCAAGAGAGCAAGCACCGTGTGGAGACGAATGGTTTTATGTGGCATACACACACAGCTTGCAAATCTCACAGGAAATGCTCTTGCCCGTCAGGTATTGGCATTAGTGATTGCATTTAGCTTTTAGCCTGCTCTTCTGGAGGGAGAATTGACATCACTTATAATTAAAGGCAGAGGCGTCTGCAGATATCATATTGTTCAGCTTTCCCTTTTGGGATTCTCTTAGTTTCATCAAAGTCACTACTAAGCCAGATGCTCCCTGGATCAGACAAGGAGACAGTGCTGGATTCCATGTTTAAATATGGAGTGCTATCTGTATTTAAGGTCTTATTTTTTCCTCAAAGGATGCCCTCAGACCTCCAATGCTCATCCGAAATTGCTCCTTATAAAGAATCTCATGCATCTTCATTTATAACTTATCCATTGTGTATTAGTTACTTTTCTGTTGTTTTGGTAAAACATCATGACTTAGGAATCTAGAGGGATAATTAGCCAGCATGGTGGGGAGTCACAGTGACAAGTGGCATCCAGGACAGCAGGAGCAGGAAGCTGCGAGCTCACACCTTCAAACACAAGCGGGATGCAGGAGGAGCACACACACTGGGGACAGCATGAGTCTTTAAACGCCCAAAGCCCACCTCCATGATGGACTTTCTCCAGGGTCACATCTCCTCACCCCATCCTCAGACAGTACCATCCCTGGATGAGCAAGTGTTCAAACATCTGAACCTATAGGGGACCTTTTCAGTCAAGCCACAATGAAGGAAATGTAAAATGCATAACATTATACTGTCATAAAAATCAGTGAGAAGGTGACCTCTCCCTCACACTGAAAAGATCGTGCCATGCCCACCTGTCTGCTTTGTACGAAGTGACCTGACACTGTTGTGTGAGACACCACACACACACGCACGCACGCACACGCACGTGCGTGCACACACAAATTTATTCATCATGAAAGGGAACCCATGGCATATCAAAGCAGCCATAGCGCCAACTTGGTGAGCAATGCTGGAATATTTGTAAGTATTATGAATATTATGAACTGGAGTGTGAGTGGGGGTTACTTACAGAAGCAGAAATGGCAAAATAAAATAAAATAAAATAAAGTAAAATAAAATGAATGATAAAAGCAGCTGTATTGTGGCAAGGCCCAGCTGAACATAGGAGATAGCTGTTATAAGATTTGCTGTCTGTAGAGCTGGCAGGCAGCTCAGCTGTTGTTTATTTCTTTCTATGCCTCTGTGGTGGGGCAAGAATCTTCCGCGTCTCTTTTTTCCCCCCAGATGTGTGAGCTGAGTCCTCTTCCTTCTGGAGGGAATCTTTCAAATTGAAGCATAATTATCATACAACATGTTCTGCACTCCCTCGTGTGGGGACATGAAGTGAGCGGAGCATGACTTCAGTGTGTGAATTGCTTTCTTCCCTTAGTAATTCTAGAGCTTTTACTTAGCTCCTTCCATAAAAGACCCTTCTCTTCTCTTTGGCAAATCTTACCGCCATTATCCTTTACCCAGCATTCCCCACTGCAGATGCTATTGGCCCGGCTGCTGCCTAGCTTCTGCCATTGGTACTGGACCTTCTGTGAGGTATTTAGGTTAGCTGCACACAAGCACAGATACCCCACAGAAGGTCCGATACCAATGGCAGGGGCTAGGTAGCTGCCAGACCAGTAGCATCTGCAGTGGAAAACACCAGGTAAAGGATGACTTGGGTCCCAGGTAAGGTGGGATGGAATGGTTGTGAGATTTCTTCAGGTTTTTAGAGCATCACAATATACAGTATGGGATGATTGCTCCTGAAGTTTTTCCATTAATTAATTAATTAATTAGAGACAAGACCTCATATATACCAGGCAAGTCTCAAACTCATGTAACCAAGAATGATCTTAAACTTCTGATCTGCCCGGAACCAACCTGCAGGTCCTAGGACTACAAGCAGTAGCACCATGCCCAATTTATGCAGTTCTAGAGAGTGAACTCAGGGCATGTGGATACAACACACAAGGACTCTGCCAGATGAACTGCATCCTTACACCATGCACTCAATGCTCTTGAACCACACCTGATCCATAATAACTATGACTGCGGACCACACAATTGAAAAGAAGCAGAACTACCCTAGGATGCTGTGTGCTCTGTGTAGGAAAGAACCCTATGTTATTTTCCATTTCTCTTCACCAGTGATGAGCTATGTCCTGTTCTTTTCCTTCTGTCCTGGAAAAGAGCTATCTGCAGCTAACAAAAAGTATACTTGGGGGATTGGTCAGAACATCACTATCCTTTTTAGTCAAGTCATTTTCAAATACGTATTTATAGACAGCCTATTTGTAGATGCTGGCTTGCTTGTATTCTTTCTCCACTATTGATTTTTTAGACAATTAGAATTGTCTTCAAATTTGAAAAATGCCCAGGGATACAATTAATATTTAGCTGAGTTCGTGTTCTCAGATGGCAGGGGAAGTAATTTATTTTGGTAATTATGAGCTTACAAAATAATATTTGGGTTATTACAACACACACACACACACACACACACACACACACACACACACACCATCCAATTAACCTTCTCAGACTTCTTAATGTGTTCACCAAATTTGATGGTCAATGTGACTTTCTCTTCAGACATGTAGAGACACAGAGGCAGTCACCAATTATCCACAAGTAGTGTTGCTTTGTTGGGTCTTGAGAAAGACACTTTGTAGCACCAGTGTTGGTAGAGATATTCTAATGCACTTTAATTTTGACCACATTCTTCAAGGAGAAGTATTTGCCAAAGATGGGCAAGACCCCTACAGATGTGATAATTTATCAGATAAAGGCATAAAGGACCTCTGTTACTGGAAGCTAAGATTCATGCTACCACCCCGTCTGACAAATAGCTTGGAGGCTGAAGTTAGTGGAAGCAAGCTGGTTTACTCAGGGTCAACACTGAGAAAACAGAAGATGCTTTTCTGTCTCAAATTTCTACTTCCCAGGGTTTAGTGCTGCTTCTATGGGAGGGAGAGGGGTTACGGGGAGATGGGGCAGGAAGCCCCTTCTCCAGGCAGGGTTTTGGTCTTCAAGGTCCTACCTCCTCATCCTCGTCCTGGTCCTCCTCCTCCTCCTCCTCCTCCTTCTCTTCCTCTTCCTCCTCTTATTGTATTTGGACCTGGCTCTTCAGCTCCTGGGGGCGACTTATGTATTTTCACTTCAGAAAAACAGTCATTTCTCTACATCAGTTCTCTGAGCCGGGGAGGACTTGAGGAGGACTTAAGGAGGACTCCATTAGGGGATGAGTCCTTACCAGTTTAAAGCTAGGAGGAGAGAAGAGACAAAGCCCAGATCCCCCTTCCCAAGAGCTGCCCTGACATGCTTGGGGATAGTTTATCTGATCGTTCCCTTGCTATCCTGACAGTTGGTCTCCTTGGCTTCTCACTAGCTTTTATTGGGAAACTGGAGCGGGGGAAGCTTGGCTGGACGATCCATTTCTAGTATTTGAGCAGTTATGGAGAATTAGTGAGAGAATGAAGCTGACTCTGCTGCTATTTAGTAAAACACACACGTCTTTGTGTTTTACTAAACAAAGCAGCTCCCAGCAGCTCCTTTCTCTTTTACCACCTGGAGATGGTCACTCAAGTCGGAGACCTGGAGGCTGGAGAAGTCAAACCCCATTCACCCCAGCCCCTACATGGGACAGAGAGTTAAGATGCTGTGCTGTGCTGTGGCCTTGTAATCCCTCGTACTAGATGGCATGGGAAAGGTGGCCCTACTTAGTACATGGCTTCATGGCATATAGACTATGCCAAATTAACTCAAGAGGTATTAAACATCCCACCAGCTCCTGGAAACCATCAAAAGCTAGGATTACCCTCCTCATGTCAGAGGATTTCTCTCTCAAGTCTCTCTCTTCCCTTCAGGTCTCCTGTCATGTTTCCTCTGTCTGCTCTCTCTCTCTAGCCCTTAAGCTCCTGTCTGCTGCCTCTGATCTGAGACTTCTCACATCCCCAAAGCTCAAATCGTAAGCCATGGTTGCAAAGCCCTCTGTCCAAATTTCTGAGGTGTAACTTCTGCATCCGACTCCTTCTCAAACCTGCCGCCCTGATCTCTTAAAACTTCCAAATCAGTTTCTGTAGTTTGCATGGTGATTGTACAGCTGCCTTGATAGAGAAATAGCCATGGACGTGCTGGGGATGGGCGGATTTCTCACTGCATGGGAAGATTCGTGTCTTGGAGACTGCTGCTCATTCTACTACCACCGGTTTTCCAGGGGTGTATGTTACAATCTCTCAAGGTCCACCCATGCTTTTCTGAGGTCCCCCCAACAGTGAGAACACCAGTCAGTGAAGCTCAGAGGAAAGAGAGCCAGAACTGAGATGTCTCTACAGAATGATTTCATAACCAATACCCACTGTGAACCTACCTGGAATGACTAGGTGTTTGCATGGGCGTTTGCTAATACACTTTCACCTTCTCACCTTTCCAGCCCCCAGTGAGCCTTTGCTGTGCAAGTTTGCTGATGGAGGACAGAAGAAGAGACAGAGTCAGAGCAAGCACACCCAGAACGGGAGGCCATGGCCCAGGGAAGGAGAGGTGAGTCCTGAGAGTCGCTCAGCAACTGGGTGGCAGTCCTCCCTAGGAGACTAGCAGATGTTTGGAGCCATGCAAAAAAAAAATAATCAAGTCCCTGGTCAGGGTTTAGTGGTTAAGACTGCTTGCTGTGCAAACATGGGGACCTGAGTTTGAATCCCCAGAAAGCATGCAAAATGCTGCTCGTAGTTATATAAGTCTGTAATCCCCACTCTAAGGTTTGGGGGCATTTGGAGCTAGGGATGGCTGGCTAACAACCTGGCTCTAGTGTCATGAGAGATCCTGCTCAAGGAATGAGATGGAGGGATAGAGCAGGACACCTAATGTCTTCCTCCAATACACTTAAAGAGCCCTGCACACACATGGGTCTATATATGATACTGATAGGTCTCTAACCTCCATATGCATTTAGATCTCACGGGAAACCAAATGTCCAGAGTCAAACAGGTTTTAATGCTTTATTAGTGTACAGAGAAGAGAATGGCATTCCGTGGAGAAGAACAAAGACCATGAAACTCAAGGGAGCTGGAGATGTAGCTCAGGTGTAGAGGATTGTCCTTTTGTGCTAGAAACTTGGCTTTCATCCCCAGTATCCCATAAGACAAAGCAAACTCCAAAGCCCTAGCATGGTGAAAACCCCAGTAATGAGAAGTCAGAGGCAGGGGAATCAGATGGTCAAAGTCATCTTTGGGTATATTGTTAGCTTTTGTGAAATTAGTGCCAGTCTCCAAAAATAAAATAAAATGGCTTCCAAGTATCTTTACAGATATCGAAAAGGAATTCATAATCCCAAGACAAATGGCAGGTTAACATTTCCCCTTTAAAATAAATTTTATCAGGGGAGCGTTCTGACTAGTTAACCTAGTGTCCATCATGGCTGGAGTACAGGGAGGGATCGAAGGGAATGTCTGACTTTGATAGATTCTCAAAGTTGGTGGGAAGTTCCACTCTAGGCTATGAAACATGGCTGAGCCTGCCTGACAAGGAGGGGCAGAAGGCAGGCAGTAAGGGAGGAGGATAAACTTCCCTTGCATTTGCAGGGAGTGGGGTGGGGGAGGTCAGCTGGCTTTTCCCTGTGGAGATGCAGCACCTTTACTTTCACAGCAGGGCTTGTCAGCTGCTGGGAGTGGGATGGGGGAGCAAGTGGTCCGGTTCCTGGGAGAGAAGGGATCTGTGATCTAGCACTCTACACAAATAATTGATCAGTAATTACATAGTGGTTATGGCATGCCGGTACAATTATATAAGGAAACACTTTTTCTGAAAATTGAGTGTTTGTATTCTGAAAAGAGCCAGAGTTTAGACTGCTATGGTGGTTCTCTTAGTTTCTTTTCCTGTTGCTGTATAATATAAATAGGTAGGTAGGTAGGTAGGTAGGTAGATAGATAGATAGATAGATAGATAGATAGATAGATAGATAGATAGATAGATAGATAGATAGATGCAACTTTTTTTAAAATTTTATTTTCTAAGTTTTTTTATTTACATTCAAGATCATTTCCCCTTTCCCATTTCCTCCCTCCCCGAAAGTCCCATAAGCCCCCTTCCCTCCCTCTTTTCCCCATTCAACACCCTCTCACTTCTCTGTCCTGGCGTTCCCCTACATCCAGTCTTTCCAGGACCAAGGGTCTCTCCTTCCATCTTCTTAGAAAACTATTGATATGCGAATTGTGTCTAGGGTATTCCAAGATTCTGGGTCAATATCCCCTTATCAGTGACTGCATACCATGTGTGTTCTTTTGTGATTGGGTTACCTCACTAAGGATGATATTTTCAAGTTCTGACCATTTGCCTAGGAATTTCGTGAATTCATTGTTTTTAATTGCACAGTAGTATTCCATTGTGTAGATATACCACATCTTCTGAATCCATTCCTCCGTTGAGGGACATCTGGGTTCTTTCCAGCTTCTGGCTATTATAAATAAGGCTGCTATGAACATAGTGGAGCATGTGTCCTTATTGCATGCAGGTAAAGCCTCTGGGTATATGCCCAGGAGTGGTATAGCCGGATCCTCCGGGAGTGTCATGCCCAGTTTTCTGAGGAACCGCCAGACTGCTGTCCAGAGTGGTTGTACCAGCTTGCAATTCCACCAGCAGTGGAGGAGTGTTCCTCTTTCTCCACATCCTCGCCAACAACTGCTGTGTCCTGTGTTTTTGATCTTAGCCATTCTGACTGGTTTGATGGAATCTCAGGGTTGTTTTGATTTGCATTTCCCTAATGACTAAGGACTATGAACATCTCTTTAGGTGCTTCTCAGCCATTAGATATTCTTCAGGTGAGAACTCTTTGTGTAGCTCTGTACCCCATTTTTAATAGGGTTACTTGCCTCTCTGGAGTTTAACTTCTTGAGTTCTTTGTATATATTGGATATTAGCCCTCTGTCGGATGTAGGGTTGGTAAAGATCATTTCCCAGTGAGTTGGTTGCCGCTTTGTCTTTTTGACAGTGTCTTTTGCCTTGCAAAAACTTTGTAATTTAATGAGGTCCCATTTGTCTATTCTTGATCTTAGAGCATAAGCTATTGGAGTTCTGTTCAGGAAATTCTCCCCTGTGCCCATATGTTCAAGGTTCTTCCCTAGTTTCCTTTCTATTAGTTTCAGTGTGTCTGGTTTTATGTGGAGGTCCTTGATCCACTTGGAATTGAGCTTAGGGCAAGGAGATAAGAATGGGTCAATTTGCATTCTTCTGCATGTTGACCTCCAGTTGAGCCAGCACCATTTGTTGAAAAGGCTATCTTTTTTCCACTGAATGGTTTTAGCTCCTTTGTCAAAGATCAAGTGACCATAGAAGTGTGGATTCATTTCTGGGTCTTCAATTCTGTTCCATTGATCTACATGCCTGTCACTGTACCAATACCATGCGGTTTTAAACACTATTGCTCTGTAGTACAGCTTGAGGTCTGGGATACTGATTCCCCAGAGGTTCTTTTACTCTTGAGAATAGTTTTAGCTATTCTGGGTTTTCTGTTATTCCAGATGAATTTTTGAATTGCTCTTTCTAACTCTATGAAGAATTGATTTGGGATTTTGATGGGGATTGCATTGAATCTGTATATTACTTTTGGTAAGATGGTCATTTTTACTATATTAATCCTGCCAATCCATGAGCATGGCAGATTTTTCCATCTTCTGAGGTCTTCTTCAATTTCTTTCTTCAGAGACTTGAAGTTCTTGTCATACCGATCTTTTCCTTCTTTGGTTAGAGTCACGCCAAGATACTTTATATGGTTTGTGGCTATCGTGAAGGGTATCATTTCTCTTGCTTCTTTCTCAGCCTGCTTATCCTTTGAGTATAGGAAGGCTACTGACTTGCTTGAGTTGATTTTATATCCGGCCACTTTGCTGAAGTCGTTTATCAGCTGTAGCAGTTCTCTGGTGGAGTTCTTTGGGTCGCTTAAGTATACTATCATATCATCTGCAAATAGTGATAGTTTGACTTCTTCCTTTCCAATTTGTATCCCTTTGACCTCTTTTTGTTGTCTAATTGTTCTAGCTAGAACTTCAAGTACTATATTGAAAAGATATGGAGAGAGAGGGCAGCATTGTCTAGTCCCTGATTTTAGTGGGATTGCTTCAAGTTTCTCTCCATTTAGATTGATGCTGGCTACCGGTTTGCCGTAAATTGCTTTTACTATATTTAGATATGGGCCTTGAATTCCTGATCTTTCCAAGACCTTTAGCATGAAAGGATGCTGAATTTTGTCAAATGCTTTCTCAGCATCTAATGAGATGACCATGTGGTTTTTTTTCTTTGAGATTGTTTATATAGTGGATTACATTGATGGATTGCCTTATATTGAACCATCCCTGCATCACTGGGATGAAGCTTACTTGATCGTAGTGAATGATAGTTTTGATGTATTCTTGGATTCGGTTGGCAAGAATTTTATTGAGTATTTTTGCATCGATATTCATAAGAGAGATTGGCCTGAGATTCTCTTTCTTTGTCGGATCTTTGTGTGCTTTTGGTATTAGTGTAATTGTGGCTTCATAGAACGAGTTGGGTAGTGTTCCTTCTGTTTCTATTTTGTGGAACAGTTTGAAGAGTATTGGTGTTAGGTCTTCTTTGAAAGTCTGATAGAATTCTGCATTAAAACCATCTGGACCTGTGCTTTTTTTGGTTGGAAGACTTCCAATGACAACTTCTATTTCTTCAGGGGTTATAGGACGGTTTAGATGGTCTATTTGATCCTGATTTAATTTTGGTATTTAATATCTGTCAAGGAAATTGTCCATTTCCTCGAGATTTTCTAGTTGTGTTGAATACAGGTTTTTGTAGTAGGATCTGATGATTTTTTGAATTTCCTCAGTTTCTGTTGTTATCTCTCCCTTTTTGTTTCTGATTTTATTAATTTGGATACTGTCTCTGTGCCCTCTGGTTAGTCTGGCTAAGGGCTTATCTATCTTGTTGATTTTCTCAAAGAACCAACTCCTCGTTTTGTTGATTCTTTGTATGGTTTTATTTGTTTCTACTTGATTGATTTCAGCCCTGAGTTTGATGATTTCCTGCCTTCTACTCCTCTTTGGTGTGTTTGCTTCTTTTTGTTCCAGGGCTTTCAGGTGTGCCATTAAGCTGTTAGTGTATGCTGTCTCCCATTTCTTTTTGGCGGCACTCAGGGCTATGAATTTTCCTCTTAGCACTGCTTTCATTGTGCCCCATAAATTAGGGTATGTTGTGCCTTCATTTTCATTAACTTTCAAAAAGTCTTTGATTTCTTTCTTTATTTCCACCTTGACCAAGTTATCATTGAGTAGAGCATTGTTTTGCCTCCATGTGTACGTGGGTTTTCTTTTGTTTTTGTTGCCATTGAAGACCACCCTTATTCCATAGTGATCTGATAGGAGGCATGGGATTAGTTCTATCTTCTTATATCTGTTGAGGTCTGATTTGTGACCAATTATATGGTCAATTTTGGAGAAGGTACCATGAGGTGCTGAGAAGAAGGTGTATTCTTTAGCTCAAGGATGAAATGTTCTATATATATCTGTTAGTTCCATTTGGTCCAAGGCTTCAATTAGATTCACTGTGTCCCTGTTTAGTTTCTGCTTTCCTGAACAATCCTTTTCAGAGAGCAGGGTGTTGAAGTCACCCACTATTATTGTGTGAGGTGCGATGTGTTCTTTGAGCTTTAGTAAAGTTTCTTTTACAAATGAGGGTGCCCTTGCATTTGGAGCATAGATATTCAAAATTGAGAGTTCTTCTTGGTGGATTTTTCCCTTGATCAGTATGTAGTGTCCTTCTGTGTCTTTTTTGATGACTTTAGGTTGAAAATCAATTTTATCTGATATTAGGATGGCTACTCCGGCTCGTTTCTTGGGGCCAATTTGCTTGTAAAATTGTTTTCCAGCCTTTTACTCTGAGGTAGTGTTTGTCTTTGACACTGAGGTGCGTTTCCTGCATGCAGCAAATTGCTGGGTCCTGTTTACGTATCCAGTCTGCTAGTTTATGTCTTTTTATTGGGGAATTGAGACCATTGATATTAAGAGAGATTAAGGAATAGTGATTATTGCCACCTGCCATTCTTGATGCCATCTTTTTTTTTTATTTTATTTTTTAATTTACATTCCAAATCACTTCCCCTTTCCCGTTTCCTCCCTCCCCGAAAGTCCCATAAGCCCCCTTCCCTCCCTCTTTTCTCCATTCAACCCCCTCTCGTTACTCTGTCCTGGCGTTCCCCTACATCCAGTCTTTCCAGTACCAGGGGTCTCTCCTTCCATCTTTTTAGAAATCTATTGATATGCGGATTGTGTCTGGGGTATTCTGAGATTCTGGGTCAATATCCCCTTATCAGTGACTGCATAGCATGTGTGTTCTTTTGTGATTGGGTTACCTCACTAAGGATGATATTTTCAAGTTCTGACCATTTGCCTAGGAATTTCGTGAATTCATTGTTTTTAATTGCACAGTAGTATTCCATTGTGTAGATATACCACATCTTCTCAATCCATTCCTCCGTTGAGGGACATCTGGGTTCTTTCCAGCTTCTGGCTATTATAAATAAGGCTGCTATGAACATAGTGGAGCATGTGTCCTTATTGCATGCAGGTAAAGCCTCTGGGTATATGCCCAGGAGTAGTATAGCCGGATCCTCCGGGAGTGTCATGCCCAGTTTTCTGAGGAACCGCCAGACTGCTTTCCAGAGTGGTTGTACCAGCCTGCAATTCCACCAGCAGTGGAGGAGTGTTCCTCTTTCTCCACATCCTCGCCAACAACTGCTGTCTCCTGTGTTTTTGATCTTAGCCATCCTGACTGGTGTGAGATGGAATCTCAGGGTTGTTTTGATTTGCATTTCCCTAATGACTAAGGATGATGAACATCTCTTTAGGTGCTTCTCAGCCATTAGATATTCTTCAGGTGAGAACTCTTTGTGTAGCTCTGTACCCCATTTTTAATAGGGTTACTTGCCTCTCTGGAGTTTAACTTCTTGAGTTCTTTGTATATCTTGGATATTAGCCCTCTGTCGGATGTAAGGTTGGTAAAGATCATTTCCCAGTTAGTTGGTTGCCGCTTTGTCTTTTTGACAGTGTCTTTTGCCTTGCAAAAACTTTGTAATTTAATGAGGTCCCATTTGTTAATTCTTGATCTTAGAGCATAAGCTATTGGAGTTCTGTTCAGGAAATTCTCCCCTGTGCCCATATGTTCAAGGTTCTTCCCTAGTTTCCTTTCTATTAGTTTCAGTGTGTCTGGTTTTATGTGGAGATCTTTGATCCACTTAGAATTGAGCTTAGTGCAAGGAGATAAGGATGGGTCAATTTGCATTCTTCTGCATGTTGACCTCCAGCTGAGCCAGCACCATTTGTTGAAAAGGCTATCTTTTTTCCACTGGATGGTTTTAGCTCCTTTGTCAAAGATCAAGTGACCATAGAAGTGTGGATTCATTTCTGGGTCTTCAATTCTGTTCCATTGATCTACATGTCTGTTACTGTACCAATACCATGCAGTTTTTAACACTATTGCTCTGTAGTACAGCTTGAGGTCCGGGATACTGATTCCCCCAGAGATTCTTTTACTCTTGAGAATAGTTTTAGCTATTCTGGGTTTTCTGTTATTCCAGATGAATTTTTGAATTGCTCTTTCTAACTCTATGAAGAATTGAGTTGGGATTTTGATGGGGATTGCATTGAATCTGTGTATTACTTTTGGTAAGATGGTCATTTTTACTATATTAATCCTGCCAATCCATGAGCATGGCATATTTTTCCATCTTCTGAGGTCTTCTTCAATTTCTTTCTTCAGAGACTTGAAGTTCTTGTCATACAGATCTTTCACTTGTTTGGTTAGAGTCACGCCAAGATATTTAATATGGTTTGTGGCTATCGTGAAGGGTATTATTTCTCTTTCTTCTTTCTCTGCCTGCTTATCCTTTGAGTATAGGAAGGTTTCTGACTTGCTTGAGTTGATTTTATATCCGGCCACTTTGCTGAAGTCGTTTATCAGCTGTAGGAGTTCTCTGGTGGTGTTCTTTGGGTCGCTTATGTATACTATCATATCGTCTGCAAATAGTGATAGTTTGACTTCTTCCTTTCCAATTTGTATCCCTTTGACCTCTTTTTTTTGTCTAATTGCTCTAGCTAGAACTTCAAGTACTATATTGAAAAGATATGGAGAGAGAGGGCAGCCTTGTCTAGTCCCTGATTTTAGTGGGATTGCTTCAAGTTTCTCTCCATTTAGATTGATGCTGGCTACCGGTTTGCCGTAAATTGCTTTTACTATATTTAGATGTGGGCCTTGAATACCTGATCTTTCCAAGACCTTTAGCATGAAAGGATGCTGAATTTTGTCAAATGCTTTCTCAGCATCTAATGAGATGACCATGTGGTTTTTTTCTTTGAGATTGTTTATGTAGTGGATTACATTGATGGATTGCCTTATATTGAACCATCCCTGCATCCCTTGGATGAAGCCTACTTGATCGTGGTGAATGATCGTTTTGATGTGTTCTTGGATTCGGTTGGCAAGAATTTTATTGAGTATTTTTGCATCGATATTCATAAGAGAGATTGGCCTGAGATTCTCTTTCTTTGTCGGATCTTTGTGTGCTTTTGGTATTAGTGTAATTGTGGCTTCATAGAACGAGTTGGGTAGTGTTCCTTCTGTTTCTATTTTGTGGAACAGTTTGAAGAGTATTGGTGTTAGGTCTTCTTTGAAGGTCTGATAGAATTCTGCACTAAAACCATCTGGACCTGTGCTTTTTTTGGTTGGAAGACTTCCAATGACAACTTCTATTTCTTCAGGGGTTATAGAACGGTTTAGATGGTCTATTTGATCCTGATTTAATTTTGGTACTTGGTATCTGTCAAGGAAATTGTCCATTTCCTCAAGATTTTCTAGTTGTGTTGAATACAGGTTTTTGTAGTAGGATCTGATGATTTTTTGAATTTCCTCAGTTTCTGTTGTTATCTCTCCCTTTTCATTTCTGATTTTATTAATTTGGATACTATCTCTGTGCTCTCTGGTTAGTCTGGCTAAGGGCTTATCTATCTTGTTAATTTTCTCAAAGAACCAACTCCTCGTTTTGTTGATTCTTTGTATGGTTTTATTTGTTTCTACTTGATTGATTTCAGCCCTGAGTTTGATGATTTCCTGCCTTCTACTGCTCTTTGGTGTATTTGATTCTTTTTGTTCCAGTGCTTTCAGGTGTGCCATTAAGCTGTTAGTGTATGCTGTCTCCCGTTTCTTTTTGGCGGCACTCAGGGCTATGAATTTTCCTCTTAGCACTGCTTTCATTGTGTCCCATAAATTAGGGTATGTTGTGCCTTCATTTTCACTAACTTTCAAAAAGTCTTTGATTTCTTTCTTTATTTCCACCTTGACCAAGTTATCATTGAGTAGAGCATTGTTCAGCCTCCATGTGTACGTGGGTTTTCTTTTGTTTTTGTTGCCATTGAAGACCACCCTTATTCCATAGTGATCTGATAGGAGGCATGGGATTATTTCTATCTTCTTGTATCTGTTGAGGTCTGATTTGTGACCAATTATATGGTCAATTTTGGAGAAGGTACCATGAGGAGCTGAGAAGAAGGTGTATTCTTTAGCTGTAGGATGAAATGTTCTATATATATATCAGTTAGTTCCATTTGGTCCAAGGCTTCAATTAGATTCTCTGTGTCCCTGTTTAGTTTCTGCTTTCCTGAACAATCCTTTTCAGAGAGCAGGGTGTTGAAGTCACCCACTATTATTGTGTGCGGTGCGATGTGTGCTTTGAGTTTTAGTAAAGTTTCTTTTATGAATGAGGGTGCCCTTGCATTTGGAGCATAGATATTCAGGATTGAGAGTTCTTGATGGTGGATTTTTCCCTTGATCAGTATGTAGTGTCCTTCTGTGTCTTTTTTGATGACTTTAGGTTGAAAATCAATTTTATCCGATATTAGGATGGCTATTCCACCTCGTTTCTTGGGGCCATTTGCTTGTAAAATTGTTTTCCATCCTTTTACTCTGAGGTAGTGTTTGTCTTTGACACTGAGGTGCGTTTCCTGCATGCAGCAAAATGCTGGGTCCTGTTTACGTATCCAGTCTGCTAGTCTATGTCTTTTAATTGGGGAATTGAGACCATTGCTATTAAGAGAGATTAAGGCATAGTGATTATTGCCATCTGCCATTCTTGACGCTATCTTTATGTTTGAGTGGTTATCTACTTTTGGGTTTGATTCAAGAAGGTTATTATCTCATTTTTTCCAGGGTGTTGTTTCTCTCCCTGTATTGGAGGTTTCCACCTATTATCCGTTGCAGGGCTGGATTTGTGGAAAGATATTGTGAAAATTTGGTTTTATCATGGAATATCTTGGTCTCTCCATCTATGGTGATTGAGAGTTTTGCTGGGTATAGTAGTCTAGGCTGGCATTTGTGCTGTCTTAGTGTCTGCATGAGATCTGCCCAGGATCTTCTGGCTTTCATAGTCTCTGGTGAGAAGTCTGATGTGATTCGGATAGGTCTTCCTTTGTATGTTACTTGGCCCTTTTCTCTTACTGCTTTTAGTATTCTTTCTTTGTTTAGAACATTCGGTGTTTTGATTATTATGTGACGGGAGGTATTTCTGTTCTGGTCCAGTCTGTTTGGAGTTCTGTAGGCTTCTTGTACGTTCATCGGCATCTCTCTCTTTAAGTTAGGGAAGTTTTCCTCCATAATTTTGTTGAAGATGTTTACTGGCCCTTTAAGTTGCAAATCTTCACTCTCATCTATACCTATAATCCTTAGGTTTGGTCTTCTCATTGTGTCCTGGATTTCCTGGATGTTTTGGGTTACACGTTTTTTGCATTTTGCATTTTCTTTGACTGTTGAGTTGATGCTTTCTATGGTATCTTCAGCACCTGAGATTCTTTCTTCCATCTCTTGTATTCTATTGTTGATACTTGCATCTGTGACTCCTGATTTCTTCCCAAGGTTTTCTATCTCCAAAGTTGTCTCCCTTTGTGATTTCTTAGTTGTTTCTACTTCCTTTTTTAGTTCCTGGATGGATTTGCTGAGATCCTTCACTTGTTTGTTTGTATTTTCCTGTATTTCTTTAAGGTATTTTTGCATTACCTCTTTCAGGATTTCTTCCTGATGAGCCACGTTCTCCTGCATTTCTCTGAGCGATTTTTGTGTTTCCTCCTCATGGGATTCCATCTGTTGATCCATCGTCTCCTGCATTTCTTTAAGCAGTTCTCGTGTTTCCTTTGTAAGGGCATCTAACCGTTGATTCATTTCTTTAAGCAATTTTTGTGTTGCCTCCTTATGAGCATCCATCTGTTGACCCATATTCTTCTGCATTTCTTTATGCAAATTTTGTGATTCCTTTGTGAGTGCATCTACCCGTTGATTCATCTCGTTAAGCGATTTTTGTGTTGTCTCCTTGTGCGCCTCCATCTTTTGATCCATGTTCTCCTGCATTTCTCTAAGCGATTTTTGTGTTTCCTTTGTAAGGGCTTCTAACCGTTGATTCATGGTCTCCTGTAACTCTTTATGAGATTTATTTGTGTCCTTCTTGTGATCCTCTAATAGCATCATGAGAAGTGATTTTAAATCCAGATCTTGTCTTTCGGGTGTGGTGGGGTATCCAGGACTTGCTGCTGTTGGAGAGTTGGGTTCGGATGGTCCCACATTACTTTGATTTCTGTTAGTAACATTCCTACGTTTGCCTTTTGCCATCTGGATACCTCTGGTGTTAGTTGGTCCTGCTGCCACTGGCTGTTGGTTGGACCTCCTGTGAGCCTGCAAAGCTATTTCTGCCCCCCCTGGATTACCAGGATTCCCCTGGCACCGATTTCTGGGGCCTGCCTGCTCCTGAGTGACTTTGGAGCCCTTATGTGCCTTGCCCCAAGTGATCTTATATTGGGGAGGCCTTGCACATCCAAAGGCTCAGCCTAGTGGATTCCTGGAGCAGAGGTCGCCAAAGGGAGGCTGGTAGGCTCCTGCCCTGTGCAGGGGTGTGTGGTCTCTCCTGGGGGGGGAGGGGGCGTCCCTCTGCCAGGCAGAAGTCCCACAGCAGAGCTGGCGCGCTGGTTACTGCAGATCAGCCCAGCACTTGGGAGCCGCATACACACAAACCGCCCGAGACCCAAGCGATATTATGCCTGTCTGTCTCAGAACCTGGCTGTCCCAACCTCCCAGTCACTGGAGCAAAGATGGCGGAGGGCACTCTCCGTGGCGCCGCTCACCCTGTAGACGCGATGGCCCGCCGATCTGGCACCCAGACGACCACAGCGCTGACCCGTTCTCGGGCACAGACGGAAGCCCCAACAGGCCGTGTCCCAAGTGATGTTATATTGGGGATAGGGAGCTTGGGGTACCTGTCTCTTCAGCGCAGTCTGCGGGAACAGAGGTCGCGGAAGGAAAGCTGGTAGACTCCCGCCCAGTGCGGGGTCCCTCTGCCAGGCAGAAGTCCCACAATAGAGCTGGCGCGCTGGTCACTGCAGATCAGCCCCGCACCTGGGAGCCGCACACACACAAGCCGCCCGAGACCCGAGCGACATTATGTCTGTCTGTCTCAGAACCTGGCTGTCCCAACTTCCCGGCCACTGGAGCAAAGATGGCGGAGTGCAATCTCTTGATGCTATCTTTATGTTTGATTGGTTATCTACTTTTGGGTTTGAAGCAAGAAGGTTACTATCTCATTTTTCCAGGGTGTTGTGTCTCTCCCTGTATTGGCGGTTTCCACCTATTATCCTTTGCAGGGCTGGATTTGTGGAAAGATATTGTGAAAATTTGGTTTTATCATGGAATATCTTGGTCTCTCCATCTATGGTGATTGAGAGTTTTGCTGGGTATAGTAGACTAGGCTGGCATTTGTGCTCTCTTAGTGTCTGCATGAGATCTGCCCAGGATCTTCTGGTTTTCATAGTCTCTGGTGAGAAGTCTGATGTGATTCGGCTAGGTCTTCCTTTGTATGTTACTTGGCCCTTTTCT
This sequence comes from Tokudaia tokunoshimensis, assembly GCA_036184795.1. NCBI lineage: Eukaryota > Metazoa > Chordata > Mammalia > Rodentia > Muridae > Tokudaia > Tokudaia tokunoshimensis. The sequence goes on along the minus strand of BTHU01000008.1, from coordinate 117,244,235 downwards.
CTTACTGCTTTTAATATTCTTTCTTTGTTTAGTACATTTGGTGTTTTGATTATTATGTGACGGGAGGTATTTCTGTTCTGGTCCAGTCTGTTTGGAGTTCTGTAGGCTTCTTGTATGTTCATCGGCATCTCTCTCTTTAGGTTGGGGAAGTTTTCCTCCATAATTTTGTTGAAGATGTTTACTGGTCCTTTAAGTTGCAAATCTTCACTCTCATCTATACCTATAATCCTTAGGTTTGGTCTTCTCATTGTGTCCTGGATTTCCTGGATGTTTTGGGTTACATGTTTGTTGCACTTTGCATTTTCTTTGACTGTTGAGTCGATGCTTTCTATGGTATCTTCAGCACCTGAGATTCTTTCTTCCATCTCTTGTATTCTATTGTTGATACTTGCATCTGTGACTCCTGATTTCTTCCCAAGGTTTTCTATCTCCAAAGTTGTCTCCCTTTGTGATTTCTTAGTTGTTTCTACTTCCTTTTTTAGATCCTGGATGGATTTGCTGAGATCCTTCACTTGTTTGTTTGTATTTTCCTGTATTTCTTTAAGGTATTTTTGCATTACCTCTTTCAGGAATTCTGCCTGTTGACCCAAGTTCTCCTGCATTTTTCTGAGCGATTTTTGTGTTTCCTTCTCATGGGATTCCATCTGTTGATCCATCGTCTCCTGCATTTCTTTAAGCAGTTCTCGTGTTTCCTTTGTAAGGGCATCTATCCGTTGATTCATTTCTTTAACCACTTTTTGTGTTGCCTCCCTATGGGCATCCATCTGTTGACCCATATTCTTCTGCATTTCTTTATGCAATTTTTGTGATTCCTTTGAAAGTGTGTCTACCCGTTGATTCATTTCTTTAAGCGATTTTTTGTGTTGTCTCCTTGTGGGCCTCCATCTTTTGATCCATGTTCTCCTGCATTTCTCTAAGCGATTTTTGTGTTTCCTTTGTAAGGGCTTCTAACCATTGATTCATGGTCTCCTGTAATTCTTTATTAGCTTTATTTGTGTCCTTCTTGTGATCATCTAATAGCATCATGAGAAGTGATTTTAAATCCAGATCTTGTCTTTCGGGTGTGGTGGGGTATCCAGGACTTGCTGCTGTTGGAGAGTTGGGTTCGGATGGTGCCATATTACTTTGATTTCTGTTAGTAACGTCCCTATGTTTGCCTTTTGCCATCTGGTTAACTCTGATATTAGTTGGTCCTGCTGTCACTGGCTGTTGGTTGGACCTCCTGTGAGCCTACAAAGCTATTTCTGGCCCCCCTGGATTACCAGGATTCCCCTGGCACCGATTTCTGGGGCCTGTCCTGCTCCTGAGTGACTTTGGAGCCCTGATGTGCCTTGCCCCAAGTGATGTTATATTGGGGAGTCCCTGCACATCCAATGGTTCAGCATTATGGATTCCTGGAGCAGAGGTCACCAAAGGGAGGCTGGTAGGCTCCTGCCCTGTGCAGGGGTGTGTGATATCTCCCAGAGAGGGGGTAGGGGGTGTCCCTCTGCAAGGCAGAAGTCCCACAGAAAGCTGGCGCGCTGGTTACTGCAGATCTGCCCAGCTCTTGGGAGCAGTGTACACACAAGCCGCCCGAGACCCAAGCGATATTATGCCTGTCTGTCTCCGAGCCTGGCAGTCCCAACTACCTGGCCACTGATAGATGCAACTTAATGGAGAAAAGTTTATTGAGACTCAGAGTCCATCATGCTGGGGAAATCATGGTAATCAGCTAGTTACTTGACATCCACAGTTAGGAGGAAGAGACTTGTGGATGCATGCTAGTGCTCAGTTCCTTTTTTTTTACAGTCCAGGATCTGCTGCATAGGGAATGATACCACCCACAGTGTGTTAGCCTGTCCACAACAATTAATATAATCAAGATAATCCCCATGAATAGGCCCAGAGGCCCAGTCTTCAAAGCGATGGTAGATTGCATCAAGTTGATAACACTAACCATCATAGTGGTACATAGAGACATGCATGAACATCCATGCCCATGCCCACGTGTTCATGAGTGTGTTGCTGTGAAGAGAGAGAGAGAGAGAGAGAGAGAGAGAGAGAGAGAGAGAGAGAGAGAGAGAGAAGAGATGCCAGTTTAAAATATATTTTTTCTATTAGCCAGAAAGGAGGAAGAAAAGAAAAGCTGGTACAAAGTCCTGCTGTTCATAAAAAGGTCAAAAGACAAAAACAAAAACTGTTTCCCATTAGCCATACATTTCTCCTCATAATACAAACTTACAGTGAGCCGTGGCTCTATACCTCATGGGCCTTGGGAATTAGTGCTCTTGCTTATTTATTTTTTTGTAAAATAACAAGGAAAAGCTACCTAGGCTTTTGTAGTAGTTTTGGGGAAAATGTGATAGAGTTGTTTGAATGATTAAATAAATGGCATTCTTTGCCAAAGCCATAATTTCAACAGGGGAGTTTTAATATTTCTGTCCCAAGCACCTGCTTCGTTCATTTGTCATTTAAGAGGCATCATAATTACGTGCCATCGTAGTATCTGAACACCAGGAGAGCTGTTTTAAGAAAGAAAGGAAGCTGGGAGAGACTCAGAAAATGCTTTAGCCATTTTCTATTTTCTGAGTCTGGTTTGAGTGTTTCTATAAGTGTCTGAAAACCCCTCTTGAATTGCATAGCTGTAGTCAAGCACTGTATAATGTATATCATTATAGTGAGAAATACGTAAAATAAAACCAGAATAATCATTGTGTATCAGCAGCCAATGGGGGAAAAATGCAAGAGTTTTCATATTTTCTGTGAGAAAATAAGCTGAGATTGTATGTGTCTTAATGAGGGCATGGAGGGGGGTGACCTGTGTCTTGGGGATTGAGTTTAATGCATCAGCAGAGAATCTTAAAACCACAACATCATTACATTTGTCCCATACAAAGCATTCATAGTCTAAAAAGACTCATTTGACCTTAAAATTTGATTAGGCAAAATGCTTGTTAATTACAGATATCTTTATGACCCCCCAGGTCTGTGAGTTCATGATGAAACTTGGCTCTAATGACAAATTTTCTCTCATGTGGAAAAATCTGTAATACATTCCTCAGGTCATGAAGAGGCAGTTATAGGAAGATCACATATTTTGGTATCAATGTAAAATCCACAAAACACAAGCAAACAACACCAACTCTCACCACAGAGGGAAACAGAGATTGTTAATTTGGAGCCAATTATAAGTGACTGTGGCCAGGGAACAGAGGTACTGATTACTTCACATGCCAGGCCTCAATGCAACAACCACAGGGCTTCAATAGCAGAACATTCAAAGGTGTAAACAAGGTACTTCAAAAATACAGTGTGGGACATGAGCTAGGTGAATGGCAGCGAAGCAGGAATCTTTGCTGTGAGTCCCAGATGCTCTCTGGTGGCATCCTTAGGATCTGAGTTGGGGGACCCTAGAGGCTCTGTTTATACAGTCCAAAAAAAAATTTTACCTGATCGGTGGGGGCTAAGTAAAGCCCAAGAGAACCTGACCTTCAGCCACATTCATTTTCTTCCTAAGCAAGTGTAGGCTTTCCCCTCCCCTCACTGGAAACTTCAGTTCATCAGAAATTAAATGGGCGAATATAAAATCAACATAGAGCTGTCACATGCTACTTTACACAGAGGTAGGACTCTGGGGGACAGTCCACAACAGCTACTACAGTGTGAGGACACTGCCGAGTCAAGCTTAGGACCCAATGGCCCCTATATTGTGTTTTCAGTGTTTGAGCTTTAAGTTCCTTTGATTATTTTCAGTTAAACTATGACAAGTACACACACCCAGAACAGTGGACAGGCCTAGGGACATGGCTCAGCAATTACCTCCTTGCCATCCTAGTGTGAGGCCCAGAGTTCAGATACTCAGATCCATAAAAATAACAGGTGACATGGGGGCCCACCTGTTACTCTCTCCTGAATATGTAGTTAGGGATTCCCTAGAAGAAATGGTCAAAGAGACTGGATAACTCATGAGCTCTGAGCGTTTCTGAGCAACCCTACTTCAAAGAATATGGTGAAAGAGAATTGGGGTTGATTCCCAATGTCAGTCTCAGACCTCCACGTGGATATTCATGGCATAGATGTACAGAGGTACAAACTCATATGCATACAGTACACTCATAGAAAAACACACATGTACACATACCACACATCCATGAAAATAAAAACACACACACACCACACACACATGAGAAAACACACACACATATGCACCTCACATACATGAAAGCACACACACATACATACACCTCACACTCATGAAAAACACACAGATACACACACACACATGAGAAAACACATATGCACCACATATAGATACCATATTCACATAAACACACACACATATACACACACCACACACATGAGAAAACACACACATACACACACTTCACGCACATGAAAAACACACATATACATATACATCACACATGAAAATAATAGTGGACCACCTAGTCCAGCATTCTATAATTCTCTTTCAAGTGTTTCTTGCGTTATGTTTACTAGAGCACAGTTCACAAATAAGGTCCATAAAATGACATTTAGGTAATTCATACAACTGTAAATTCCAATAACATATAGACTAACTTGGAGACAGAGGTTTTTCTCTTTTCATATTTAACACTTCCAGATTGATTATTCTCAAAACCAGTAACATTCTCAAATTAAGTTTCATGTACTCCTGTTAGTCACCTGTGATCCTGCATTCTCTGCTTCAGGTGTGTGGCCACCCTGACTGCCTGTATAAAAAGCAATCAAAGCAAAGATTCTGGGTTGAGACATTAGGGGAGAATCTTGACTATTTTCTTCCTCTATTCAATCTCAGGACTAAGAGATGTAACTCTTCAAAGCCTTGTCTGATGGGTGACATGTCAGTTCATTCTCAGGTTGTTTGTGACAGATGCTTGAAAAGGTGACTTAAAAGAGGAAGGGTTCAGTCTTGTCACATTCAAGAATACAGTCCATCATAGTGGAGAAGGCATGGCAGGAGGAGCATGCAGCAGCTTGTCACAGTGAATCTTCAGTCAAGAGGTAGAGATGAGAGATGAATGCTGTGCTCAGCTCACTCTTGTAGTAGGTCTGCCAACCTCAACTAGACCAATCCAGACACTCCCTTATGGTTACATCCAGAGGTTGGTCTCCCAGGTAATTCTAGAACCTGTCCAGTTGCCATAGCAATTAAGAATTTACGTATTAAGGTTGGTTTCATCTTCATTGATCATTATATTAAAGCTGGATCACAGATTTTTAAAGAAGAATATGTGTGTGTGTATGTATGTATGTATGTATATATGTGTATTATGTATGTATATTTCACTGTCTATAAAGCAATGATATACTTTTCAGTCATTGTTGAGATGGGGTTGCTTCAGAATGGTACCCACCTGTAATTGTAGTATTTTAGAAGCTTATGAAGACAATCATGAGCTTGAACTACATCCTGACTCTAATCTAGCAACACTGTAGTCAATTGAGGCCACCATTTCAGAAGTAACTGAAGGTAAGAGAAGTTGGGGAAAGGGTTCTTGCTCATGGTTACCTGGTCTGAACTGGACGCCCTCTGACTTTGGCTTCCATTCGTCTAAGTTTCATTCTGGTAGAAGCATAGTTCCAGACTTTCATACCAAGTCCAGAGTATTTCTCCAAATCCTCTGTGATTACAGAATGGACAAAAGTAGGGGAAGGGGTCTGTATTGTCATCCCGTGGAGGGAGCATCCTAAGGGAAGAGAGAAGTCAGAGCACAATTCTGCCCCAAGGGCTCATACTCTCTTTGGTTGTCAGACTACATCACCTTGAATTTGGAAATGAATGGAGGAGGCCAAGCTTGAATTCCAAAGGCAGCAACCAAAGGCATCTGTTCTGTGTCCATAAGAGGGAGGAGACCTGTGGGAGTGGGGGAGGGGTGGGGGAAACTCTTCTTCACCAAGAGTCCTCAAGAGCTTAAATCTAGCATCCCACAAACCCCTAGACACCTTCCTCTTTCATAAATGTGGATTTTAAAAAATGTATTATGTATATTCATTGTGCATAGTGCTGTGTTACATACGGACATTTTCATACAAATATTTGTTGTACATTGTGTGGCCTCTCCATGCCTCCTTTCCCTGACCTTTCTTACTTGAAAACCCCTATCCACTAAAAAGTACTACTTAAGATGGAATGCCTATAACTAGAAAGATGGCTCAGTGGATAAAATACTTGTCATGTGTCAGCATCAGGACCAGAGTTCAGAATCCTAGCACATACCTGTAAACTGGGTATAGTGGCTGTGGTGGCTGCCTGTAACCACAGGGCTGGAGAAGGAAGGAGAGAAGGGGGATCTAATTTCACCAGAATGGTGGTTCAAGTTCCAGGCTCAGTGTGAGATTCTGCCTTAGTAAATAAGAGAGTAATCAAGAAACTCACCCTGATGTCCCCCTCTGAACTCTACACATACCCACACACATATGTACCTACACAATGAAATCATACACATGCATTCAACACACACACACACACACAGAGAGAGAGAGAGAGAGAGAGAGAGAGAGAGAGAGAGAGAGAGAATACATACTGTATTTTCCCTAGGGAATGAATTTGGAGAAAGGAAACAAAATTAGCAACAAAATCTTAAAAACCTCTATCTATAATAGAGACTAGAAAGTGGAAATGACCTGAATCCAGTTGAGTTAAAATACAGGAAAAGATTAACCTACAACTAAATCTACATATCTTCTGATCTTTGTGTCATAGTTTTCTATAAATTTTAAAGAAGACTACAGGCACAGTGGGGAGAAAATTGGACACATTCTGCCACAGTTTGGATACCCTGAAAATGGGCTGGTAATGACCTAAGTGCCTGGTGACAAGAGAGAGACGAATTGCCCATTCCTCAAGAAAAACTGATAAAGCAAAAAGAATTTCTGCTCAAGGTTGCAAGCATTTTAGAGTTAAGCTAAATATGGAAATTGATAGGCTAATTAAAACTTCATTATTTAAAGCTTTTTTCTTTAGGGCAACATTTTGATAGTTAATTAGCATGCTTTGGTGAAATGCATTTATTTATTAAGATGTAAGGCTGGGAACTTTGCACACAGAAATAGACATGAGTAAGCAAGATTTTCAAATGTAGATGCATGTTTGTGGCCATGACTTGACATAAATGGAAACCACGGGATGAGGGGCATTTTAATTTATTACCTCATCTTGCAAGAAATACCTAGAATGCTAAGTGACATGGGGAAGAGATTCTCCACTAATCTAGATTTCTTTATATTTCTTTTTTTAAATGTTTTTCCATACATTATATTCCAATCATGGTTTTACCTCCCCCAAGTCCTCCAAGATCATCTCCAGCTCCCTACCTGCACAACTTATAAATTTTATCCTTCACAAATCCTGTTAATATTTAGCTCAATAGAAGATGGCTAGATTTGTAAATCTGCTTCAAGATGTAACCTGTTCTCTCACAATGTTGTCTTAAATATATGGAGAAAATCTAGCTCATCTAAAGGACATTATTAAGTCATCAAAGGAACTAGAAAACACACAGGAATCACTGACTTGGAGAAGCTTACATCCAGGCTTGGACTGACATCCAACATTCCTACAGTCTAGAAGGACTATGGATCTCCTTAAGACATTGAAATGCAACATATTTCTTAATAAATAGCATGGCAGCTTGTCTAATGGGGAAATCACTTTCTGGTCAACCCTAGAGCTGCCTCTATAACCTCCCCCAATCAGGAGTAAACTGGAAATGGCCGTCATAATAGGAATCTCCCAGGATGGATATCAATTGTTTATGTTCTGATTGGCCGGTGTTTATGATATATTTGTGCCAAAACATTTTTATGTCATTGTCTATGTGGTAAATATTACCATCACTGAGACATTGAATTGCCCAGAGTAGAGATTGTATTCTCATGGCCAACTTCAATGAGGATACTGCTCATCTTAACAATGACAGTGTACCTCCAGATGGTCTGGAACCAGGAATGTTCCAGACTAGCATGCAGGCACAATCTACTGCTCATTCCTGTGTTCCCAAAGAATTCAATTCCAGTGACTAGTGAGGTGAATTTAAAAACTGGACTCTAGTCTAACTAGCAAGCATGACTGGGTATAAAATAAAGAAACAGATGACAAAATTAATATCTAATTGATGCCACCCTGGTACTTCAGTAACAGTAGTAATTACCACCAACATCTCACATGGGGAGAGAGGGAGAGAGCGGGGAGGGAGAGGAGGGGGAGATAAAGATACACACACACACACAGGAAGGAGGGAAGAAAAACAGACACACAGACAATCACACAGACACACAGACAGGGTGGTGGGAGGAAAGACACACACACACACACACACACACACAGAGAGACAGGGTGGTGGGAGGAGAGACATACACGCAGAAACAGGGTGGTGGGAGGAGAGACAGACACATAGACATACACACAGAGACAGGGTGATGGGATGAGAGACAGACACACACAGAGGGAAGAGGAAGGAGAGATAGACACACAGACAAGCATACACCCAGAGGAAGGTAGGAGGAAAGACAGACAGATAGACAGACAGACAGACAGACAGACACACACACACACACACACGCACACACACATACATATGGTGTAGCAAAGAGAGACAGTGAGAGACAGAGGTACATAGAGAGGCAGGCAAACACAGAGAGAGAGGGGGGAGAGGGAGATGGAGAGAGAGACAGACACACACACATAGAGACAGAGAGAGAGAGAGAGAGAGAGAGAGAGAGAGAGAGAGAGAGAGAGAGAGAGAGAGAGAGAGAGAGAGACTTATGAAATACATACATTTGCAACTTGAATTTAACAATAATGTAGAGATGGTTGAATCAAATAGGAAGCTCGGTATATTTCCACTATGCTATGAGAGCTACTCAGATTTTGAAATTCCTTTATGTTTTGTTGTGAGTGACTTTTGGGTTTGTGTAATGATTTTTGAATATAAGAAAATCTCAATTTAAAATTAAAAATATAATACCTTCTCACTAGATATTTACACTTAATTTTGTCTTTAAATAGTCCAGATAGTATTAATTATTATTAATATTATTTCTCGCTGCCTCAAAACACTTATCTTTTATAAGATATTCCCAAGCTTGATGCTAATGGAATTAGCAAATATCCTTGGTAACTATCCTATCGGGCTTTACTCCCCAAAATAAAAATCACATTTTGGTCACAGTCACAAATAAAAGACATGCGAACTATATAAGAAGCAATTGAAGCAAGTACTCAGATGCTTAGTGAAAAACATCCAAGATTTTATTATGAAGGAAAACCAATATGGTGGGTGTTTCTTGTCCTTTGTTATGTTCATAATTCTCTGACAGAGTCAACTGAAAAATAATCAGCAAAGCAAGACAAATATTCTCTCTCTAGTTGATGCTCTGAAGAAAGTTTTTCTTATAATAGAAATACTTAGAAAAATGATCTTCACTGTTTGGATATAGCAGTGAGCTGATGTAATTAATATTGTTAATAATCAACTCTCAGACTCCAGCAATAATCACATTATATTGAATAGAAAATCACATTAAGTTTTGGGGGAGATTGAATGTAGTAATATTAAAGTTTAGAGTGACTAAACTATTTCCACTTAAAGAATATGTTTTTCACTTGCTGTTAGGGTGGGTTTTTTTTTAACTTTTGATATTATAATTATCTAGGCACTCATGTTGGTAAGACTTTATGGATGCTAATGGAATCAGCAAATATCCTTGGTAACTATCCTATTGGACTTTACTTCCAAAAATAAAAATCACATTTTGGTCACAGTCACAAATAGAGACATGAGAACTATATAAGAAGGAATTGAAGCAAACATTCAGATGCTTAGTGAAAAAAGGCCAAGATTTTATTATGAAGGAAAACCGATACAGTAGTGTCAGAAGAGTCTGGCATTACTAGGAGACACAATCTCACAGTTAATTCCTCAATCCTCTGTCTCTTACACTCTTCACACCCCCATTTCCTCAATAACCCCTGAGCTCTAAGTATATGTGTTGTTTTGTAGATGTAGCTGTTGGCACTTGGCTCCACAACTCTGCATTTTGATTGGGTGTTGCAGTTTTCTGTGATGGTCTCTGTCTGTTGCAGAAAGAGGTTTCCTTGACGGTGTTGAAGGTTATTCTCATCTGTAGATATAAGGACAAATGTTCAGAATATAGTTAGAGACTATGCTGGTTTAGTAAAGTAATGGTTTGAAATTCTCCGAGATCCACAACTTCACCATCCCTGGGTAGTTGGCTAGGTTTCCAGCACCAAGCATGGTTTCCCTCTCATTGAGTGGGTCTTAAGTCCAATTAGAGAGTTGTTGGTTGCTCCCAAGGTATGTGTGCCACTACTGCACCCTTAGGGCTATCATACCATGCTGGTCTGTGCTGTGGTTCATAGAATCATACCTGGGAAGGACTGTTGGTTGCACCCTCTCTTGGACACCTATGTGACACCTTCTGGTATCATGAATGTTAGTCCTCAGAAAGGAGGTTTTCAGCTCAGAACCCCCTGGGCCCTATGTCTGAAGTGCATTGTCTTCAACAATAAGGACTTACCTTCCACCTCTAGGGGACAACTAAAGGCAATAGCAATTCTCTGTAATGTTTGGGAGTCTCTTGGAAAACCCTGACCAACAACTCCAAAGAGGGCTTCTCATGCCTGCTGTTGGAGATTTTGTTAAATGGTCTTGGCTCTCAAAGGGAGCATTGTGAACCCAGATAAGAAAATTCCATTTATACTATATATGTATATTTATATACAAATTTGCATGTATCTTTTATTTGCTTTTATCTTTTATGTAGATAGCTAATGGTATGACTTTTTTGACATCCTTTTCCTGAAGATATTTAAGTTCAATGCATTTCTATTAGCCAAGATACAGGCCTATGAATAAAATGAATATATGTATGAGTAACCTTGACTTGTATACATGCACACACACACAGAGGGAGGGATAGAGTGGGAGAGAGAGAGAGAGAGAGAGAGAGAGAGAGAGAGAGAGAGAGAGAGAAATTTTATCGTGGTCAGCTTTAAGCAAAGTCATTTGTTATAAATGGGGAACCCTGTATTACATTTTACGTTGTCGGTTTTCAGTCCTGGTTAAGAATGTCCTCTGTCCATAACCCCTGTTTATTCAAAGCTAATATTAACAGACTTTCTCTTCCTTTCTTGTAAGTGGAGGAAGTCTGCACAGGCTTTATGGCAGAGTGCAACTGGCATGCTATTTTAGACTACAAGGCCAAGACACCATCGATGAATTCAATTCCAAACACCCAGTCTCAAGACATTGAGTCATCACTTACTCTAAATCCATTTATGATTGAGGAAAACAAATATCCTTTTGGATCTCCATGAAAGCCATACCGATCACACAGGGCTACATCATATATCCAGATTTACGAGGAATCATCTTTCTCTCCAAGCTTCACATTGTGGCTTGGCTGTTTTGTTTGTTTCTATTTTGATTGAAGGGTAATACAGGCAGACTGGACATCAGGTGATCTCTTTCAGCCCTATCTTGTTACTTCCTTCCTCTGTTGTTATCCTGTTCCTGCATTAGCTCATTGAGTATCACTTCACCTGGTAGGTGCAGGAGACAGGGACATGGCTGTTACTGTGCGTAGTCACAGGAAGAAACCTTCTAATGGTATCTTCCATCCTTGCTTTTATACTTTCTCAGTTGGACATCTTTGCATGAAAGTTTCCTTTTAAATGAACTCATGGTACAGCCATCAAGGCTCCAGCAAATTCATAGTCATCATGGGCTACAGATTGAGCCCAAAGCAAGCTTCGAAGTGAGACCCTGTGTTAAAATAAAGTGTAAGTAGGGCTGGGTATACAGATGAGTGGTGGAGCTCTTTCCTAGAATGTATGAAACATGGGCTCCATCCTCAACTACAGGTTGAAACAGGAGTCGCTTGAAAGTTGGTCTCTGGATAGCTCAGGACTTCAGAGCACTTGTTCTCTCTCTCTCTCTCTCTCTCTCTCTCTCTCTCTCTCTCTCTCTCTGTCTGTCTCTCTCTCTCTCTCTCTCTCTGTGTGTGTGTGTGTGTGTGTGTGTGTGTGTGTGTGTGAACATGTATGCACAAACTCATTAGTTCAATGCAGGTATCCACAGAGGCTATGAGAAGAGGAAGGATCCCTTAGAGCTATAGTAATTGTGAGCTTGGGGACCTTGAACTACCTAACCTTACATGGGTGCTAGAAATAAAACATGGGTTCTCTGCAAGTACTGCAAGAGCATTTAGTCTCAGCTATACAATAAACTCAAGGTCATCCCAGGATACATGAGACCCTGTCTCCAAAAGAAAAAATAGAACACAATACACACAAATTGAGTGATATTAAACAAACAAAAAAATCATTGTCTCTAGTTAGGCTCAGATCTATACAGTTGAGACCAAAGTAAGAAAACAAAGACCAACACAGTAATAAAAATAAACAGAGTAGTGGCCATGGGTTATTGTTCCTAAATATTAACCATTTGTTTGTCAGCATGTATCATGGAATTGTCAGTACACACTCATTTACAATCCAAAGTGTTTCCCACAATTGAAAATCTCCACATTGTCCCTTCCAGTGGAAGTCTCTCTGTCCCACGCTGAGGCACCCTGAGGAACAGTGTTTGGGAACATCATGAGTTTTGAGTGTGACAACTCTGAAACCTCCCCTCTTCTCTGAGGAGGATAGAGTAATAATCCCTTGCAAATGTTACAGACTGAGGAGTGTCTTCAGGGGCACTTTTCTTCCTAATTTTAGGTTAAGGATACAGGTAATAGAGTTTAAGTCACATGTCCCATGATTTCTGAGCTGAGAGATGACTCTGGGCAAGGTCGCTAAGTGAGTCAACACCGTACTTCAACCCCATAGGATCTCAATAGCTAGTGTTCATTAGAGACAGCACAGGAGAGAACCAGGGTATAACTTAGTGGCCAGTGCCTGGCTAACTACACTGTCAAAAAGTACAACTGTGTTATAGTGTTGTTATGCCAACTCAGATCTGCTGAGAGTCGGCTCTGCTTTGCTCTGCGCGCGCGCGCACACACACACACACACACACACACACACACACACACACACACACGCCAGTACTCTCTCTAAATGCATATAAAATAATATTTAGTTTCTTAAATGATAGAAATAAAATCAGTTGCCAATATAATGCTGTTGTAATTTTTTGACTTCTGATATAAAGTATAGTTAACACTAGAAATTAATATATTTTATGTTTGTTCAACATGGCACTAAGGTTCTAGTAACATTGCATTCCAAGTCATAGATCACTACTTAATACTGAAGTATTAGGTGTTTGCAAGGATCTTGGACCATTGTTTTTCTTTGAAGGTCATATAGTCATAGAAGTCACAGACTGGCAGAGGGAAAGAGGGCTGAGAGGGAAATGTTTTAAGAAAGAAAAATAAAACCAAACCATTGCTACAAACCATGGAAAAGACTGAGGACCACTGGGAGATGACAAATTGCATAACTCATATTTTTAAAGAGAAAAGAGATGGATTATTAACTTACCTAGTTTTGCATTTAATGAAAATGTAAAATTAATATCCAAAGTCCTTCTGGGTTGAGCGAGACACCTCAGCAGGCAAAGTTGCTTTCCTGCAAGTCTAGTGACCTGAATTTGAGCCTCAGGACCCACAGAAGGATAGAAGCAGGAAGACCAGATGTTCAAGGTCATCCTTGGCTATATAGCTAGTAGACGGACAGTCTGAACTGAGGGTCTATCTCAGAAAAAGAATACTAATAGTAGCAGTATTTTGGAGCTGGAGATGTGGTTCAACAGCGAAGAGCACAGTTCCCAGCACCCGGCTTGTGTGGCTCACAACTCCCTGTAAGTCCAGATCATCTGACACCCTCTTCTGGCCTCCGTAGGTATCTGTATTCACGTGCACATATTCACTTACACATACACGTGAATAAAAAGATGTTTGAAATAACAACAAAAAACTATAGCTAGAAGTACACGTAAGGCAAGAGGTAACTATTATAAACGAAAACCTCTTGACCAGACACTAGGAGAACCCAACCCTGTCTTTTTATGCCCTTAGGAGCTCTGGTTCAGGCTTCGGCGAGCTCAGTGTTTCTAATGTTTTAAGACACATAAGTAGGGAATGACACTGCTTGAGGCTGTTTTGTGATGTTGCTGTTGAGTGTGAACTAGCGTGTTGGTTAAGGTTTAGCCCCTCCCACTTACTTAGAACATTTTCCTCCATACAACAAATTATGGCACAACATGTAGACATACTACCTTTATTTGGATGCTATTTCACAGTGAATAATCCATCTCCTCACATATCTGAAGAAACTGGTGGATGTGCAGTAGTTACCCCAGAAGTCCAAGCACAGCTCTGATTCTACTCCATCCATATAGTGAGGCCTAGAGGGACAAGTTAGTTTAAAATTAAAGACCAGCAAACACATGGCCCAATGTCCAGATTGACATGCCTTAGAAAACTTTGTTAGTCTAATAGTGAATTAATAAAGTATAGAATTTTCAACAGCACACAAATGTTAGTAGATCAACTGGCCAGCAGGTCACCAACCTGGAGAGAGAGAGAGAGAGAGAGAGAGAGAGAGAGAGAGAGAGAGAGAGAGAGAGAGAGAGAGAGAGAGAGATTAGATTATACATGAAGACAGAATGTTTTCTCTGGGGTTCTTAAAAACATTGGGTTGTGACTAATGGCTTCCAGTGTGACCCTATGGTTTCTGCTTTGAGACATCATCAATAATAAAGAACACAAGACACAGTTCAACATGGAGCATCTCCCTGTCTCCAGCTTGGTGTGCTCTGGATGCTACAAGGGCGCCTGATGCTTTGGTCAGCCTCTTATTGCCATCCTTCTTACAGAATATGAGAAGAGTCTAACATGAGTCCAGGAAGACTGCATTTGTGTTGTGAACCAGGTAGTCTTTGATATACTTTGACAGCACTGAGTCTTAGAAAGTGTATATTCAGAAAAGAGACAGCCCTGCAGCCCCAAATACTGTCGTCATGAGACACTAGACACAAACACACTCTCAAGAGGAACTGGATCATGATTCCAGTGAAATCACATGTGAGTTTGCGGGAAAACAAAGTAATACTGTCTAGAGTTGCGGTATCTTAGACCATTTTTTTTTTTGGTTTTTTCGAGACAGGGTTTCTCTGTATAGCCCTGGCTGTCCTGGAACTCGCTCTGTAGACCAGGCTGGCCTCGAACTCAGAAATCCGCCTCTGCCTCCCAAGTGCTGGGATTAAAGGCGTGCGCCACCACCGCCCGGCTTCTTAGACCATTTTTACAGATGTAGAGATATTGTCTAAATCATTTACCACTAACTCCTTCACATCTGTCACAAAGTGTCTAGCACACGCTACTCAGGTAGAAAAGAATTAAACTCTGTCTCCCAATCCTGTCAGGGTCTTCCAAGAGTCTTCTTAACCTTGAACTGTAGGCAAGTCTGCCTGTGAGACCTGGGGAGCCACAGCTATCTGTGAGCTCCTGTTCCTGCTTTGGTGAGTTGGGTCTGCTGACTGGTCCTCCAAATGGGACTTTTTCTACTGTAAAGGATGCATCACAGATAGAAAGAGTAGGCTGAAGGGAATCCATTCTCAGTTCAGAAGCCTCAATAACTTGGCTTCTAAGCATTAATACAATTTGAAATACCCTTTCCAGAAGGTCCTGAGCCCAACATTAATATGTAGTGACTAAAGATAACAAGAATTTTTAAGTCCCCATAATTTGGTAATTTTGCATCAAATGTAATTGATGTGTTGAGTCTTCTGCCTAGCCCATCTTGTCAAGGGAAAAGTGGAAAATGTGTGTGTGAGTGTGTGTGTGTGAGTGTGTGTGTGTGTGTGTGTGTTCTGGGAGAAGGGTTAGGTGTCCACAGCCTGGATGTAGCTTGAGACCAGGAATATTACAGCAAACATTTCCAGGAATAAAAGCTGAAGGCTGAACTCCATGTCCTCTGACTGAACTGAACAAGAAAACCATGACAGCTAAGTGCTACATCAATCAACAGAGCTATTCTTGGAACCGCTGGCATGTCCTGGCAACCCCGGGTTGTCAAAGGCCTCAAGTCACCCCCGTCAATGGCTAAGCACGTGTACCTTCCAGGCAGCATCAACTAAACCCAGAACTTAGAAGGATCTGGATCAACCTCCCAGCCATCTTTGCTCTCCCAGCTCCTCAGGCTTGCCCACTGCAGCCTTAGAATTCTGTATTTCCCATGGTTGGGCCCCATGTCACAGTGGTTTTGATGGTATGTTTGCTACACTGTTGAACTGTAAAACACCATTGGTTAAAGATGGACTATTATATTATTCTAAATGCCACTAAAAAGAGAGAAAAGCGACTTGACACACTATGAAATGCTGACAGTTATTAGGGGAATCCCAATTTCACAGATATTAAGATGTGAGAAAACCAAAATGGTGTCTTAAAACCCGTGAAATTCAGACATTTAGATTGAGATTAAAAAAACAAACTCCCTGTGCAGGCTACTCTGTTCATTGTTGTGACTAAAGTCCTACCAAAAAGCAACTTAGAGGAAGAAGCATTTATTTTAAATCACAGTTTAAAACAGTACAGTCCAGGAACAGGAGAGACAGCTTGGCAGTTAAGAGCACTGGCTGCTCTTGCAAAGGACCTGGGTTAGATCCACCTACACTGTGACCTACAGTTTTCTATAACTCCAGTTCCAGGGAGTATGATATAGCGTCTGACCTCTGTGTGCACTGCACATACACCCATGGAACAGGCAAAACCCATATATGTATGTATACATATATATGTGTGTGTGTGTGTGTGTGTTTGCTTTTTTCTCTTTCTCATTTAACCATGGAGCTCTTCCTGGAAAGACTTAGACATTATCAGCTTTCCAACCTGTGAACTCTTCATGTCTGTTTTATCTTGTCCTTCCCTGTTGCTATAAAAAGCAGATATCTTCTGGCAGGAACGTTTTTAGAAGAAGCCAAGAAGCAGAAATTCGGGAATGACACCACGCCTAAACAACAGCTTTACAGCGCCTCTTGGTTTGATTCTATCAGACATAAAGAACTTCTCTTGGCTCTCTGACTGCATTTGCTACTTTGAAGGTGATAAATCTGCAATGTTGCTTTCCCCTGATTCCTGACAGCACAGTTAAAGCAATCCAGGTGATGCTTAGCAGTCGGGCTCCAGCACAGGAGGGATTGCTGGTCTCCCTGTTTCTCTCCTCCAGAGCCCAAACCACAAATCACTGCAGGCAGGCTGCTGGCTTCTATCTGGTGCTGAAAGTCTCCGCGTACAGTGATCATCTCCACCCCTACCCGTGTCAGCCATTAGCCAAGGGCTTTGCAAGTTCAGCTGAGAGCTGAGTCTACTTCAGATTTCTTAAAAGGAAGTTTTGCTAATAAAATCAGGACCCTGAGGGATACACTCAAATTTCATTTGAAAATTATGCTTATGTGAGGTGTAAATCCAGAATTCCCTCAAAGTCTCCGATTGGCTCCCTAATTTCTCAAACATGTATTCATCTAATCCATTCATCTAATCCACAATGTGGAATTTTCTAAAGTGGTGTATGTAGGACACATCTCCTAAGTTTTTTTTTTAAATCTGGTCCCAGCAACCCAGCAGTTCTCAAGACTGCCTCTTGTACGATGTATAATGTAGGCACGCCCACCCTATGTCAAGATAAACCTAGAAAGAGGAAGAAAACTATCCTGCCAACCATTGTCTTGGCTTTGTGATAGTCATAGTGTCTCTCTTTGTGGATAAGAATGAATATTTTAGTCCAGGGAATCACTCATGCCTGCTCCTAATGTCTATGCTATGGGCACCGTCTGTAATTATAACCTGTTGATATAATCCACTAAATTGCTTAGATCTGACTAGCTAATATCCAGCTCCTAGCTCATTCTTCTCACTTGTTTCAGAGAATCTCTCATTTTATTAAAAATGAAGTTACCTTCATTTCTGGACTGGTAGTATATGCCTGAGGCAGGAGAATCACAAGTTCTGGGCCAGCCTGAACCTCATAGCAAAATTCTCTAAAACAACAATAATATTTTATCCAATAAAGAGTTTGGTTTTTCTAAAATATTTACCACTCATCATTGTTTTTTTAATCCAGGAGGCCTAGAAATGCCCCATTATGGCTGAAATACTAAAGCAAAGCTTAGCTGTTGTTAAGAAGAGATATTAAGTGCCTGGTATTGTTTAAAATTATTTATGTCACTGGCATACAAACAACATCAACTAGAAACACGGACAACTCTTGTGAACATAATGAGTCCTCTCGAAAGTCAGCAACAGGACTGTCACCGTCTCACACATCTTGTGTAGCAGTTTATTTTGTTCCAAGATATTTTACGTTATTTCTTTTCCCTGTGACTCTGGAGTTTGTCAACATGCCATCATATTTGGTGATTACACAATAGTAATTTCATGCCTCTGGCTTTGCCTAAAGGAGGCTAGACAGAGCAGCGAAATCAATTTCTTCCCCATCTTTGTGGGAAGAGGCAAAGGGAAATTGAATGTAGACTCTGCATTGAGGGTGTGTTAGCGTTATGACTCGCCAATCTGTCACGCGCATGGCGAGCCCCAGGTGCAGTCAAGCACTGTGTCTGGACCTGGATGGTGATGCCCAACCAATTCTTAGGCTAAAAATACGAAATCCAGGACAGAGCAATGAGAGGGGGTTGAACGGAGAAAAGAGGGAGGGAAGGGGGCTTATGGGACTTTCGGGGAGGGAGGAAACGGGAAAGGGGAAGTGATTTGGAATGTAAATTAAAAAAATAAAATAAAATTAAATTAAAAAAAAAATACGAAATCCTTTTGTTTAACCCCTGACTTCCTTTGTTAGCTACCCTGTTTCATCTGTGTGTGACCCAAGACACTCTCTGGAAGCCTGAAGGACTCAGAGACAAAACCCTGAAGTAGGCAATGCCTCTTTTGTCCCAGACTCCCCTCCATGCGATGGCTAGCTATTCAATTGTACTCTTCTGATTCCCATGTAGCAGGGCAAGGGAAATTGTTAGTCACTTTAATGAATGTTCTAATGTGTGTCTGTCTCCCAGAGCATGCCCCTTGCTCTCTGAGAGCATGGGGTGCTTGGTAACTTCCCCAGTGGAGACACCCCAGGTACCTGCTGGGGTGTAACAGATATTTCAGTCTACTTGCAAACCTTGCTCCTCCCTCATCATGCCACTTCTGACCATCCAAGGCAACATGCTTTAGTTCCTCATTCCACTCTAATTCACAACATGGAAAGTATAATCTGTTAACATGAGAAATGCAAGCTTGAAAGGCCCATGGAGCATGAGATAGTTGCTTTCAGTTACATGCCCGTGCTCATTAGATCTGAAGAATCAGATGGGGAAAACTGGATTAAACCATGTAGTCAAGTGAAAAACTCAAACACAAACATTCTTTTGTTCCTTTAATAATTTTTATGCTTTTCTTCTTGAACCTTGATAAGTCCTGGAAGCTCATTCACTTATGTTTCCTATCTCTATTTCTTAAAGTGATCATGAAGTCCCGGCAAATTATAAAAACTTTTCAGGAGTTCCTATATACACCCAGTTTCCCCAGTGGTTTCAAATTATATAATTATGGCAGGCTATCAAAAAGAGAAAATCAAAATCCACCCTGATAGGATTCAGTTAGTAAATTTGAAATAAAAGCAAAAAGATCGCTCTAAAGATAACCTGAGCTGCTTTAAATTCCTTTCTACATTCCATTTCTATTTACAAGTGCTAACTCCACAGATGGTCCTGGGTCACCCAAGGTTATCCATCTACACAGTACAGGGAAGACTCTTCACCCCAGTAGAGATGGTACCCAGGCTTCACCAAAACATGAAGCCAATGTCTTAACAGGAAGCAACAGAGATCCCACAGCAGAAGGCATGGGTTGTAAGGCCTCAGATTTCTGGGTTCAATAGAGACACTGAGATGAACTGTCTTTCTGACTACAGGACTGACTGGAGAGTTACAGTGACATAGATAGATCTCTATGTCATTAGATGATATGATGAGGTTCTCAGTCAGTTGGGGGCATGGTCCCCCTTGCAGGTTTCGGGGCAGAGTGCTATACCATGTAATTGACGACTTCCCCAAGTCAGGTTGTCTCTGATTTCTGTGTAGCGGAGTGAGTGGGAAGATTTGGCCTTTTGGTTAATGGGTATCTATCACACAGGATGTACACCCTGTACATCCTAATAGCTTAGAGTGCTTGGTAAAATTCCTTTGTGGAAGAAGAATTACAGATTCACAGTCACAGGACAGTGCTTTCCATTTCTTTTATAGTAGCCGAGGGTCCAGAGAAAAAGAGGCCTGGGTAGCCCTTAGTTAAAGGATAACAATAGGTTTGTGACCTTGAGAGAGCCGCTGACCTCAACAATCTTCATTGTCTTCATTGATGGGGCAGAGAGAGATTGTTTCTGCCTACTTCACAGAGTCATCATGAGGATGAAAGTTAGTGGCAGATGAAGAGACAAAGAAGCCTGGCTATAGAGTGCCACCATGCAGTTTATTTGAGTTGCTGAAACTACTGCTGATTATAGATATGCAATTTTTAGTTTATTTCATTTTGTGTTTTACAAGTAGCTTTATACTGAAAAACAGTGTAAGACTTGCTCTTCATTAGCCATATGGGCCAGAATTTTCCACCCTGGGTAAATGATCTCCCTATTTCCTATTCTTTGTAGGACAGGGAGTAGCAATATATCAGACAAACTCTTTATAAATCATTAGCCACATGCCTCTGAGGTATAGAATCTTTTAAAATAAATACTTCTCCATACCCTTTCTCTCAGGTTGGATGCATCTTGAGGACCTGATGCTTTAATCCATGCTACAGGCTCCTTCCTTTATTTGTAGCATGGGATCTAATAGCTGTTCCTGTCACTGCTAAGAGAACTATAGCCAACCACATTAGTCAGCGATGGTTTATGAAGTAGAGGTAGAAATCGCCCAAACTCCATCACCCCTTGGTCTATTTGAATAATAATATATTAACTCCCATCTCAGTTTGTGAGTAGTGAGACTTGTCCCATTGGGGCAAGAAGGGTAAAGAAATAAGTAGGGGGGACCCTTAAATCAAGAAAACAAAAGTTTTGAACTGAATTTTATGACACTATAATAAAAATGTTGAGATATTTTTTCCCCTATTCTTCTCCTCTTCTATACAGGCTGGCATGGCTCTGACCTATGACCCCACAGCTGCCCTACAGAATGGGTAAGTAGACCCCATTTTCTCAGTTTTTATTTTTTCTAAGTAGTCTATGGCCTCTAAATCCCCACCAAAGAAAATGGTCATATATATAGTTTTCATCTGTGTATGGTCTCTTTGCAAGACATTTCCCACTATTGGCTCCCTCTCCTCAGAAGTTCCCACCTTCTCTCCTTAGAAGTTCTAAGCCTTCCCGTTAGCTCATCTCTTCTACTCTTCTTGTGCCTCAAAACTGGTATGAAAGGAAGGCCAGGTATGAAGGGAGCATCAGCATTGCTTAAGATAGTCACCCGTGTCTCTAGGACTTGGTTGCCTAAGATGTCTCCATTGAGGTCAACTTTGAATGACCAGACACATTTCTGCAATGGAGTTAGGTCATGGTCAGACTTATTCAGCTAATTGTATCTATGTACTTCATTTTAATCTGTCTGGAAACAGGTAGACTCTTACTTCGCTTTGAATCCTACCTCCAAAAACCAAGACTTACTGTTAAGCCAGATACTCCAGCCTCTCTAAAACTGTTCTGTAATTGGATTACTTTTCTATTTCTCTGCTTCCCTTAGCTTGGCTTTGGGTGAATTGCCATTGGCCCTGATCATTTACTAGCTGTCTGTTTCCATTCTAGTATTAAGGTAGGATCAGTGACCTTGACCTGTCTGGTTTTTATTTATGGAGTTCATACTATTAGAAATGAAAAAAAAAAGATAATTATTTTATAGTTAATCATACACCAGTCGTTTAAGCACAGTTGTGATCATGGCTGTTTAGATCAATAACTATTTTGCTGGGCCACATAGAAGTGAAACCTAGACATTGTACTGGCTTATTCATAAACTTAAATATATAGCTTCAAAATTATAGGTGTCATCTGCACAATGACATGGCCATTATCCCAAGATGGCATTAGTATTAACTCCAAAATAGTGTGTTCTTTCTGACTTCCCCTCTAGCTCAGTTGCTCACAAAGCTATTGTAGAGTGCTGTATTTCTAGAGCACATCCCAGAGCTTACACCTTAACAGCAGACACGGTTCATTTCAAGTCCTGTGCAGTGCCATTTGAGTGCAGGCAAATGTTCCCATTTTTCAAATCATAAATCATTAGGTCTGCTATAGGTGGAAAAGATAATCAAACACAATATTTTACTCTTAGGAGAGCCTGACATCTCCTCAAGTCCATCTGGGTCAGTAAGAAAGACAACATCACCAGGCATGGTGGCATACACCTTAAATCCAAGTGCTCAGGAGGCAAAGGCAAGCAGATCTCTGGGTTCAAGTCTAGTTTGGTCTACAGAGTGAGTTTCAGGACAGCTGGGGCTACAAAGAGAAACCATATCTAGGAAAAATAAGAAAGAGAGAGAGAGAAAGAGAGAGAGAAAGAGAGAGAGAGAGAGAGAGAGAGA
Source organism: Tokudaia tokunoshimensis (assembly GCA_036184795.1). Taxonomy (NCBI): domain Eukaryota; kingdom Metazoa; phylum Chordata; class Mammalia; order Rodentia; family Muridae; genus Tokudaia; species Tokudaia tokunoshimensis. Next base: position 117,221,636 of record BTHU01000008.1, on the reverse strand, counting down.
GAGAGAGAGAGAGAGAGAGAGAGAGGAAGGAAGGAAGGAAGGAAGAATGGAAAGAAGGAAGAAAGAAAGGAGGAAGGAGTGAAAAACAGAAGAGAAAGAGAGACAGAGACAGAGGCACAGAGACAGAGACACACATAGAGAGAAAACACACCATGACTGCCACGGCATTTGGCATGGCATTTGGGGGTGGTAACTTAGCCCATTGAAACAATGGGCATCAGAGAAATGCTTTGTAAGGATATGAGTTTCCTGAGCAGAGGGATCGGTAGAGGTGGCTTCCAACCATTTACTAGAGTAGAAGTTTCTCCTGGGGGAACTGTGCAGGTACAGAAAAGTTATACTGGAGCGAATCTGAAAGTTTAAAATTTGCCTCTTCATTATGGTATGGCATAAATAATGAAGAGGTCCTTGAAGCCGGAAGATCTTAGAACTGGGGGAAATCACTGAAGAGAGATTAATATAGCCTAAGGCTGGGGAGAGCTCAGTCAGTAAATGCTCGCCTTGTTAGCATGTGGACCTGAACTTACAGTGAGGAAATGCTGGGCGAAATGGCTCAGAACTGTAACCTCAGAGCTGGGGGAGTAGACTCAAAGAGATCTCTGGGGCCAAGTGGCCAACCAGCCTACGTGGCATCCTCCAGACCAGTGAGAAACCACATTGTAAAAACCAAGATGGACAGTGTCCTGAGGAATGAGAGCTGAGGTGTACCTTTGACCCTCACATGCCTGCAAGTCAACCACACACACACACACACAGAGAGAGAGAGAGAGAGAGAGAGAGAGAGAGAGAGAGAGAGAGAGAGAGAGAATTAAAATGATCTAGTTATAAAACCATGAGAATTTGTTCTAGGAAGCTTGATGTATAAAGGAAGAGGGGACAGAGGAGTGGATTGTCTCAAGGGACTGTCTGTCTAGCAAGGTCCCCACTGAGAACTGTAACACAATGAGGAGGCAGACTGTGTTTCTGTCGTTCTCCATTGTACTGATAGAAACTGAGCCCAGAACCTTCTCTGGATCCCTGCTCTGCCCCGACTTGTAGTCTTTCCTCAGAGTTTGGTTGTTGTTGTTGTTTTAACATGGTCCCTTTCTTCTAGTGAGCCCCAGCCATCTTTCATTCTTATGAATCTCAAACCTTTATTTTTGTTATCCAAAGCCAAGACTCATCAGTGCTTCAAGACATGAGTGAGGAAAGGTACTTAAATTTCTACCATTTACCTGATTATACATATTTTTTTCCAAAGATGAAAATTGATTGCATCGGATCATACAGGAGAAGTTGTTTTCTGAGGAGGGCTTGCAAGCTCTGTGATGTACCAGTGGGAGCTGCTCTCTTGCCAAGGCCTCCACATTGTGATAAAGAGTTTGTCTGGTGGTCCCCTGGCATCTAGTAACTATACACTATGCCAAAGGGGTTTTGGAGTATAATTTGGGGCTGGATTCTAGCGTTTTTCTCAGTGCTAGGACCAAATTCCTAAAAAGAAGCAGTTTAAGGGGGTTGGGGAGACTTGTTTTGCCTCACATGGTTTGTAGGTGCAATCTATTATGTAGAGAAGGCAGCGCAGTGGGGGGGGGGTGAGGGGGCGAGGGTGATCAGAGAGGTTTTTAACTGTGGTGGCCCCGGAGAATGTGGGTGCTTGGTCACATCTTCTCAGATCAGGAAGCAAGGAACAGTCTGGAAGCAGAAACAGAAACATGCTACATACTTCCTGAAAGCCACTTCCTGGATTCAGAATCTAGGAGCATCAGCTGGAAGGATGAGTGTTTAACTCCATGGGCCTGAGGATAACACTCCACATTCAAACTACAACCGTGAGGTTACACTCATGGATCAGTGCATCTGTGGTTGCTTCCACAAGGCATGCACAGGATCAAGCCACTCAACCTTCTAGCCTGGAGGAAGCCCCACCTCCATCTGAGTGAATCCATGCTGAGGAGGGGAGTCCGTTTCCTTCAACGACATTATCCCTGGTGGACTGCCCATGCGCCACCAGATGGCCCTACCCCCATGCGCATACAAGCCAGACTAGCTCTTCTCAGTAAGCTGTAGAAATAAAACGAAAAAATAATATAAAAGGAAAGCAGACATGAAGTTGCAGGGGAGTCAGGGAAGAGTTGGAACAGGAGAATTGAGGGGTGGATATGATCTTCAATATATTACCAAAGAATAAAAAGAAATCAAATGTCTAGAGTCCCATAAGTGCCACATTAATGCTGCACTGTGAAACGAGAACAGAGGCTTTGTTTAGCTTATGTGCTAGCGTGTCAGTCGATGTAACTCGATCATAGTAAGATTTTGATATTGGTAGTCACTGGGAAATCCCAATTTCATCTCTCTGAATCCATCCAAGTTACCACTTGAAATTAGTTCAGTGTCACTTTAACCTAAGAGTTGGAGGGTAAAAGGTCAAAGTCAAAACTGAATTATTATTTTTTAACCATAGATCAGCTTAGCAAAATAAAAATGCCCATTCCCCTCCACTGCCTCAGCACAACTCTGTTACAATTCGTTATTACTGTCTCCTGTTGTTTTTATCTTCCTAGCAGTCCACTATAAAATCCCATCACTCTCAAATATGTCTTGGGGGGAATGAGAAATGAGCCTTCCCACATGCCCAGGGCGTCTTCCCCATGCCTCTCTCCCCAAGATGTGCTGCATAAAGCCCCTCAGAGGGTTTTATTGGAGTACGATGTATTCCTATGAGAGACAACAAGGGAATGTCTCCTGTGGTGTTTTTTGCCAGCTGTTTTCTGTGGGCATTTGATATTAAGTGATACAGAAACATCATACTATTCCACTGAGAAGGAAATGGATGGAAAGCTATGTTGGTATTATAGTATTATATTGTTACTATTATATACTGAAATATGTTGGTATTAGAGTAAAAATGACCAAAAATGTATTAATCTTATCCTATGGGTTAGACTGAGTATTCATGGTTCCAACTCTAACAATATTGCCCAGGGACATGAAACACAAGCTCTTAACTGTTTATTTGGGTGTGCAAATAGGATTTTGTATGTTTTTCTTTATGATAAAAAAACATCCCACCCTGGGGTTTTTGATATGTCTGTGCTATTTTTATTGCCAGTGAAATAAGATTTTACTATATTACTACTGACTGCAAATCCCCCTGAGATGACTTTTCTTTAGGCAAACTGATATCCCATTAGTGACCCTATACTCTCATTTTCCTGGGCTTAGGGAAGATACTTGCCTTTAATGCCAGAAAACTCAGGAATTCCTTGTGTTCTTTAAAAGCACACATGTGGGGCTGGGGAGATGGCTCAGTGGGCAGAGCCTGCAGTGCATGAGTGAGGTTCTGATCCCCACTGCCCATGTGAAGCAGATGTTATAATGTAAGTCTATAATCCCATCACTCCTACAGGAAGATGGGAGGTGTAGACAGGAGAATTGCTGGGTTTCCGAGATGGGCTCGCCTGGTGTAAGCAGCAGCAAAGTGAGAGACCTTGTCTCAAAAGCACAGTGGGAAATGAGAACCGACATCTGACTCTGTCCTCCAGCCTCCGCAAGGCATGTGGTGTGCAAGCACCAGAGTGCACACCATACACAAAGATGAACAGGTTTTCAATGGGCAGCTTAGTTCTATAGATTGTATCTGATTTTCTCTTAGTTCTTCATCATTTGGTGTTTAGGTCAAGTGAAACCTCATCCATATGCCCACACCAGGCTTCTTAGTGTCAGCCTGACTAGCAGATCAAGCTGGATGACTTGTGGATTGTATTTTCCCCTATGCATTGCAGAGTAATCTGTAGGTCTCAGAACTTTCCAGTGGATGTCAGCAGCCTCTGGTTGTCCCCAGACATCGTCAAAGGAAGAAAGAACTGCATCAAGCTTAAAACACCCAGTTAGATGTACAGTGAAGGCTTTTGTGGGGTGGAACTCATGGCCCCCAATATATATGTATATATGTATATACATATGTGTGTGCATGTGTGTCTGTGTTTGTGTGTATGTGTGTCTGTGCTTTTGTGTGAGTATAAATATCTCTGTTTCTGTGTCTATGTGCATGTATGTATGTATGTATGCATGTGTCTGTGTGTCTGTGTGCATGCTTATGTGTGAGTATGTATGTCTACTAGTGTTTCTGTGTCTGTGTATATGTATGTATGTATGTATGTGTCTGTATATCTGTGTGTGTGTGCTTACGTGTGACTGTGTGTATCAGTGTTTGTGTTTCTGTGACTGTGTAACATGAGTATCTTCCAGAGCACCCATATGACTCAAAACCATCTGTAATTCCAATTACAAGGGATCTGATGCCCTCTTCTGGCTCCTCAGTCACTACATACATGTAGCACACATTGGTGCAGGCAAATACTTAAACACATAGAATGAATAAAATATCTTTAAAATCACTAGGCATTAAAAATGAAGTTCTTGAGAGAGTAAACTACTTTTGATTGAACAGTTTGCCCAGGCGTCAATTCCCAGTGCTTTATAACAGGACTCACCAGTCATGATATGTGAATTCCCACATAGAAATTACAAAGGCATGTATACAGAGGCATGGAGTGCCTCTGTAGTGTGTAGTTTCTACTACCCTGCTTTAAGCTCCAGGTGAACCTGGATACCAGCCACCTCCCCGATTCCCTTGGATCTGTGGATGAAAGACATACATACACACACACACACACACACACACACACACACACACACACACACACTTATTTTTAATATGCTTTTTAGCTCAATGGTTGAGCACTTCTAAGCCTCCCAAGGCTAACATGCCCTTATCTTCACTCCCATCTCAACACTTCTAATTCTGCCCTCAACTTAGCGGCCAGGTTACCTTTTCCTTGCTCCATCCCCTAAATCTGCCCTCAGCTTAGTTACATTTCTAATCTCCTGCCTGTTACCCAGGCCCAGTCGGGGAGGCGGCCAACAGCCACTGCCCCTGAGATCTCACATAGCTCTCTCTCCCTCTGATGCTTGGTGCATCTTTTTCTCCTCCTGTGTCTCCAAGCCTGCCTGCAGGAATCTGGAAGTCCCACTCCTTCCACCCAGCCATTGGCCACTATCTTCTTTACTGATTGATCAAGAACCAATTGGGGAACAGGACCTTCAGCCTTCACATGCAGATTTCCGATCTACGCATCAGAACCACCCTCTACATGCCCCTAACTTGGCTATGGTGGCTACAAATTGGGTTGATTTTCTATTAGTTGTTCCCCGTTACATAATACCTCCACATGAGGTATTTATCTGGATTTATTTAGATAGATGCCAATATGAAAGGGCTGGGATTTGTTTCTATGGTATGTACATGTTTATCCAGGTGTACGTGGACAAGTACATGTGTATGTGGGCTCACATGCCTGCATGTGTGAATATGTATATATGATGTGTCTCTATGTGGTATGATGTATATGTATGCATATGTATATGCATGTGTATATGATGTGTATACGTGTATATGTGCACGTTTAGGCCAGAGATTAACCTCAGATGTCATTCCCTTGAGATACTCACCATAGTTTTTGAGATAGGCTCTCTCACTGGCCAGCGTCTCATCAAGTAGGGTAGACTGACTACTCAATGAACCCCACCCAGCCATCTTCCTATCTCCACTACCACAACAGTACTGGGATTACAAGGGTACATTCACAGCCATGCCTAGATTTTCTTAAGTGTGCTCTAGGAATTAAGTCCAAGACTTATGTTTGCCCTATGACTGAACTATCTCCTCAATTAGACATTGTCTGTAAAACATGTATGGACATGTGGCAGGGGCTCAAATGTGCTGTGGTCCTTCCTTCGGAGTCAGACTTTCCCCTTTGGGTACAGCCCTCCTAAGCCACAGCTGCCACAGTGGCCTCTCCAGGAGTGGTCTAAAAGAGCAGCCTTCTAGCAGGATCGCAGAATTCTATTAAGATTCAGGGCTCTGCCCCCTCTTCCTTTCTGTTCTGGGTGACTGACTTGAATGGCTGTTTGAGAACATGCTGGGAAGTATGAAATGTCACTCTTATATGGATGGGATTAGAACAGATGGAACAAAAGCACATTAAGTTTTCCCCCAACAGGTTCCTCCTGTGATGTCCTTTTACTTGGTTGGTTAATTTATATTTCAATTCTCTGCATCCCCCCAGAATTTCTTTGCAAACTCTGTCAATACAATTTTTATTGCTTTCATTTTTTAATATTCCAATTGGAACACTTTACAAAATAGACTGCCCATGCTAAAATGCAGCACTTGGCTTTTCTCTCAGTGTGAGGGTGAGAGCTGACTTGTGCGACAAGTTCCATCACTGTAGGGGGCATGAGATGGACTCTGGGTTCCTGGTCATGTCCTTATCAGCCTAGGGCAGGTCTCTCTGCCCACTGCCTCATAAACAGAATTTATCAAAGACCTAAAAGGGATTATTAAAAGCTAACCAGATCTTCCACAACAAAGGACTGCTATGCCTAGTTACGAATGCTCTCCATTCTTGGAAAGTAGACGTTACTTGAACTTCCTTCCCATGGACACTTACCAAGATGTAGCTCTGGGACTTTCCTTCTCTGGAGTCTCATCTCTAGCTTTCTACCAGCTTCACGCACCCATTGTGAATGGACGAAAGTTAGCATTGACTTTGCATCCATTTATCCCTCAATAAACAATTACTGTATTACTAAAATGCCCCAGACTCTCTCCTACACAGCAAGGTCATTATTGCCTGAATCTACTTGAACCAATAGTCTAAAGAGAAAAATAGTTAGGAAATATACTGTATTTTTCAGCTTGGGCTTCCATAGGAAAGTCATTATCTTGACTGTAATTGATCTCACAAACTCCAAAGGCTCAGAGTTCAAAATCAAGTACATAATAATTTGCTTTCTATGATGGCTTAATTCCTAGAGCACACTTAAGAAAATCCAGGCATGGCTATGAATGTACCCTGGTAATCCCAGTACTGTTGTGGTAGTGGAGATTGCAAGATGGCTGGATGGGGCTCACTGAGTAGTCAGTCTACCCTACTTGATGAGACTCTGGCCAGTGAGAGAGCCTATCTCAAAAACTATGGTGAGTATCTCAAGGGAATGACATCTGAGGTTAATCTCTGGCCTAAACATGCACATATACACATATATATATCATATACTCTTCCAGGCTTTTCAATAGCTACCGTTCTGTGTATCCTCAATGGCCCTTCCCGTGTGTGTGTGTGTGTGTGTGTGTGTGTGTGTGTGTGTGTGTGTAGAGGGTGGAAAATGTGCTCTTAGGTATCTGTTTTTAACCAAAATCACAAATTCTCTCTCACCACTAACCCACCCTTGTTGCGTGCTCTCACTTTAATTGCTTTGTCAGAGGCCTGTCTTCGAATACAGTTGTGCCAGAAGTCAAGATTTCAATGTATGAACTGTGGAGGCGGGAGACACATTTAATCTATAGCAGAGATTTTTTTTTCTTTTTGACAAACTTTCAGCTGCTCCAGTTATGGATCAAAGAAAAGTAATAAAGGATATATATATATATATATATATATATATATATATATATGAATGACCCAAGTGCCTTAAAGAATCCACATATGAGAGGGCAAAGGGGTGGGGACTACAAAAGCTGTGAAGCCATCTGTGTACATCTGTGTAGACAGATTTCACACTGTGCTGCTCAGTGGGAAAGGGGACAACAGGATCACGGTGAGGAGAAAGTTCCAGAAGCCCAGATGTGTAAGCAGTGGGTATGAAAAGATGTCCAAGAGGTTGGCAGTCGACTGATTGGCTGGCTGGTGTCTGAATTCTGTCCTCATTGCAATGAGAAGCCCTGGAAGGCTGTTAGGCAGATGAGCATAAAGTAAGGCATTCTTTGAGGGACAAAATAGTGGAGTATTGAGTGATGTTTCAGAGTCCTGTATGAAACACATAGGTACACAGAGTAAGTGTTCAGTAAACCATTTAAAGCAGAAAATAGAGGGCCAGAGAGCTAGCTCCATGGCCAGGATAATATGGAGCTCTTAAAGGATTTGGTTCCCAGCACCCATGCCAGATGCCTCAGAACCACCTTTAACTCCAGCCCCAAAGCTTTCTATGCCCTCTTCTGTCTTTTCTGAAGACCTACATACACATGTTGTGTACACAAACAAGCAGGCAGACACTCATACACATGCATGTACATTAAAAGAAAAATACAAAGAAGAATATTTTGTGGGTAGCAATCATCTGTGTAAGAGACAGTTTAGAGAGGGGTGTGGTGGATCCCTGCCATTCTGGCACTTGTTTGACTGAAGCAGGAAGATTCACATGAGTTTAAGGCCAGTCTGTTCTGCATAGTGAGAGCCTAGCTCAAAAACAGTGTTTTCTGTATGGCATGATGATATGCACCTGCAATCCCATTCCTTGGGGGGATTTGGGGGCTGAGGCTGGAGGATCAGGAGTTCAAGGCTAGCCTCAGTTAATGAGCCAATGGCCAGCTTTTGGTTACATGAGACCCAATTTCCAAAATCAGTACTCCAGAGCGAGGGCAATTTAGTATGATTTTGAGTATATAAATATATACTTCTATATGGATGATCTATAGATTAAATCATATATATATATATATATATATATATATATATGTGTGTGTATGTGTGTGTATACATATACACATATACACACATACACACACATACATATACACATACACATACACGTGTGTGTGTGTATGTGTGTGTGTGTGTGTGTGAGTATTTGCCCTTCTTGGGTATAACTTTATGATTACATCAGGCTCACACAATTCTAAGCTCACAACAATCAAGGTTTGAAGAGTTGTACCCACTCCTAGATCCCCTTAAGCCCCTCTGGAGTAATGCCTTCTCTCATAACTAGATTATCTCAGCCTGCGAATCATCTCCTGCCCCCATGATTTTGCCTTTTCCATGCTGTGATATCAACAGGATGTGCACCTTGTAGTGCCTTAGTTCTTCTTTCATTCAGCATAACTCCCTTAAGATCTACCCTGTTGGCTTTAGCACTGATTATGGCCGTCTCTCCTGGTTCATAGATTTCATATTCATGGGTTACACCAACTATATTACAAAATATTTGAAAAAAATTCATCTACATACAGACATTTTCTTCTTGCCTTTATCCTCCAGAAGACAAGATCTGACTGCTTATAGGAATTGTACTTATACTAAAGATTATAAGTAATCTAGAGTTAACCTGTGGTAAACCATGGGTATGTGCAGTATGAACACACTATACTGTCTTATGCAAGAGAACAGAGAACCTCTGTGTTCAGATATCCATGGCTGGGGAGGATCTGGAATCAACCCTTGATGGACAATAAGCATGGTTGTGTTTTCTGTCTTGTTGCTTTGTGGTGTTCCACTGTAAGGATGCACTGCTGTCTTTGGACAAATTTTAAATGCATTGGTTGTTACCAGTTTCAGGTGAATATGAATAAAAGTTCTGCCCACATTTGAATTAAGGGTTTTGTTTAAACAAGTTCTCTTGCTTAGGAAGAGCAGGGTCCTGGGTCACAGGGTGTGTCCGTATCTAAGTTCTTAAGACTCTCTAAGCCTTTGTCCTAGGCAGTTGTAGCATTACCTATTCCCTCCAGCAGGAGAATTCCACTTTCTCTGTATTCTCCTCAGAACTTACCTTTGTGTGTTTGTTTTCTGTCCTGGTAGGTGTGTACCTAGTGTCCCTTTAAAAGCATCAGTCTTAGCTAGAAGAGCCAGTGAGCAGGTGTAGGAAGAACATGTCGTAGAATGGATTAGTTGGTTTTGTTTTTTGTTTTCCCTTTCTACACATTTTTCTTTAATCCAAAGCATATGGCATTAAAAATACTCAGTAGAGATTGGAAAGATGGTTTAGCAGTGAAGAAAGCTTACTGCTATTACAGAGGACCTGAGTTTGGTTCCCAGCACACACATTGGAAGACTTACAAAAATCTGAGCCACTAGTTTTGGGAGATCCAACACCCTCTTCTGGCCTCCACAGGCACTGCACTCACATATACACATAATGAGACATAAAGAAATATATAGCTTTAAAATTCTTGATAGACCCTAAATAAAATAAGCTTAACTTAAATAAATTTATAATAAAAACATCCATTGCTTTGAACCATTCATAACTTGAGTCTTGGCAACGTCAAATCATAGGTTTTCTCTATCCAGCAAAAGTACCATGAAATGCTTCCTTTTAGAGAAACCCTTGTGAGTCTGTCTTCAAAGGGTCAGTGAATCCTGAGAGTTAATACTTTGTCTTGCTAATTACAAAAGGAGCATTGTGACAGACCCTTGCTATGCATTTAGCAAAGTGAAACAGTCTTTGCGTTATCCCTGATTTTTCCTAATAGATAGGAACATGAGTGCATAGTCTTTCTCTGGTGACCTCGTCTTATCTGTTCCAAGGCTACTTTGGTCTTCCATGTAAATGGAGCTATATGGAAGAAATGGTTTAAAATCCCACTGAAGTATTAGGTCAGTAGACACCTGGTAGACATTAAGGCCTCTCCTGAATGTTAATGGGTATGCTAATGGCTTTAATATCTAGGCATTCTCTTTTGTGGAAGAGAAGGTTCTTCCCTCGGATTCGTGAGTTCCTAATTTCACCCAGTATTATTCTATAATTGTTTATAAGTGGGTGTTGCAGAAGGTCAAGGAGATTAAGTGCTACCCCAGTCTCTTGGAGCATGTCCCATAATCCTGTTACCTACCCCACTTCCTTGATCAAATCCAGAAAGTTCCTGTTCTGATCGAGGCTCAAGTCATCCTTTTTCTTCTCTTTCCATGGAGAAAATATCATTCTCTCTCTCTGAAGGAGGCATGAATACTACCACGAAATATCTAGAGCAGTGGTTCTCAACCTTGCTGATGCTGTGTGTGACCCTTTAATACAGTAGTAGTTCCTCATGCTGTGGTGTCCCCCAACCATAAAAATTACTTTCATTGCTACTTCATAGCTGTAATTTTGCTACTGTTATGAGTTGTAATGCAAAGATCTGATATGTAGGATATCTGATATGTAACCCTTATGAAAGGGTTGTTCAATCCTGAGAGGGGTCACAAACCAGCAAGTGGAGAAGCACTCATCTAGATCCTTCTAGGAATGAATTCTTATTTCCTGAACAGATGTACTTGATGTGGTCTCTTACCAGCCATCCTTACAAAACCTGGTGTCTTTTTCTTTTGGAAGACTCTTGGAGGACTTTTGTAGAGCACCACCATTTGTAAGGTTTGATGCTGCTCTCTACCTGTTAGTTACCAGCAGTGTTGTATGCACAGTTGATTTTGTAAGATGACTTAAAGTTGTCTCTGTAAATTCACCTGATTTGTTCCTCTTGGAGGAATCAGATATGTATCCCTTGCAGATGGTCCTGTGAACAGTTCTGTGAAAAAACACTCACGGGGAAACTCTCTTTCTTGATGCGCTTGGCAGGGCTGGATTATAGGCTGGGCATGCAGCAGCTTCACGAATCTTCTGTTGTTGTTTTCTGTTCACAGATTTTATTCTTCACCGTACAGTCTCGCAACCAACCGCATGATCCCACAGACATCTATCACGCCATTCATTGCCGCCTCCCCTGTCTCCACATACCAGGTACGTCTGTTCACCTGCACCTCAAGCAAGGTCTTCCTTGCCAGTAATGTGCTGAGAGTCCAAAAGGGCATGGTAGGATTTAAAAAAAAAAACAATGGTGGCCTACACAGTAGCCATACCTTAATATGATGATGTTCCTATTAGGAGTTAGTGGAGGACTGGCTTCCCAGGGTTTCTTTGCATCCGTTCACTGGTTAATTAGACCTGGTATGCTTCGCACCCTTTCTACACAGCTCCTTCAAAACTGGGGAATGATCCTGCCTGTTGTCTGCTCGTTTGGTTGCTCACATTCCACAGGGGTCTTCTCTAATAAGCATCTTTGTAGAGAACCCTACCCGTATTGTGTTCCAGGGTGGCCTACCTTGTCATCTCATTTTCTGCCACAATTGTCTCAGTAAAAGTACCCCATTAGGGATTAAACGGGACCTCCCAGTGGGGAAGATAATGAAATCGGTAAAACATGTTTCTTCTTCCTGCTCTTTGCCTCATTTCTTATTCCTCAAAAGATCAGATTTTGGGGTCCCACATGTTGAAATGTTGAGGCATCTGAGACTCACTGTGTTTCCTAAACCAGATGTTCTAGTCAGTAGTTCCGAGTCCAGAGGTGGATGGAAGTAGCCATGCTTCTGCAAACCTCGCTCCTCATCTTGCTCTTGTGAGCTCCCTGTTGGCTATGCCGGTCACCACTCCGTTCTCTTCACCTGCTCCTGCTAACCACTCTTCCAGTTCTCATCCTAAAGTGCCTGTAAATGCCACTTAGGGAGGGACTGGGAAAGTACACATGTGTGCACCCGTGATTTCTTTGTAGTCTGCAAAATGGGAGTGGGCAGATGTTTCAGAGTGGGCAGGAAGCCAGTGCTACCTACTGCCCCAAACCAGTGGCTTTCCCTAGCTCAGTCACTCTATACATTTTCCAGGACATTCCATCCATCAGAGCACCAAAATTGAAGTTTATACACATTTTCCCTTAACCACCAAGTCCCCCAGAAGCAAGCACACCATTCCTTTATGACACTCAGACTCTCCAAACATGATCCCCACACCAGCAGGGTAGAGTTTTGTTTAAATTGCATGAGGTGTTTCCAGAGTGGCTGACATCTTAATTGCCTTCTCTTGGGACCCATGAGGTTGTGTGCAGGTGTGTTTCAGTTTCATTCTTCCTTCAGGTGCGCACATTTGGGGTGTGTGTGTGTGTGTGTGTGTGTGTGTGTGTGTTGTCTTTTTTCTAATCTTGGCTCCTGCTGGAGCCAAGACTGCCCACTGAGCCACAGCATGGAATACTTAGGCAACATGATCAAATATCCACAGAAAAGTGATTATCTTCTTCCAAAGATTACAGCCAATTTCCCATGTTGTTAATTCTTACTTTGCACCACTTAAAAACAAAACAAAACAAAACAAACCACTGAAGTATAATGGCGGATTTTGGAGTGAAAATATAATATATCGTAAAATAAAATCTCACCGGCTTTCTATGTGATGATCCACTCGCACAAATTTTCTCATATGGCAGACACATGACACACTTTAGAAGAGCAGGTGACTATCCTACACATTTTTATGCATAGTACCAGTTGTCATGGGAGAGAATAATATCACAAACATGTTTAAGTTGGCCTCGACCTAAAACATTCCTCCACACTTTCCGTTCTGTTTCTTTCTGACACCAATTTTGCTGCTTGGCAAGTTCTAAGACGGGGTCGCCTGCGCATGTGAAGCCGCGATTGGTAATGAACGACTGGGAAGTCTTAGCAGTCAACCTCGGATACTTTCAGTGTTTCCCTTGGATACGTTTCAGATGTCCCTGGGAGCTGACCTACAAATAGTCTCCGGGGCTCTTTAAGACTTCAGTCTTCAACTTTGACTCCAAAATAAGTTTTCAGGGTTCAGGCATGAGAGTTGGGTAGAGTGGCTCAGTCAGTAAAATACTTGCAATCCTCCACACCTACAGAAAAACAGGCGTGGTACAGACTTGTGAGCCCAGCTAGGGAGGTGGAGTCAAGCAGATTTGGGGCTCGCTGGTCAGTCAGCTTAGTGTACTTGGTGCGTTCCAAGCTAGTGAGAGACCCTGTCTCCAAAAAAGATAAAATGTACCTTATGAATGACACCTGATACTGACTTGCATGCACTCTTACAAATGCATGTGCACACACACACACACACACACACGGCCAGGCTTACGTGGGTGTTGCAACCAGCCACCTAGATGGGGAATTGTTAAATTAATTAGGGCTGCTGAGAGTTCCTGCCTCCACTTCCTAAGACCTAGTGCAGCGCCACCAAACACAAGCACCGAGTTCCCTGTATGATTGCCTTGTCCTAATGACTGCTGTTTGATGCGTAGGTCCAGAGCACGTCATGGACGCCACACCTGCCATACATTATGCAACCAACAGTAAGTGTTCTCAGTCACCTGAGGCTCAATGTTTCTATTCTCCAAGTGCAAGCTTTTGGGATGCATAGCGGCTCTGGGGTGGAACTTTGCTCATAGGCTAGATTCAGACAGACACTTCCCTCCAGAAGCAGAGAGGCCACTGGGAAAGCCACAGGAACACATGCCACAGGCAGCTAGAGATAGGAGTGGACACAGAGGCAGAAACAGATTTAGATGCAAGAGGACTTCTACTTCAGAAAGAAACTTGGAACGCTTTACAATTAAACCTGACTTATGAAGAAAATCGTTTATGGTCCCCACTCTCTTTATTATGTTCTCCTTACTCCTGATACAGTGCAATAGGCTCTGGGGTCATTTTGGACCATCATGGCCAAGTGCAGACTCAGCAAAATGCATTTGAGCATGGGTAGAGTCCATGTTAAGGACCACTTGCCATTCTATTCTTTACTGAAGAAAAAAAAATGTCTTCCAAACCATTCCACGTATTTTCTGCTTGCTGGATAACCCAGTTGTGGTTCCTTTCCCCCGGCCCCAGTGAGAAGAGGGGACTATTACAGAAGAACCTAGACTGCAGCAAAGGATCCCTTTGGTCTTTCTTTTATTTTGCAGTTTTATAGCTCTATAGGAGACATAAGGAGGGAGGGAAGGAGTAATACAGAGAGAGACAGACAGACAGACAGAGACAGAGAGACAGACAGACACAGACACACAGACAGACACACAAACAGACAGACACACAGACACACACACAGAGGGAGAAAAAGAGAGACAGACACACAGACACAGAGACAGAAAGACAGAAAGACACATAGACACACAGACACACAAACAGACACACACAGACAGAGAGAGAGAGAGAGAGAGAGAGAGAGAGAGAGAGAGAGAGAGAGAGAGAGAGAATATTTCAAAAGCACTACATTATTAGAATATGAGAGCAAGGTCAGAACCCTAGACAAGGAATTGTGTTTTGTGATAGGTACCCTGGCTTCCTTTTTGATTGCTGTACAGTAGTTTGTCAGGGGTAGAAACTATAAGTGGCAGAAAAAGGTAAAAATGGCCATCATAAACATTATCTTCATTATAGAATTTTAACCCTTTCAGATAGCTCATTTATATAAAATGGACATAGCAAAGGACAGGGGATTAAATGTGTACACACACACACACATGCAAATTTACTAGACTCAAAAGATCAGAGAACATGGTTTTCAAATTGATAAGTTGTCTTTTTTTTGTTTTAAGAAAAGAATGTTCCATATTGCCTCTAACCTTTCAGTAGTTATCTCTTTCTTTTTATTTATATACTACAGTACACATGTACATATGTATGCATGCACGTGTGTGTGTGTGTGTCCTTCTAGTTCCTCTAGTTCCCCTTATTTATACTAAGTTTTGCCTTTGTTCTATAAATTTTACCAATATGTCCAACACAGAGCCAAAATTCCAGGCTCTCTGCCCAAGTCATAAGATAAAGTTCAGTATGTCCTGCCAAAGCAGTATACAGCCTAGTACAGACTAAGCCCGCATAGGGAGAGCACAGAATGCTTGGCATGCTCCAAAGAGAAGACTGTCCAGCAGTAACCAATAGACTTCTAAAATAAAAGTGCTCATCTACAGAGGAGTAATGCTCATAGTCTCTCTCTCTCTGAGGCAAGCACCATCACCTTGTGGCCAAACGGAATGCACATCTGGAAGACTGAATGTTTTTCCAGATGTCAAGCATGCATGACTCCCAGTTCTTCTTAAACTATTTAAAAGAGGAACATAAGAGAAAGAGTGAGAGAGAAAGAGAGAGAGGAAAGACGGGGGGGAGAGAAAGAGTGAGAGAGAGATTGTACAGATCTTTATTTCAACTGGAACCAGGGACCACAGCCAAAGCATTGATTGCTCCTTCTCCATCCCAGAGGATCTTCAGCTCTGTCTTCATGTGCATTTATAGCATGTCTTTCTCCATCAAATGGTAGGGGTGTGTGTGTGTGTATGTGTGTGTGTGTGTATGTGTGTGTGTGTGTGTGTGTGTGTGTGTGTGTGTGTGTGTGTATGTTAATGTGTCTTTGGATTTTGCTGGCTGTGGCTTCTGGTCGATGAGACCACCTCACTTCCCACAAGTGAGCTATGCATCGTGGTTGGGCTTGGTCTCTAAGGCTGACATGTGAGGTCTATGGCTCCAGTGGTTTCCTGGACAAAGGCTTGCCTAGGCCACCCACCACTTTGTTTTCTGAAAATGAGCTAAACGGTGTCATGGGAACACAGAGTTTGTGCCATCTGTCTTCCCCTAACATACTTTCTGGTTCTCTATACTGTCTAAAGAACATTACCAGCTGGCCTGAGGCCTTTACCACGGTGCGAGTTAAACTGGTCTCTCTCCATGACACTAAAATATAAATATAGTTTAGCTATGTAAGGCCAAGAAAACAGACTAACTGGAGCTGGCAAGACAGAGCAAGTTGAAGACAGTTGTGTTAATTCTTGGCTGGGATGGCTGTACTTGGAAATCTTTCTTGCTCGTGGGGTGTTGTGTAGCAGATTAAACTTTCCTTGTTCTTACATGATCATATTAATATCTAAGTAATTATGGATTTCATTCATTAAATGAAGCATAGTACCAATGCTTGGAAGTATGTTTTGTCAAACTTGAATCCTCAACAAATGGTTATTATTGAGTTGGAATAAACAGATGTCTAATTTTATTTTAAGTAACATCATTTGTGGAAAATGGCTGTTTGTATAGAAGCAAACCTAAGGACAATAAGAGTCAACATTCTCTAACACAATTAGGAGCTATTTAAATTCCTTGCCAGTAAGTGTGGTACAAATACCTTTAGCCATAAATAAGTAAAATTAATTATTATCGATACTTACTTAATTTCCTAATTAAGCCATTTAACATTTAATTCTTAAAGATAATAGCTATCAGTAGACTTCCCTTACTAAATGGAGCTTGATTTACAAGCATGTTCACACAGTCAACACCCACATCTCAAATATCGAATTCCAATTCATTTTTAGTTTCTCTCATTGTCCTGGTTAGCTTTGCATGTCAGTTTGACACAGCCTGGAATCAGTTGAAAAAGAGTCCCAGTAGAGGAATTGTCCATATTAGATTGGTATGTGGGTGTATGAGAGGAATTGTCTTGATGGATAAGGGATGCAGGATGTCCACTATGGGTGATAACATTCCCTTGGTAGAAGGCCTCGGGCTATAGAAAGAAACTAGCAGAACAAGAGTTGGGGCAAGTTGGAGAATGAGGCAGAAAATAGTTCCTTCATAGTTTCCACTCTGACCTCCTTCAATGGTGGACCATGAACCATGAGTGAAAGATAATAAAGCAACTTTTCCTTACTTAAATTGCCTTTCCGTCATGGTGTTTGTCATAGCAACAGAAAGAAAAGCAGGACATACCTCCATCACTTAGTCTGTCCCCATCTTTATACAAACTCGTGCCTGAGCCTCCTTGTAGTGGTGGCTCCTTACCTTGTGATTTTTTGCTGACTCCTAAGTGGGTACGAGATGCCTCATCCTGACCCAAAGTCATTGATGCTTGATTTGGGGGACCTTGTGTTCTCAAAAAGGATATTCATGGAAAGCAGAACCTTGTTTCCATGAAGGCATGAAGAATTAAAGTGGGACCCAGGCCCAGGGCTGTTTTGCCTGAATGCACGAATGGTTAAGGAAGAGTGGTGATGGTCAGTCACTGAGAGCTGACTGTGGAGAAGGGTGGGTGGATGCACTAAGAGGAGGGAGAGAACAAGCAAGTTCTACCACCACATGCCTGACAAGAAACAACTGGGGAGAGAAGGCATCCCTCTGGAAACTTGAGGGGGAAGGCCTTCCGCTTGCTTGTAGCTTAGATACAGTTGATCCTGTTGGGGAGCTGTTGCATCAGGAAGAGCTGTCATTGGTGGAGGGAACATGGCTTTCCCACAGTAGATCCTACCAGAAAGATGAGGAGCAAAGTGTGGATGCCTTGCTGGCTTTCTTCTTTGTTCTTTTGTGTTTGGTCTGAGATCCCATGTCATAGGTTGGCACAAGCCATGTTCATGAGGGTCATCCCATTCAGTTATCCCTCTCAGGAAATACCCTCATGAATACACTCAGAGTGAGGTTCACCAAGTCCTAGGCATTATAAAAACTAATCAAACTGACAATCCAAGTGAATAATTACACTATCTTGCCAAAGTTTGCTGTTTTTAGTTTGCTTGTCTTCAATCTTAATTTTCTAAGCACTGTTCCTTTCTATTAACTTAGAACAAAAGGAAAGGAGATTGGATGAAAGTCTCCTGTTATGGGTCATAGCCTGTGTTATGGTGTTTGTACAAGGGAATAGTTTACAGTTCACTGTAACGAGACCTGGGGACTTCACTGGGTCTTCTGGAGAGTTGCCAGTCCCACTTAGGGAAGACAACCATTTCTGTTTGGGCAGGTTGTTATAAAGCATAAGAAACTCGGAGGTAAGAGGACTGTTGTACATTTGACTACTTTATTGCACATGTGAGCAATTTTGCCAACACGCTCAGTTGTCTCTGAATCTCAGCACGGGACTCCTGACTGTTCGCCGGGCTCTTAGCATCGCCCTGGGCTGTTGGGTTGTCCAGCTCACCTGCTCTCCAACACAGCACTTGCAGTGGGAATGGCACATGAGCACACAGTGGACAGGTCTGTATTCCAGTGTGTGCCCATTTTGTTAACTCCATCCTGCTGACTAGGAGAGAAAGCAGAATCCCATTGCCTTCCGCTCCATGTAGGCTCCTTTGATTCATAAGTCTCCTATTCTTCATACAATTAGTGTTACTCATTTCTAGGAGAAAGGTCATCTTTTCTTTCTACTTAATTATAGTTTGGTTATCTAATTACAGCTGTGTAAAGTGTAAGGTCCCCTTGTTGTAGCTTTGACAGTTCTGTCACCATGAGGGCTTCATGGGGATTTTAATGGTGAACAAACCCTGTATTTAGGGCTAAAGGACAAATGGCAATTTCCCTTTGGCAACAGGGCTGTTTCAGCCAGAACACTGAATCTGAGTCTTCCTTGCCTGAATATAGGCCGTGGCTGTTCAGTTTCTGGGGGTGTTTTCTGACAGAACATAGATTTGGAAAGAACATTGCTTTATATTATACAGCACTGTTTTGTATGACTTCTCTTTTATGCCAACACCTGAACAGAACAAGACATCAAAACCTCCAAGTTTTCATTACTCAAGTGTCAGAGTACAATGTTTTGAGTATCTGCAGAAGTAACCTGGCCATAAAAATACACGTATTCACATGAAATAGTTCCCCACCTAATAAGAACAACTAACTCCTAGGCCATGTTTCTGCCTCTAGCAGAACAGAATCCGTACAGGTGGGGGTGGCTATAGATGGGGGTGGCTGTAGATGGGGGTGGCTGTAGATGGGGGTGGCTGTAGATGGCCATCTCTGGATCCTTTTCCTTCTCCTTCTCCCCCAGAGTGAAGAAGCTCTGAAGAAAGTTTTTTCCACAGAAGGCCACTTACTGCTCTATTGCTTCTGGAAAGATCTCTGACCTTCTTTCTACAGTACTTGTTCAACCTTAGGGGGTCTAGAAATAGCTATAGAGATCTACCCTTCTACACCTCCAACCTTATGTAGAGTGTGAGAAGATTTGCAAATAGGGTTCCTTCTTGCACAGATTCTCTTCTTAGAAGTGACTGTTCTGTTTCGTGCAGTCAAAGAATGATCTATGGTAGCCATAGTTTTGGTTGGGCTTTTTAAATATGGGGAAACCCAAAGTAAAAGAATAAATACAAAGAGATAGGTAGATGGACATACAAATGATAAATAGGTAGATAATAGAAAGAAAGAAAAAAAGAAAGATAGATAGATAGATAGATAGATAGATGAAAAGATAAGTAGATAGATAATAGATATATAACAGATAGATGACCAGACAGATGATAAGTAGATAGATAATGATAGATAGATAGATAGATAGATAGATAGATAGATAGATAGATAGATAGATAGATAGATAGATAGACAGACAGACAAATGACAGATAGACAGACAGACAGACAGACAGACAGACAGACAGACAGACAGACAGACAGACAGACAGATAGATAGATAGATAGATAGATAGATAGACAACAAAACATGATGAAATCCAGCACTCACAAAGCCCAGCTAGGGAAACTGCCTGGGAATGCCCCTTTAAGTGAGAGAGCTAGAGTCTAAGGCCAAACACAGTGTTCCCCCAGGCAGGGCTTCTAAATCAAAGAACAAATGGCAACAGACAAGAGATGACATCATCAAAACTGGGTGCTCACAATACCTAGCAGAAACTGACTGGGGAAGTTGAGGTGGTCAGCGAGAGTTCCTGACTGAGCTTTCTCTCACCACCTGCACACTGGCTTCTCTCTCACCCTGCAAGCATTTTTGTATAATGGGATAAACATAGTAACCTCTGTTGGAAATGGCTAACTCCCCCTCTGTTCTCACAGACATGGTGTGTTTACACTGTGGCTGCTTTGTATTTCTTCCTTCCACGTTACAGAGTCAGGGGCTAGCCACCATCTACAGATAAAGGGCCTTGGCGAATACTCAGCACAAATGTGCTTAAGTCTGAAATGGCACTAGGGGGCAAGCAATGTCCACCTCCAGAGCCAGCTTCTCAGAGAACTCAAACAGCATATGATAGTTCACCAATACATGACACTTTGTTAACATGTACCATTCAACCCAGTCCATTTTTTTAATTGAATATATTCTTCATTTAAATTTCAAATGTTATTCCCTTTGCTGGTTCCCCCCCAACACACTCCCAGAAAACCTCCAACCCATCCTCCCTGCCCCTGCCTCCATGAGGATGCCCCTCCACCCAACCCACTCCCACCTACCCCCCTCGATTTCCCCATGCTGGGGCATCTATCGAGTCTTCATAGGACCAAGAACCTCTTCTCCCACTGAAGCCTGACAAGGCATTCCTCTACCACAAATGTGGCTAAAACCATATGTACCCCTTGGTTGATGGCTTAGTCCCTGGGAATCCTGGGGGATCTGGTTGACCAACATCATCGTTCTTCCCATGAGGCTGCAAACCCCTTCAATTCCTCCAGTCCTCCCTCCAACTCCTTCATTGGGGACCCTGTGCTCAGTCCAATGGTTGGTTGCTAGCATCTTCCTCTGTATCTGTAAGGTTCTGGCAGGGCCCCTCAGGAGACAGCCATATCAGGCTACTTTCAGCAAGCACTTCTTAGCATCCACAATAGTGTCAGGTTTTGGTGACTGTTTATAGGATGAATCCCCAGGTAGAATAGTCTCTGGATGGCCTTTCCTTTAGTCTCTGCCCCACACTTTGTCTCAATAATTGTTGCAGTGAGTATTTTGTTCCCTTTCTCAGAAAAACCAAAGCACCCACACTTTGGTCTTCCTTCTTCTTGAGCTTCATGTGGTCTGTGAATTTTATCTTGTTTATTCTGAGCTTTTGGGCTAATATCCACTTATCAGTGAGTGCATAGTATGTGTGTTCCCTTGTGATTGGGTTACCTCACTCAGGATGACACTTTCTAGTTGCATCCATTTGCCTAAGAATTTCATGAATTCATTGCTTTTAATAGCTGAGTAGTACTCCATTGTATAAATATACTACATTTTCTGTATCCATTCCTCTGTTGAAGGACATCTGGGTTCTTTCCAGACTCTGACTATTATAAATAAGGCTGCTATAAACATAGTGGAGCATGTGTCCTTATTACATGTTGGAGCATCTTCTGGGTATATGCCCAGAAGTGGTATAGCTGGGTCCTTGGGTAGTACTGTGTATAATTTTCTGAGGAACTGCCAAACTGATTTCCAGAGTGGTTGTACTAGCTTGCAATCCCACCAGCAATGGAGGAGTTTTCCTCTTTCTCCACAACCTTGCCAGAATCTGCTGTCCCATAAGTTTTTCATCTTAGCCGTTCTGACTGGTGTGAAGTCGAATCTCATGGTTGTTTTGATTTGCATTTCCCAAATTACTAAGAATGTCGAACATTTCTTTAGGTGCTTCACAGTCATTCGAGTTTCCTCAGTTGAGAATTCTCTGTTTAGCCCTGTACCTTATTTTTTAATAGGGTTATTTTATTTTCTAAGTTTTTTTTTTATTTACATTCAAAATCATCTCCCCTTTCCCGTTTCCTCCCTCCCTGAAAGTCCCATAAGCCCCCTTCCCTCCCTCTTTTCCCCATTCAACCCCCTTTAGCTTCTCTGTCCTGGCATTCCCCTACATCCAGTCTTTCCAGGACCAGGGGTCTCTCCTTCCATCTTCTTGGAAATCTATTGATATGCGAATTGTGTCTAGGGTATTCCGAGATTCTGGGTTAATATCCCCTTATCAGTGACTGCATACCATGTGTGTTCTTTTGTGATTGGGTTACCTCACTAAGGATGATATTTTCAAGTTCTGACCATTTGCCTAGGAATTTCGTGAATTCATTGTTTTTAATTGCACAGTAGTATTCCATTGTGTAAATATACCACATCTTCTGAATCCATTCCTCCGTTGAGGGACATCTGGGTTCTTTCCAGTTTCTGGCTATTATAAATAAGGCTGCTATGAACATAGTGGAGCATGTGTCCTTATTGCATGCAGGTAAAGCCTCTGGGTATATGCCCAGGAGTGGTATAGCCGGATCCTCCGGGAGTGTCATGCCCAGTTTTCTGAGGAACCGCCAGACTGCTGTCCAGAGTGGTTGTACCAGCTTGCAATTCCACCAGCAGTGGAGGAGTGTTCCTCTTTCTCCACATCCTCGCCAACAACTGCTGTGTCCTGTGTTTTTGATCTTAGCCATTCTGACTGGTGTGAGATGGAATCTCAGGATTGTTTTGATTTGCATTTCCCTAATGACTAAAGATGATGAACATCTCTTTAGGTGCTTCTCAGCCATTAGATATTCTTCAGGTGAGAACTCTTTGTTTAGCTCTGTATCCCATTTTTAATAGGGTTACTTGCCTCTCTGGAGTTTAAAAAAATAGGGTTATTTGATTCTCTGGAGTCTAACTTCTTGAGTTCTTTCTATACATTGGATATTAGCCCTCTATTGGGTGTAGGATTAGCAAAGATTTTTCCCTCTGTTGGTTGCTGTTTTGTCCTATTGACAGTGTCCTTTACCTTACAGAAGCTTTGCAATTTTATGAAGTCCCATTTGTCGATTCCTGTTCTTAGAGCATAAGCCATTGGTGTTCTGTTCAGGAAGTTTTCCCCTGTGCCCATGTGTTCAAGGCTCTTCCCCACTTTCTCCTCTATAAGCTTCAGTGTATTTGGTTTTATGTGGAGGTCCTTGATTCACTTGGACTTGAGTTTTGTACAAGGAGATAAGAATAGGTTGATTTGCATTTTTCTACATGCTGACCTCCAGTTGATCTAGCACAATTTTTTAAAAATGCTATCTTTTTTCCACTGGATGTTTTTAGCTCCTTTGTTAAATATCAAGTGACCATAGATGTCTGGGTTCATTTCTGGGTCTTCAGTTCTATTCCATTGATCTTCCTACCTGTCTCCGTACCAATACTCTCTCTCTCTTTATTCTCTCTCTCTCTCTCTCTCTCTCTCTCTCTCTCTCTCTCTCTCTCTCTCTCTCTCTCTCTCTCTCTATTTTTTATCACTATTGCTCTGTTGTAGAGCTTGAGATCAGGGATGGTGATTCCCCCAGAACTTTTTTTGTTGTTAAGAAAAGTTTTCACTATTCTGGGTATATTGTTATTCCAAATGAATTTGCAGATTGCTCTTTCTAGCTCTATGAAGAATTGATTTGGAATTTTGATGAGGATTGCATTGAATCTGTAGATTGCTTTCGGCAAGGTGGCAACTTTTATTATATTAATCCTGCCAATTCATGAGCATGGGAGATCTTTTCATCTTCTGAAATCTTCTTTGATTTTTTTCTTCAGAGGCTTGAAGTTCTTGTCATACAGATCTTTCACTTGCTTGGTTAAAGTCACACCAAAGTATGTAATATTATTTGTGACTATTGTGACGGGAGTCATTTCATAATTTCTTTCTCAGCTTGTTTATCCTTTGAGTATAGGAAGGCTACCGATTTGTTTGAGGTAATTTTATATCCATCCACTTTTTGAAGTTGTTTATCAGGTTTAGGAGTTCTCTGGTGGAATTTTTGGGGTTACTTATGTATATGATCATATCATCTGCAAATCATGATATTTTGACTTCTTCCTTTCCAATTTGTATACATTTGACCTCCTTTTGTTGTCTAATTGCTCTAGCTAGAACTTCAAGTACTATGTTGAATAGATAGGGAGAGAATGGGCAACCTTGTTCGGTCCCCAATTTTAGTGGGATTGCTTCGAGTTTCTCTCCATTTAGTTTGATGTTGGCTACTAGTTTATTGTATATTGCTTTTACTGTGTTTAGGTATGGGCCTTGAATTCCTGATCTTTCCAAGACTTTTAACATGAAGAGATGCTGAATTTTGTCAAATGCTTTTTCAGCATCTAATGAAATGATTGTATGTTTTTTTCCTTTGAGTTTGTTTATGTAGTGGATCAATCCACATTGATCAACCCAGCTCATTTTTAATCATATGAAAATGCATATGTATTTAACATGCATTCTGTTACAACTTGTTTGACTTTTTCCCACTAATAGAATTATCTTAATTTTTATATTGATAACAAAATACTTGATTTGGGTATGACAAAAGATAGAGTGATTTACTTTGGCTCATTGTCTTAGCCACTCTTTTTTCTTGATGTGATGAGATACTATGACCAAGACAGCTCATAAAAGAGAGTGTTTATTGGGAGCTTGCAGTTTCAAAGGGTTGGTGGTGGGGAACATGGCAGCAGGCAAGCACACAGGTACTTGAAGACAGCTCATAAAAGAGAGTGTTTATTGGGAGCTTGCAGTTTCAAAGGGTTGGTGGTGGGGAACATGGCAGCAGGCAAGCACACAGGTACTTGAAGAGCAGCTGAGAGCTCCCATCTTAAGACACAACCACATGGTAGATCTAAAGCTAACTGGGAATGGCCTGAGTTTTTTAAATTTCAAAGCCTACCCCAGTGATACACCTTCTCCAACAAGGCCACACCCCAATCCTTCCCAAACGATTTCACCATTGGAGAGCAAGCAATCAAATCCATGAACCTATGAGGCCTGCTATCATTCAGAACCTCAAACTTAAAAATTCCAGACTGAAATTCCAAAATAGGTAGCCATATCTACTTATCCCTCTGTCTCCCTTACCCTGACAGATGACATCAGAAGGCTCCCCAGAGCACCTCCACCTTAAATTTAATCTATAGATTTAACAATTCATTTTCATCTTCATTAGAATGTGCCCTCTTATTCATTAGCATCATGGGAAAACTATTATTAGGTGTTTCTGTCTTTAATCAGCTGTATTTGTTGGACTTAATCTGAAATCTTTCGAGAAAAGGTCTTATGCCTTTCCCTTTTGCCAACTTAACTTTAATTACATATTTTATAATTGTGCAATTTTTAATTTAATTCTTGCACCGAAAGCTCCATCATGAACTATATTTGATCAGAATATAAACTTCTTTAAAACATATTTCTTCTACCTTCTATCCATCAGTATTCTATTCACTGTTCTGACATCAGGTTCAATTATTAGGATTAATAGGTGCTACACTATTTTACATATCTTTGTTTTAGTAAAATTTCAATATCACAATTGCAAAGTCTTCATAATTATAATTTGAAACAATTACTTGTTCCCTGAATTATGGAAGAAAATTAAAATTGTATAGAAAGTGTGTGGTTTTGAGGCTTTAAAATAACTCACTGGAATACCATCTTAGTGTTTGGGAATAGATGTATATATTTTGTCAAACTCCATTTGAAAGAATAATTTAGGAATTCTATCTAAATCATTGAAGACTCAAATATGTAGCCCACTTACAGATTTGTGAATATACTAAATGAACCTTACAAGCTGTCTAATTACCACATCATTAGCAGTCATGAAAACAGCCCTATTTGAATGTACTGGGTCACAAAATGGAGAGATGAAGTCAGAAAGGGATGAGTAATGAAGGAGAGAGAGATTAGAGATGATAGCAGGGACTATGTAAGTAGATTACATGTACATACACACATACATGCAGGGGTACACATATATATATGTGTACACATATATACATATATATACATGTGTATATTCATGCATACATACGTACATATATACATGCACACATAAATGCATACATATATACATATACACATATATACATGCATACCTATATACATACATGCATGCACACATACATGTATACATGCATATATACATACATATATACACACATAAAGTTGTAAAATAATAACTTAAAATAGAATAGAGGACTTAAAATAATCCATAAACAAAAGCAATTGGCAGTTGTAGATAAATATTTTATAATTTTTGAAAAAAACCATGGAGTTTTTTTAGGCTCTTCATTGTGATCAAATATGAGAAACATTTCCTCCAAGTTTTCCTTTACTCAGTCAGTGCTTTGCTTCTTGAGGCCCCAACTGTAACAGCCAATTACATTTCATGTTATACAATGTAAAGGCTTGGGTTCAATGAAAAAGATCAATAGTTTAAAATAATGGCACACCAGATAGATGTGGAATGTCCTCTTCATGTTAGAACCAGAGGAAAGGAACTCTTTATCTTCTTCTCTAAAGATGGACAGTCCCATCATAAAGAAAATTTACATGCATTTAAGATGATTTCATTAGCCTATACAGTTGGAAAGTGTTTAATATTTAACAGTTATATGAGGAAGAACTGGGGAACATCTTTGAGGGCAGAGAAGAAAAAATTAAATATGATCTGATTGGGTGGCATCTGTGAGTGTTAAAAAATAAGGTGTGCTAAGAAAAAATCATACACAAAAGTGTGGAGGAAGGATTCCAAGGAATTTCACTGATTTTGATCCAGTCAGATGTCTGTTCTGGGATAAGGGAAGGGTTTGGCTGGAATCATGAATGCTGGTCCTGTTGTAATGAGACTTATTTAGTCAATTTTCATAGGCTATGACCCTTTTGAAAAGATGCATATTTACTATTTTTATGTGTGTGGGTGTTTTGACTGAATGAATTAATGTGCACCGTGTGCATGCAGTGCTCACAGAGGCCAGTAGAGGGCAGAGGATCCACTGGCACAGAAGTCATACATGATTGTGAACCACCATGTGGATGCCAGGAGCTGAACTCAAATTCTTTGCAAGAGAACCAGTGCTGTTAAGTACCCACTCGTCTCTCCTGCCCCTCTGACCTCATTTTTATTATTTTGGAAATAACAATGCTATTGCCTAGAATTTAGATTCACTTCATTAAACAGTAACATGAATTATAAATTATTCTAAAGGACAATATGAAAATATTGTAAATTCCAGTAGTGTAATGTATAAATCAATCACAAGTGGGGAAAAATAACTTTTTGTATTAGGAAAATGTCATCATTTAAGGCTGATGAACATACAATAACTCTATACCCATGAAGATGGCTTTTTTCTGTTGTTGTTGGTGGTGGTGGTGGTAACCTCCACCTTTCAAATAGCTCCCCGAAAGCGTCTTGGAGAACACATTTCCTGCTGTTTGTGGCCCTTGGCTTAGATGTAGGAGAGCATGAAAAAGTTTTAGACTCTTTTGAAATCTCAAAACACACCCCCATCCTTTCTGATATAATTCTCAGACCCATGCAAGTCTGGTAGTACACACCTGCCATCCTGGCACTTGGGAGCAGAAGCAACAGGACCCTGAGTGCAAGACCAGCCTGCTCTGTAACAGTGAGCTCTTGTCTCCTGTTTCCAAGGGCTGTGGGTGTGGTCCGGGGTAAGACACTTGCCTAGCACATGGAAAGCCCTGGATTTGTTCTGCAGAGTCTCAGCATGAAGGTTGCTTCCAGATGTTCAGTCTCTGTGACCATTGGACATAATGATTGAAACATTCCATCTTTATTACTTTGGAAACTGGTTATTGTACTTGTGTGTACATATCTGTTGTTCTGTGCATTCCTGTATTATTTTACTAGGTGTCTTAAACACAAGACTCTATTACTTTTTAAAAATAAGTTTTGACATAGCACCTGACCGTAAGAGTGAGGGACTAAGAGACAAAATTTCAATCAACATGACCTCCTGCATGTCCTTAGATAGTACTTAGAATCTCTTCATTACACCATCATGAACAAACTAGAATGTCACCACCCAGCCTGTTCCTTCTTAAAGTGACAGTATTATTACCTATTAACTATTAACTATTAGTTAATATTCAGCATAACTCGATACACATGCTAACTGACCTTTTATGAAGGCTTCATTTCCTAAAGGATGCAAAAATATAACTAAAAGAATTTCCATGCCAGCCTCTCCAGAAGACAACACATTACTGGGACAACACAATCATATAGAGATGGGGCAAATCATTCATTTTACACATGTTGCCATGACAACCAAGGCTACTAAGGGAGACACTAAAGGGCTGAGAGTGAGGTCAGGGAGACTCTGAACATGTTTGCTCACATCTAAGTGCCTGTTAGTTATAGTGATCCTCGGCACTCATTAAACAGGTGCTCATAAATGGGTTCAAGTTGTTAGGGTAACCTTAAACTTTAGATACGCCATTTTCATTGCCCTGCCTCTTGCAAGATGATTGGAACTCTACATTTCTGAAGAAGTTGGTAGTGCTGGATTCGCCTTGGGGAGCCTGGTGTATTTGCTCAGGTGCCCACTCTTCAGGTCGGGGTCTTCCTTAATGATGCTGATAGATCAGCCAGAGAAGAGGCAGATGCAGATCAGGGAAAATCCTCAGGTTGATAATATAATATGGTCATTGCTTTCCAGCAACGGGCCTGTATTACTCATTGATTTCTCTGTTCTATCATCTCTTCTCTGTCCCATGTACTGAGAATCTGGCAACTTTGGGATATTTTAGGCGCTTCATGCCCCTCATGGCCATGTTTGAACATGATGCTCAAAGGTGACAGAGAGTCAGGGATGATTTCCCACCTAGTCTTGCGTGTCTCCTCCCACCTCTTTCCTTCCAGGAAGTCTGAGAAGTTAGTAGATATGATCTCTAGAGGAAGCAGTTATCTTTGTTTTCACAACAAGGATGAATAACACTTAGGTAGAAGAAAAGAACCAAGCTGAAAGAGTTTACATGGATTGTTTTAGAATACGTTTAGATTTTCTGATCCCTGTGGGGCCTAACTTTCTTTTGAAAAGCTTCCATTAATTAATCAGTTAGCTAGTTACTTGTTAGTTAGTTACTTGTTAGTTAGTGATAAAATGTGTTGAAGAAAAAGAGTAAGGTCTTTTCTTTCCAGACCCAAGGGGAATGAGTAACTAAGACTATTTCATCATGTCCCCTCAGCTGGTGCATGTTCCTCTTTCATCCTGTCCAGGACACAGCTAGAGACACATTATGGCAGTTGCAGTAGTTGGCTGTATGGCGGTCTAAAGCTGTACTATAATGGAAAACCGCCCCCCCTCCCAGCACCCAGGAGGCAGAGCTGAAGAGTCATGCATTGGAATCTATCCAGAGCCCCACAGTACAAACATGTCTCAAAAATACAGAAGCAGAGACACAGTAAAAGAAACCTGGAATATGATCTAAACTAAGGGAAAGGGAACAGTGTTCATAATGGAGGAAATCAATTTGTTAACATTTAAAACAGGGGTTGCTACAATGGAGAATTTATGTTTTGTTAAAAATTTTCCAAAACCAGTCAACCTAAGAGAAATCAGAAAATGAGAGGTGGAAGCAAGAGGAAAGAACAAAGGAAAGAAGAGAAGGAAGAAAGTTTGTCCTCTGGTGAAAGGAAGCACATCAACATCAAATGGCCCCAGAAGAGATTTTTGTTTCTTAGTACCCCACTCCAGACTAATCATGCATGATGGTGAAGTCTCATCTGTCACCCCAACACCTCAAACAAAAGACATGTTGCTCTGTTTGCTTTCCATCGCTGTGGAAATCAACTGGCAGGAGGAATCATTAAGCCTCAGCTCACAGTCTCAGAGCACTCAGTCAAGGGCTAGCAGGTGTTGGTTCTGCACTTGTGTGGCTAGGTAGACATGGCGGGAAAAGGAGACTAGATGGTGCTAGAGCAAGTCAGCTCACCACAGGGCTGACAAAGAAGAAAGGAGGGAGAGAAAAGGTCCACGAAGAAAATAGCCTTTACAAGTGTGACAGCTGGCTTTAATTGTCATCTTGACACAATGTTGAATAACCTGGACCGATTGTCTCATTGAAGGGTTGACTAAGTCAGTTTAGCCTAGGAGTGTCTGCAGGGACTGTCTCAATTGTGTTCATTGATGTGGAATGACTTAGAGCATCATCCCCTAGGTTCAGGTCCTGTACTGGATGAAAGAGGAACATGCATGTATTTACTCCTCTCTGCTCTAGACTGTGAATGTGAGGTGACTCACTGCTTCAAGCACCTACTGTCCTGGCTTCCCCACATTGAGAGCTGTAACTCGGAACTACAAGATAAAATAAGCCCCTTTCTTAGTTAGGCTTTTTATTGCTGTGAAGAGACACCATGACTTAGGCAACTCTTATAAGAGAAAAAATTCTTCAGGGCTGGCTTACAGTTCATTTGGTTCAGTCCATTATCATCATGGTGGGAAGCATGGCAGCCTCCAGGCAGACATGGTAGTGGAGAAGAAGCTGAAAGTTCTACATCTTGATCCAAAGGCAGCCAGGAAGAGACTAGCTTCCACACTGGGCAGGGCCTGAGCATAGGAGACCACAAATCCTGCCTCCACAGTGACACACTTCCTCAGACAAGGCCACACCTCATAATAATACCACTCTCCATGGCCCAAACATTCAAAACCATGGGTCTGTGGGAGGCAAACCTATTCAAACCAGTACACTCTTCATCTTCTAAGGTGCTTTTGTAAGGGTATTCTATCATGGCAATAGGAAATAACAGTATAACAAAGAGCACATTCCCAGTAACCTCCACAAGTGTACACCTTGCTCAATATGATGCCACCTCAGGCTTGGTCTTTACTGCAGGAGCCTCTGATCAGCACTCTAGATAAAATCTATAAGAAGTGTCTGTAAAGAAACGTTTCCTTCTGTGGAAAAATTCTCCAGGTAAATCATCTCTCCTGATTTACTGTGAGGTAAGAATAACAACAAATACAACTGACTTCATTCCTGTTCCCAGCTTCTTTAACCAGGACTCCATTACAGTCAAGCCATCTGACAGAGCATCATGATGCCCAGAGCTATTTTACCTCTTTCTAGAAGTCAAGTGATGCCAGCATGTTTTGTTTTGTTTTGTTGATGAAAAACATCAACATCAAATTTTGTTTTTGTTGATGAAAGCCTTCGGTGCTTTCAGCCTCAAAAAGTAATTGTTGAGATCTTGCAGTCATCAGTGTGATTAGGATCCAAAATTTGCCTGTGCAAATTTCACCTAAAATTCTGATGTCCAGGTAAAGACCAAGCAGCCATGATTACTTCGTGGTTCATGAAACGTATGTGTCTTTTAGCAACACTAGATTCTGGTGCGCTCGTCCAGTGATACAAGGCAAAGCATAGCGTAATCCCTAGGAGCAAGAAGGAATGATAAGACAGAATCATTGGCTAGGAGCTGTAGGAGTGCTAGAGCCTCGGCACAGT
This sequence comes from Tokudaia tokunoshimensis, assembly GCA_036184795.1. NCBI lineage: Eukaryota > Metazoa > Chordata > Mammalia > Rodentia > Muridae > Tokudaia > Tokudaia tokunoshimensis. Next base: position 117,190,115 of record BTHU01000008.1, on the reverse strand, counting down.
TTGATGACGTCACCTTCACTCTAACTGGTGTCAACTCATCCTGCTTAATACTAATTACCCCGAAGTTGATAGATCCCACAGCTTGTCGATCAATCGATCCCAAACCTGTACTTGAGAGAAATGACAGAGTACTCTGCTTGAGGTGTGAAATGTCCTGTATGGGCACGTGTTTTACATGCTAGTCCTCCAGGCTCGGTGACTGCTTGGGAAGACTGTGGAATCTTCAGGTAGTAGGACCCTGCTGGGAAACGTGGGTGACTACTGGCAGACCTTGATGTTTGATAGTCCCATTCTAGCATGCCCAGAGAATCCATGTACCTCATTCTCCTCCCGCCATGCCTTCTCTATCAAGGTCCCTTCTTAAACTGTAGGTTAAACTAAGCCCTTCTTCCTCTCAATTGCTTCCTGATAAGTATTTGGTTATAGTGATGAGAAAAGCAACTTGTATGGAACACACCTATCTTATCAGTAGAAACAAGAAGGTACCTTTCTGCTATCTTTGTCCAGAAGACTATGCATGAAATTGATTGACATCATACTGTTTACTTGATTTTTTTAAAATGAGGGTGATAGAACTGGAGAAATGACTCTTGGTGAAGACTGTGTTGCTCTTCCAGAAGATCTGAGTTTCATTTCTCTCATTCAAACCACGTGGTTCCAGGGGATCTGATGCCCTCTTTTGGCCACTATGTGTAATTGCACTCAGGGGCATAGACCCACACATATGGAAAAAATCTTCAAAAAATAATGAGTGTTCCTTCTGTGTTAACAAAGTGGAAGTGGAATGCCAGGAAGAGGGTGAGACAGCTGAGAGTAGATGCTATGGAGGAAGACATATCCACAGCCATGTTAGAAAGAGCAAAGCAGTTTCTCAGCATAAGTCTCACCTAGCACAGAGGAAGGGAACCTAATGGTTGACTAGGCTCTAGATGACAAGCTTAAATTTCAGACAGCAGGAGAGATTGTTGAGCCATTAACAGTGCTTGCTGTTCTTATAGAGGACCCAGGATCGGTTCCCAACACTTGCATCGGGCAATCCCTAAGGGCCTGTAACTCTAGTCCCAGGGAATCTCTGACAGCTTCTTCTGTCCTTCTTGGGCACCTCTGTACATGTGTACATGCTCCCCCACACACAGACACAGACACACACACACACACAGACACACACACACACAGAGAGAGAGAGAGAGAGAGAGAGAGAGAGAGAGAGAGAGAGAGAACACACAACCCCTCTATTCAGAATAACTTTTATCCAGAGATAATTTTGAAGGATTTTTAATCAATGTGCATTATAACTAGTTCTGCATAACAATGTTTTATATTAAAAACTAATTCTTTCTTATCAAGCCTTTCATCTTCTAAGTCTTGTATCTCTTAAATTCTTTAAATCAATAACTAAAAAAAATCATTTTGATGCCTGTTTTGTGTTGTATGCTATTTATAAGCATCCCTAATAGTACATCTCAGGATAATCTCTTCAACTTTCTTAGTTTCATGTATAGAATCTAGTTCAAAGGAAACTTTAGAAGATCTCAGATTAGAAGCAGCTCCAGGATAGAGAAAACACAGAAGAACAAAGGATCGACTTGATACTGAAGTACAAAGGAACATTAACAGTCACCACAGAGGTCATTGGAGGACTGGAAGGACTAGAAATGCTACCCAAGCAGCTAAACAAGGAACAAATCTATTAGGTTCTCCAGCCAATAACGGGGGAAACTGAAGAGCTTTGTTCTGGTGTCAACCCCCATTTTATGATACTCAATATTTTTCAAAAAGCAGATTATTTGTTTTTCCCTACCTTTTATATTTATACTTACTCATTTATTTGTTTGTTTATTTATTTTACTTATCCATTTTTCCTTAATGTGTAGGATTTTAAAATTTCTTATTCTTTTGTCTCCCTCTTTGTGATTTTCCCCCTTTTCTTCTCTTTGTTTCTTCTTTCTTCTTTGGTTTTCTCTGTCTTGCACTTGTTTCTTCTCTGTTTTCCCTGTCTCTTGGCTCCTTCGGTTCTTTTACCTGATTATTTTCATTTTACACAAATAGCTCTCAACTTCAGAGGCTACTGTAAAGACGGTTATAATTTGATTTTGTGCATTGCTAAGATCATGGGGCATGTTCTCCGGAGGACTCAGCTCTTCAGCAAAAGCACGTCACTAAGTAGGCTCTCAAATGAAAATGGAAAAGGGAACCATCCCCACAGATTGCAGATTGCAGCACAAACAAGCCAGAAACATGGAAAAGCAAGATGTCAGGATTCCTTCAAAGGATCTTAACTCAGCAATTAGCAAGTCCAAAGGTTGAGAAACGGATAGAAGACCAAACAATGAATTCAAAAGTTTATCAGATAAACAATCTGTTTTTGAAAAAAAAAAAAAACTTCAAAGAGAATGAAAATAAGCCAGTGAAGGAGTTAGGAAATACATATAGGACCCAGAGAAGAAAGTCAAGCACATGTGTGAAAAAATTCAGGCAAGAAATTGAAATTTTGTAGAAAGCAAATGATGTTAAAAATGAAAAATTCTACAAGTCATAAAACACAGCAGACAGCATTGCCAGTCAACTAAACCAAGCAATAGAAGAAATGCCAAAGACTAAACCAAGCAATAGAAGAAATGCCAAAGACTAAACCAAGCAATAGAATGAATGCCAAAGATAGAAATTGAAGTAAAAAACATGTTGTATTCAGATAATAGGAAGAAAAAAAATAACCATGGCTGAAATGTCCAAATCTTATGGGATACAATGAAGAGATCAAGCCTAGGAATCCACAGAGTAGAAGACAAGATAAAATCTAAAGGTATAGAAAATATATTCAATAAAAGTATAGAAGAAAAGTCTCTATGTCTAGGAAAAGAAATTGACGTCTCAAGACAAGAAACATTTAGAACTCAAAGTAGACATGAGTGGAGAAGAATATCTTCCTGACACATTGTAACCAAGAGGCAACACTGATAAAACAGCATCAAAAAGGAAACAATGTAGACCGCTGTAAAGGGGGGAAAAAAACCCACACCAACTCACTGATAAAGGCAAACACAGCAGGGTAGTGAGAGACTCTTCAGTAGAACTCTAAAGCCGGGAAAGCACCTGCTATGTATTTAAAAGTTAGTAAGAGAAGGAGTTTCTTCCAGGGCCAGAGGCATGGAATTCCTTTTGAACATGATGGGTGTGCCTGATCAGATAAAGATTCCAGTCTGTTGCTTCAATACCCAGATTTCCCATCCAGATGTGGTAGTAACAAACTGGAGTGCAGAGTGTGCGGAGCCTCCCTCTTGCTGAAGATAACTGATGAAATTCCAAGCAAGGTTTTGCTCTCCACCATTAACTCCAGAATTTATGCAGTGTTTCTAGGTCCTAGATATATGAGGGACTAGGCATGTGAGGGACAGGCTATGATGGCATTTTATTAAATGTGCTTGTCTTCTGTGCCCTAATTCAAGTGCTTATGCCCTTTGCAAGAAAGATTATTTGACATGCTAACTATGCCCTTTTTATACTCAGAATTTTAAAACTGTGTGTTGTGCTAATGTATGCCTTTTTGAATCAACCTAATGCATGTGCACCTGACGCTTCTATCTGCAGAGTTGGTCAGAGTGATACATTAGGAAGTAGAGATGGAGATTTCAAATTAGGAGTGTTAGGGGCCATGGCATGACATCCACTGACCTGTAGGAGTCAATACAGAGTGTATCTGTGAAACTAGCTCATTTTAATCCTGCAGAGCATCTCAGAAGTTTGCTTTTGTTACCTTTTGAATGAAATCACCTTGCATTTCTAGTTATCAACCTACAGTGAAAAAGCAACACGATTTGAAAGGCTCATGGCCACAGGACATCTGGTAGAACCAGGGAGAAAATAGCTCCCTTGTCAAATCCATAAAGAAATACAAGGAGGCTGTTTGTTAAGCCATCTTCTCCTTAAGTCATCATTAATATAAGAGCTTTCTGGGATGGCCTCTGTCTGTTATCTCATGTTATTTGTCAGTGGTTGTGAGTAGAGGGTTTTGTGAACTCCACTATCACTGAGGAGTTCCTACAGCATGTAAACTGCTATTCCTGGAAATTTTCCATGTATTGACTAGTATAGATTATCTGAGGCATTGCTGAATAATCCAGCCCACCATTGACACTTACATCTATAAATGGTATTTTTTCCCCAACATTGTAGCTGATGTGGTTAGTAGGGACTCACGTACACAGTTCTTAGACGTGATGGTTACTTGCAGGGAATGGTTCTCCTCTTCCACTGTGTGGATCCCAGAGATCAAGAGCTACTTATCCAGCTCAAAGGAAGAACTGACTCCCCAAAGTTGTCCTCAACTTCACATGTACACCACGACACTTGTGTTTTCCTTCCACACCCCACCCCACGCGCACACACACACACACACATACACCACACACACCACTCACACACCACACACACACACATACACCACACACACACAACTCACACCACACACACACACACACACACACACACATCCATACACCACACACCATACCACGTACACACACCACATATACACACACACACAAACACACATAACACACACACACCACACACACACACACACACACACACACACCACACCACACCACATACACACATACACACAAGTAAATGAAAGTCATCTTTAAAGAATAAATAATAAGTAATATGCTTGTGGTGACTCATTTCCATTTTTTCCAAAAGCCACAATGAAAAAAGAAAATTCCCACAACAAGACATCGATGGCAAATCATTGCTGAATGTTGTGTTTGGGGGATTTTCTATGTCCTACTAGTTTATCACACAGGCTGGTTCCCTCTTGCTTGATACCATAAAAAGCAGTTCAGAGTGGGTATCCTCAAAATCCCTAACACTGCGTCTGTATCTCTAGACAAGGGCTTACAAATTGGATCACGGCTCAAAGATTTAAGTGTCCTCTGTGAGTTTTTCTAAGAATAAGGTTCAGTCGGAAAATGTCAAGATTGAGGATTTATTTACAGACAATCACCAGGAGGATCTCTGAGTGAAATAGTACCCATAATACAAAAGAACATTTCAAATATAAGCCTTTGATCTGCATTATTGAATTACTGGCATCTGAACCAGCATTAAAGATTACAGTGGGGGTGTGGAGATGGCTTAGTTGGCAGAGTACTTACCATGCCTGCAAGCATAAAGAACTTTCTTGGTGCAGTGTACAGCACCCACATATAAACCCACCAGTATTCCTCAGGGTTGGGGAAGTAGAGGCAGAGAGGATCCCTGGGGCTTTTAGACCAGGCAGTCGGGGAGAATCTAACTGTAGTGATAGATACTATTGTTAAAAATGCAAGCAAGAGGGCAGTTTTTAAAGATACCAATGTTAACCTCTGGATCCTGCACACACAAAGATGTGCACACATATACACAAACAGTATGCTACTGGGTTTTTGTTTTGTTTTAATTTTTATAGTCCCAAGAAAGAGAAGGTTGAGATCATTCTGTGCTCGAACAGACTTCTAGCTTAAAAGCAAATGTACCATAGGTGTTTGCTTTCAAGGCACACTGGGACTCATCTCCATAGTTTCTGAGCAGAGAACTTACCTGGTTCACCAAGGCAAGCCTGGTAACTGCAAGCACTCCTGGGTTTGGAACTATAGAGGAGGCCCTGCATGAATCAGGACAGGTCAATCATTTGATTGTATCTCTATTAGTTACCTTCCTCAACACTGTGACCTCCATGTGACAAAAAGGACTTACAGGATTTGTGTCAGCTCACAATTTAAGAATGCAGCCCATCAGGGCAGGAGATGTGGCCTCGGGCCTGGGAAGCTGCTTGCTCACGTCTCTGGAGATCAAGGAGAAACAGGACAGGAAGTGAGGCTGGAATATAAATGTCTGTGCTGCTCCCCAGAAATTGATTTCCTCCCTGTAGACTCTCATGGCCTAAAGTTTTTATAACTTTCCTAAGCACCACCAGCAGCTGAAGAGCAACTTTTCTGTCTTACAACTGCCTTAGAAACTAGAATTACTTGTCGCAGATTTATATCCCAGCAGAGTCCAAATCAGACCAGATCATCCTCCTCACACATCTGACAGATGATCTCTCTCTGCCCCCGCCCCCTCTCCATTTACTTAAACACAGATCATTAGATAATCACAAAACTGTACCACACTTATTTTTAAGATACATCTTTTTAGATTTCTTAAATTTAGTAACAACTACTGAGTATCCACTTTCTTTTGTTTGTTTGGATTTTTTAACCTTTGTTTTTCTGTTTGTTTGTTCGTTCGTTTGTTTGTCTGAGATAGGGTCTCATCTAGCCTAAGTTGTCCTTGAATTCCCTTAATAGCTGAGACTGAGTCTGAATTTGTGGGGCCCTTGCAACCCGCTCCCCAGTCCAGGTTTCACAGGAGTGTGCTACATGCTGATCTTCCTCCCCACTTAAACTACTAAACTCCCTCAGAACTTGGGGCATTGAGCTCATCTGAAAGGTGTTAGGTGTTATTTACAGCATATGTTAGAAATGTAACTTATTGGTTGTCCAAGAGAAGTGTGTTTGACCTAAAGTAGCCTAGTGATTATAAGTCTTGCAAAGACAGAAGAGAATACTGGGAGGGTGAGCAGATTAGAAATACATAGGTTACATTTCATTAAAAAGGTATGTTTCTGAAAATTCAGTATATCCGTTACAGGAAAAAAAATGTGTAATTACCTGTGAGATACTTTTAGGACAATCTAGATCATTTCTGAGTCAAACATTGTGGCCTACACCCAGCATTAAGTCCATGAGACAAGGGAAATAGGGAGTTCAAACACCACTTGGCTATACAGCAAGTACAAGGCTAGCTTGAGCTACATAAGACACTATCTCAGCAACCCTTCCCCTACCAAGAAAAAATAATAATGAGATTCTGTTCCCTGAGCCTGGTGGTGGTGGCGCATGCTTTTAATTCCAACACTTGAGAGACAGAGGCAGATGGATCTTTGAGTTTGAGGCCAACCTGGTCTACAGAGTAAGTTCCAGGACAGCCAGGCTTCACAGAAACTCTGTCTTGAAAAAAACAAAACAATAAAACAAAACAAAAACAAAAACATCCTGTTCCCTGGATGTCTTAGTTAGGGTTTTACTGCTGTGAACAGACACCACAACCAAACAGGTTCGGAGTTTCAGTCCATTGTCATCAAGGCAGGAAGCAAGACAGCATCCAGGCAGGCATGGTGCAGGAGGAGCTGAGAGTTCTACATCTTCATCTGAAGGAACTCTAGGAAAAGACTGGCTTCCAGGCAGCTAGGATGAGTTTAAAGCCCACACCCACAGTGACACACCTACACCAACAAGACCACACCTCCTAACAGTGCCACTCCCTGGGCCGAGCACATACAAACCATCACACTGGACTTTGCTAAGATGACCACTATGGGGGAGGGGGGAGTAACTTTTTCAGTTTCTCCCTTGTTTATCAAAAACATTAAATTGCTAGAATTCAGTGAACTTATTGGAAAAATAGAGCTTCATTCATTTATTCCATCATTCATTCATACATCTTTGATGATAAGCCAGACATGGTCTAGAAATTTAGAGACAAATAACTAAACAAAATTAAAGTCCCTGCTGCAACAAAACTTAGGGAAAACATGGGGGAAAGTAATAAAACAATGCCCTGGTCACTGATTTCCGATATTAAAAGATGGTCTTGGGTGGAAGTGTCAATCAGGCTTGAGTGGAAGTCAATCAATCTGACATGCCCACGTCGGGGAGCCTCAGCCTCAAGGTGCAACATCTTTTGCCCTCCTTGATGTTATTCTTCATTCAGGAGACTTAGATGTCCCGAGAGATCACAGATTTTTCCTTTCTTTTGGTCTTTTTTAATTAAACATCGAACCTTGGATGTACCAGACATTAGTGCTTTTAAACAGTAAGGGATGAAGAGGAGGGTAAGATGCAAAGTTCCTCTCCTTACTAAACCTGTGCTGTGAAAGGAAGAAATAGTCACTTTAGTACACATTAAAGAATGTGAAGTTAAATTTGACATGAATTCTGTTGAGGAAAGATAAGTAGAACTCTGAGATTTATCTATGAGCCCTGACTGAGAAAGGAAAGGGGGTATGGGTGTGGGTGTGGGTGTGTGGTGTGTGTATGCATGTCTGTGTGTATGTGTATGTGCACATGTGTCTTTATGTGTAGGAATTTGTAGAGATATTAGTTACTTTAATGGCTGTGACAAAACACCCTGAGAAAAGTAAATTAATAAAGGAGTAGTTTTATTTTGGCTCACAGTTGGAGGGAACAGTTCATCATGGCAGAAAAGTCAGGATGACGGAAGCATGAGGCATTTGGTCACACCGTATCCACAGTCAGGAAGTGAAGATAGAGAAGAATTCGGATATTCAGCTTGCTTTTTTCTTCTTATTCAGCCTGGAGATTCAGTCCAGGAATTGTATCATCCACATTTGAGATGAGTCTTCTTTCCTCGATTGACCTCTACTAGAAACTGCCTCTTAGACATGCCTACAGATCTGTTTCTAAGGTGACCTTGAGTCTACTCAAGTTAAAGATCATAACTAAGTATCTCTGAAGGAAAGAAGCAGGGGAACAGCAAGCCACCCTAACCCCACCTAAGTGAACAGACTCAGTGCTTCCTTCAAAATAGTTCCTGGAGAGTTTGCTTCTCTCGTTAGTTGGCAAGGAGTTGTGACGGTCTTGAGTATGTACCACAGTTTCCTATGACTATGAGATGCTGGTCATTCACCTGGAAAATACTGGGCATCTATAAGCGGCTGCACTGCAATGGGGAGTTGGACTCCTGTCTTTTTCTGGTGTGTGGCTGCCTTTGCTGGTTACAGAGTTCTCCTGTCTTCTGAGGCTCATGGTGCACTGTTTGTCCCACGACAGATGATAAAGCAAACTCTACGCAACAGCGTCTCTGCAGAGAAGACAGGAGACTTGGGGAGGTTAATTGGCTCTCCTAATATCACACAGTTGGTGGCAGAGCCAGGGCACCTGTGTTTCAATCCAGTTAACACCAATTTTACTTCATTATGTCTGGCCAGGTTCTTCATTACGTCTCCATGTTTCAGGTTATAGAATTTAACCCTCAGCAAATCAAGTTGAGAGATTAATAAGAAAATTATGATTTAGTCCTTTTGTTATAGAATATAAAATATTAGTATATTATCTGGGCCCACTAATGTAAATTACATTAGCATAAGAAGTAAGATATTTTAATCTTTTGGCAGGCCACCAGTACACTTGAAATGGAAGGTATGATCTAGTTAATAGCTTTGACTTGGAAGGACACATCCATCCAAATAGTATCCTGATGTAATTTTTTTTTTGTTTCAGAATTATGTAATACTGGGTGACATATCTAAAGAAAATTTGCCTTATTTTATATTGACTAGTCATTGTATATGGCCCACAGGAAGATTAATATCGTAGGGATTTTGCAATTTTTCAAGTTAATGGCTCTTTTGCATTTTAAAACAGGTAGGTTAGATAAAATGAGTAATGAATTATTATAAGAAGGTTACATGACAAAATACAAAAGAAAAAAAGAGGCTGTATTTTTGAGCCTAGTTTTAGAACAGAAATCTCTGTAACCGTTTGCTCAAGTCTTCTCACCTTTCCACAAGCAGGGTAATTATGTTGGTGTATGTGGGAGGGGATTGATTTTTGTCTCACTAGGTACCCTAGCTGACCTGGAACTCCCTTTGTAGACCAGGATGGCCTCAAACTCAAAGCTCTTCCAGAATGTTGGGATTAAGTTATATACCACCTTATCTGGCAACTTTTAAACACTCTATAATAGTTTCATTTTTTTGAAAGAAGCGATTCTTACTTTTTCCCTAAAACACTCATATGCTAAGTCAAGAGGGTTATCTAGTTCTCATTTGAACCTATATCAAACAGCTTCTCCTGAAGTAATAACATTTTGTAATTTTCTTCACATTATCTATTTTAAGGCCAAAGTAAAAAGTTATGAAAGCCTTTTCTTATAGGCTTATATTTAAGAAGGGATTGTTAATAAAGGAGAACATTTAAGAAGGTTTCTCCTAGTCAGTTAACCAGAGTTCTTAAGAGCCTTTGCTCATAACCCTTTGTTAATGAAGAGTCAATTAGAACAATTTCCAGACATGGAGAACTTGATTCTGGGCAAAGAAGCCCAGTTGCTTCATTGGCCTGCTTCTAGTTCACAAAATAAAAGACAGACAAACATGGGTCCCAGCTTCTTCCTCTAGGAAATAAGACCAGCTTGTCTGAACATACCATGGGTTCAAAAGCTAGAGCATCCTTTTTTGGGAGTTGAAATCCAAGATGGTAGATAAGATAAAGGGCAGAGAAGTGGGATTTCTCATGGAAGGAGAAAAGACAAAAGTTCTCTTGGGGCAAAAATGTAGCCATCAATGTTGGAAGACTTCAGTGCTTGCTGAATTGCACAGATAAACCCTCCATGGATCTGGGCACCCCTTGTTCGATGTGCAAATGGGTGGTGATGTCCTAACTGACTTTAACTTCAACCTGACACAGCCTGGAGTCAAGTCATGTCTGCGGTGGGGTGGGGGATGAGGCCATCTTCTTGTTGATTTAAGTAGGATAATCCAGCTCATCTTGGGCAGCACCATTCCTCAGGAAGGTTGTTCTAGGCTGTGTTAAAAGCTGGCTAAGCATGAGCTCCAGGTGCATCTGTTGGTAAGCAGCATCCCTCAGGTTTACGCCAGCAGGTTCCTGTCTTGAGTTTTTGCCCTGACTTCCCACAGGGGACTGTGAAGAGAAAGCATGAAGTGGAGTAAACCCCTTCCTTCCCTAAATGGCCCTTGATCAGAGCTCCCCGTCACAGCCACAGAAGGAAGCAGATATGACTCTGGTTAATCCCAGGTGGAATTTTGGCAGCTATTCCTCTACATATTCAATAATTCCCATTCCTACATTATTATAGCCAATGTTTCCACATGTCTGATGATTTCTTTATCTTGGACATTTTTTTTTTATTTTCATACTTGGCACGTCTCTGGTACAGACCCAGAGAACTCTCCTGAGGCTGCATCTGGGGCCAGGAATTCTAAGTTCTCTCGCCCCTAGCCTTCTGTGAAAAGGGCACCCAGCCTCCTAATGATGCAGTCACATCCAGTAACAGCCCCACATGCTTCACTAAGCCCCAGGAACCATGCAAAAGTTCATGCCCGCAATGCCAGTGTTCAAGGAAGGGGCAGCCTCAGCTACACAACAGGTTTGAGTGAGACCCTATCTAAATAAATAACTAAATAAGTATGAACTCTAGGAATTACTACCCTCCCAGTACCTTCCTCATGAACTTGACTCTCTTGTTGATCATCTATTATCTGTCTACTTCTGTCTCCTTTTATATTTTGTGGAATATTGTTTATGTTTAAAGATAATGTATGTGTGTGAGTGTTTTTGCCTGTGCACCATGTGTGTGCCTGATGCATTTGGAGGTCAGAAGAGGATGTTGAATCCCCTAGAACTGGAGTAGCAAATGGTTGTGAGGTACTGTGTGGTGCTGGGACTCAAACCCCAGTCCTTTCCAAGAATAAGTGCCCTTTACTGCTAAGCCATCTCTCCGGCCCCTTACAAAACACTTTTACTGGTTAAATGATTTGAGTATCAGCACCCTATCACCTCTGAAAAGCCCGATGTTCCATTATTGACCTGTTCTGTAAGAATGTCGCTTGGTCCCCTGGAGTCCTTGTTCAGGAGAATAATCTTGCATGACAAGAGTAAGAAGCAAGTTTTTCACTGACTTGATGAAAGTTAGGTGCATAGAGTTAAAATCAAACCCAGGGCTGGCCAGATGCTTTAGTGGGTAAAAGCACTTGCCATGCAAGCCCATTAACCCGAGTCAATAAACTCACTGCTTTAAAAAAAATGTATATTTACAAAATGAATGCTCGATAAAAATACCTTTAAAAGAAAGGTTTCATATTAAGACTATTAGGTGTAAATATTTATAGTCAAACCTTTAAGGAAAGCATGTGTTTGAAATTATGTTTTTGACTTAAAAACACAATCTCTCTTGTTTTTTAAGTTTAAATATTTTTATTTATGTCTATGAATGTTTGCCTGCAAGAGATATATGTGCACTACATGCATGCAGTGCCCACAGAGGCCAGAAGAGGGCTCTAGATCCCCTAGATCTGAAGTTACAGGGATTTAAGCCTCTATGGGGATTGCAGGAACTATACCTGGGTCCTCTGCAAAAGCAGAGAGAGAGTGACCATAACCACTGAGCCATCTCTTCAGCCCCAACTTTTGACTTTTTAATTATCCTCAATAGTCACTATAGTTAGAAAAGTTAGCTACTTTGTGTATGTTACCAATATTTCTTTCACTGTCAGAAAAAAAAACAAATATGTACATATATATACGTGTGTGTGTGTGTGTGTGTGTGTGTGTGTGTATTTAAAAACTATCTATGGCAGGGGTATTTAGGGATGAGTCAAGCTTGTCAGGAGGAATATCATGGGACTACTTCACCAGTCAATTAGCAGGTCGACAGCAGACTTTGATTGGAGAATGGCAGCCTTCTCTATAATAGAGCTATGACTGACAACTGAAATTCACACATAGGCCATTATTGCCAATTCCTCTTTAGAGATGAACCATCCATCCCTCAGGAACCAGCAGAGCATTTTGATCTTGATAATTAAGCTAACTAGCTAGTCATGTTGGGCACAATCTGGTGTGTCTGCAATTAGCCTTCAGCTTTTAGAGCAATTGCCGTTTTACATTCAGTTCTTCAGCCTGGCACTACATGGTCTTGGGTTGCTTCCTGGGGAACCATAACTTATTGATGTAGCTAAATGTTCCCAGCTTGCTTCTCCTAAATAAACCTATATCAGAGAAGAAGACATGTATTGTGGTGGGCCTAACTTGTGAGGTCAGGAATTGAGTGAAAATGCCAACCAGTCAACAGTTAGTCCAAAAGACGATAGCAATGGAAAGTATAGTCAATACCATCTCTTTGGAAAGTAATTATAGTTTCCTTGACTGTTTTGTGTGATTATATACCATTTAAAATTATTTTTTATGTATGTATGTGGTGTGTGTGTGTGTGTGTGTGTGTGTGCGTGTGTGTGTGTATGTGTGCTCATGTACACGCGTGCATTTGTGCCATGTGCACAGGCCATGACATATGGAGCACAGAGAGTAACTTCTGGGAATCAGTTCTCTCCCTCTCTCCTTTACCATGTGGGTTCCATGAATTGAACCCATCAGTCTTGTGTCATCATCAGTCTTGATGACAAATCTTCAGCCACTGAACCCTCTCACCAGTCCCCTGTGTGAACTAGATTTTTGAAGCTTGTCCTGTTTGTCTCATTAAGGCCACTTAACTCTAAGTTAGCACTGAGTTCTTTCAAAGTAATGCATGCCTGCTCTCAATTAGTATTAGTGAATTAAATTAGTTAATTAACCCTGGATCCTAAATATATTAGCCAAAAAAAAAAATCTTTTAAAAGGTTCCTAGTGTTCTATCATGGCAAGCAAGACTGAAGTTGGAACAGCCTCCCTAGAGCCCAACCTAATTCTTTCTACCAAAACCTTAGCTTCATCTGTCTCAAAAAGAATACAACGAAGCTTAGAAAGTAGATGAACTTTTGTAATACTTCAAAGTCAAACCATGATTTTCCCACAGAGCAATCCAAGTGGATTATCTTACCTCAGTCAGGCATGTGCATTTCATAGGGTTAGAAGACTTGGTGCTTGGAATATTTCCTTGTAAGAGTAAAGAAATAATTGACTAACACGGATTTCTGCAATTTTAAGTGGTACCAAGTCAGCCAGATGTTTCCAGATGAACCCAGCCCACAAATGCCATTGCTTCATGATTCCTTAATCTAGGGATTACCTGGATCAGGCTGAGTGATTGGTGAGTCAAATCAGCTTCTTGGTAAAGAGCTCTCCCAGAAAGGCTGGAAGTGGGGGAGATGTGAGGAGGGGGAGCCGATGTCTGCCTCCTTTGAAGTGTTTGAAGGGCTGTTTGTTTTCCTAACCTTTGGATGTGGCCCATGGTGTGCTGGATGTGGAGGACAGGGAAGCTATGGCCACAGCTGCAGGGAGTGGGTGATCCTTGAAAGATCAGCAAGCTTGCAGAGAAAACTTCTGCCAGAGGGACAAAACCTCAAACAACTGCCTTTGAAGCTTCCCTTCTAGTGGGGGGTGGGGGGATGGGGGGGCGGGGTAGGGTGGAGGAGGGGAGGGGCAGAGCGGCCTTTGTGACGGAGAGGAATGCAGCTGTGGGCAGGCAGATGGCTTCAGACTTGCCTTTGTGTGGAAGAAAGCAAGTGTGTACACAGAAAACCTTAACACTAGTCTAATGCCTGATTCTGTTAAAACTCACCTGCTGTGTCCTTTCTGTCACTGGCCCAGTCTGTGAGGAAGGGAGGGGATGCTAAGAGACTCAGGTGGGAGAATAAACCCATTCTGAACAGTCTTCCCAGGCCACACCTTAATATATCGCTGTAGTGTCAGCTCTGAACTGAGAGGTCAGAAGAAGTGCATTTGTAGTGGCTCCATGTTAATGTATCGCTAGCCTTGTTTTCACAGAGTTTTCAAAAGACGTTTTTTTGTTTCATTTATAGGCAACTTTGTCTCCCTCCCCTGCTCCCTCTGTCTCTGTCTCTGTCTGTCTCTGTCTCTCTCTGTGTCTCTCTGTCTCTGTCTCTCTCTCGCTCTCTGTGTGTGTGTGTGTGTGTGTGTGTGTGTGTGTGTGTGTGTGTGTGTGTTTGTATGTACGTACTGACGGAAGCCAGAAGAAGATGCCTGATCTTCTGGAACTATAGTTTGTAGCCAGACTTTGGCCACTTTGTGGGTTCTTCTTTCTTCCACCCTTTCAACCCCCTAACACTAGACAGGAGAGAAAAATGATAGACAGGAGAGGAGGTGACATTATTATTGGATCACTTCCTGCTGATTGGCACATCAAGTTCCTTGGGGCAAGTTCAATCTTCACCACTAGGATATCTAATTTCTCCCTGTTGTTTCTTATAGCACATGACTACTTAACAAACCATGACTAAGAGTCACCACCAACAACCGAGTCTTACCCTGCCGTTCAAGCCCTAGTATTTATAGACCCTCTGAAAAGTCCTCAGAATTCCTACTATCACAACTGCAGAAACTATCTACAGTTGACAAATTCACATTCCTGATAGAACACAAGGCAAATCACAGTCAGCTGTTGTGGACAATGTGGACACATCCCATTTTGTTAAAAATATGTTCTTACAATATTTCTGTTTTGTTAAAGAAACAAAAAGTCTCACTATAGGAGTTATAGGCAGTTGTAAGTTGCCTGATATGGGTGCTGGGAACTGAAGCCAGGTCCTCTGCAGGAGCAGTATATGCCCTTAACCGTTGAACCATTTCTCCAGTCCTGCTTTACAGAATCTTTGTAAAGTGACACAGAAATCATCAATCACAGGCCATATGGTTATAACCCCCCAAATATGAATTCCCATTAATAGTGTTTGCCTTCAAGTCATATTAGGAGATAATAAAATCTCTTAGTGGGCTATTCCTAAGAGAATGGGGTGGGACTAGCTTATCACAAGTCTACCTGTGAACGTAAATTACCCATGAAATTAGCATATACTTGTATCTGAAACTTTTGTGTCCAGCATAATTTTCTACAGTGAGAATTCATTGCAGTAGATTGATCCAGTAGGCAGCTAATTCTGGAGCTTCTTGGCCCCCACATTTCCAGATGATCACAGTAGTATTCTGTTACTGTTGGCCACGATGTGGCTACATAGCACAGGGCAGCCTTTGTCCCCACCTGTACAGGGGCATGAGTATTACAGTTTCCCATTCTGCTTTTATTCTAAAGTGGGTTCTATATAGAATCCCCTGAAGGTGGTTCTGAAGAGCATGTCATATGAATCTATGTCCAATAGTAAAAGAGTTCAGAAAATATGGAGGGGAAGGTTTTATTGGTCTTTAGATCCATTTGCCTGGGTTTATGTTGGTTGCCCCTATTCTACATGGAGAAGACAGCACTGGCTTTGATAACCTTTAACAAAGATAGCCATGGGTACAGCCATGAAGGCAGAGGAAGAACCACTGAAAGTAACTGGATGAGAGGCCCCTGTTGCCAACAAACAGATAAACATCGCAGCAATAGAAAGTTATTCACACAGAAGGATAGGGAGCACATTGATATTGCTAATGTAACTCAAGCTATCTGGTGCTCAACTTGAAAACTGAAAAGAGAACTAACGAGATGGTTAAAAAGCTAATGAAGAATCATTTCTGATGCTATAGAGTAGAAAGTAACTGCCCATCTGGTAGGCTACCTTGGTTGGTAAAGTGAAACTGTGCAAGCATGAGTCCTTGAGTTCTAGTCCTAGGACCCACATGGCAGCTGGTACATGTGATTCCAGTACTGAGGAGGTGGAGACAAGCAGATGTCTGGGGCTTACTGTTCAACTGGTTGCCTTCTTGGAAAGCTGAAGCCAGTGAGAAACACTGCCTCAAACATGGTGGACAGTACCTGAGAGGCAGTGCTGACATTTTTCTCTATATTCCACACAAACTCAGCACAAATATACCCATACATGTACACACACAAACACACACACAATATTCACTCTGGACTGTGGTGGTGGAGAGGAGACAGCATGTCTCACACTTTCCCACGGAACTCAGACCCTGGGTCGTTCTGAAACGACAGACCTGAATCCCTGAGGCTGAGCTTGGTCCGAAGAGATTCTTCTGCACAGTATCATTACTTCACAGAACCAATCAACACAAAGGATACCTTCGGGGAAAGTAAATTAGTTGTTTAATCCAATCAAGACTTCTCATTCATATCCTTAGGTCTTGTTGAACCTCTGCCACAAACCAGGCAAATTCATAAAGCTATCTTAAAGAGGCTGGATACAGCCCAGAAATGTCCTCTGAAGAACCACAAAGTACATTTCATAGCAAGTTGCAAGCCAAGAAATTGCTACTTTCCTAGAAGTAGGGAATATGGAAGTGTCCTTTGTGAGTGCAGAGCTGTCCTGTGACATATTGGGGCTTTTAACATCATAAACAATGGCTATGAGATGGTAGGGAGCCTTTTGCATTCATCAGCCCTGTGAGTTAAACAGGAAGTTCCCAGGCTCATTCAGCAACCTGGTCCATCTCGATGTTGGAGTTGATAGAGTCAGGACTTTTGGCCAATTTGTCAGCAAGGAAAGCTGTTAATGATGGGCTTATGCAGTCTATAAATCTTCACACATCCAGTGGGAATCATTTTTGCTTCACTGTTTCTAAGAAGATGGGTCCAGAATATTGCATCCCATAAGCATTCAAAACTCCCAGTATGTTGGGAATCTGTGTGGACGTCTACAGAGTGATCGCCTGTTAGCAAATAGAGCACAGATAATTTTTCTCATTGACGGCAAAGTTCAGCAAGAATTTCAGGCTTCTGTGTGATTACGAAGCCTCTTCACAGCACCAGAAAGGTCTGATGAGCAGGCAAAAGTATGTGGGGCTGGGGCATGGCTGTGTTGGTAGCTGTGTTGGTAAAGGGCTCGCTGCCACGAAAGCCTGAACACTTGAGTTCAATCTCCAGAGCCCACATAAAAAAAAGCAGGGCATGATGCTGAAGAGGCAGGGATGGGGGATGGGGATGGGGGGGAAACTTGGGGCCCTTTGACAACTCAGCCTATCTTTCACTGCAAGCTTCAGGCTAGTGAGAGAATGTCTTAAAAACACAAGGTGATCAGCAGCTGAAGAATGAAACCTGAGGCTCTCCTGCTTCCACATCAATGTGCATGCAGGCATGTGCACCTGCACACACAAGTACTCACACACACATGCACACACACTAAATGTTTATGCTGCATTTGTGGTGGTGCACTTTGGATATAGTGGGTTGGGTAGATTCTGCAAGTTCATCGCAAGAATGCTCTTTATTTCAATCGAAGCATCCTCCTCATTTTGAACCTGGGGCCACTGCCCATTAAAATCACAAGTGCCCTGAGAATGAGCAAATACTGAGCTCCCATTTTGTCCCCCAGGACCGTTAACCAAGTTGTATTGCAGGAGCAGAAGGACAGACACTACCATATATTCCAGATGCCGTAATTGACTCCAGTGAGCTACTTAAGAGTACTTGCTGCTCTTCAAAAGACCTGAGTTCAGATCCCAGTTCTAGGGTGAGGTTATTCACAACATCTTGGCATTCCAACTCAGAGGATCAGATGCCCCCTTTTGGCCTCCTTGGGCACTACACACAAGTAGCTTACTTTCACATGACAGGAAGACAATAATTAAAATAAAATAAATAAAAGGCAAAGAATAATCTACCTTCATGATGAAGATGTTTTAAAAATATTTAATGGCATCAGTTCTTATAGCAGGTATATGAGCTTAATGATGTAAGTACTAAGAATTCTGTTGTGTATTTAGTCAATAAAACCATTTGATCCTGAGCCCCTAAGTTCAAATTTTCCAGCTCTCCCTTGATGCTTTAATATATTTGAAGACCGTTTTGTTCTATTATTATTATTATTATTATTATTATTAAAAAATTAGATGTGTTTTATGTGTATAAGTGGTTTGTTTGTATGTATGCATGTGCACTATGTGTGTGAAGTGGCCACAAAAGTCAGAAGAGGTCAGTAGATCCCCCAAACTGGAGTTACAGACAGTCAGGAGCCACCACGTTGGTGCTGGGAACCACACGTAAGATTTCTGCAAGAATAGCAAGCACTCTTAGCACAGATTCATCTTCCCAGTGCCTGCTATATCATTGCAGGAAGCTGGTTAAAATACCAGCAGCTACTTCTGATCATGTTTTCTTAGCACATGTCTTTTAGACACAAAAGCCTAAAGGATAATAAAAGGAAAAAGACATCATTGAGATCCCTTATTGTTCATGATACTTGCTTTTGAGAAATACTTCAGTATGATGTGTTTACTTCATATTCTCACTCAAAATGTCTCTATTTATTAATAAGTCCTTCACTAAAAAATGAAACCTTTGTTCACACTTGGGTAGGCAAGGGGTACAATAAGGATTTTTGCAAGGGGGCATCTGTGGGTAAAACTAATTTGGTTTTAATGCCTTTTACAATTACATTCAAAATCCATTCTCGCAGTTAAAAAACAACCTGGGTGTTTGATTTATGAGTAGAAAAAAAACCCACTATGTTTATAACTAATAGTATCTCTTTGATAAACTGTGTGCAAAATTTTCTACAGTTCTTGTTTAATAGGGGGTGGTATGTACCTCTTAAACAGCATCAGAACCAGGCACACTGACTTTAGGCTTAAAATCTCAGGACTTCAGAGATAGAAACAGGAGAATCAGAAGTTCATCTTCTTCTTCTTATGTAGCAAGTTTGAGCCAAGACTGGGCAACATAAGACTTTGTCTCCAAGCACACACGCAATCCCCCAACAATTTTCAAATGAAATAATTAGATAGGGGCCAGAATATGGAAGTGTGAGTAAGGCCATTTGCAGTGCAAGCATGAGGACCTGAGAGTTGATCCCAGAACTCATCAAAAAAGGCAGGCTGGACATTGCCTATAACCCTAATGCTGTGTGTATTGGAGACCAAGGACCATTCAGACTCAAGGGCCTCCAACCCAGATCCAGCTTCAGAAACAAATTCTCTCAGAGAAATAAGGTGAAGAGAGAGACAACAGCACATCTGACATCTTCCTGTGGCCTCCACATGTGTGTTCATAGGCAAGCTCACCCACGCAAACATATGCACATGTACATATAGCACACACATACCACCCTCACACACAGAAATTTAAAAAGCAAATAAATAAATAATGAACTGAATTGAAATAAAATAAAAAGAATCTCCTGGCTCACTGTGAAATGTGAGTTCAGAGGATCTCAACCTTTCGGTCTCAACTCCTTTGGGGGTGGAAGAATCCTTCCACAGGAGTCACCTCAGACCATTGGAGAAAACAGATATTTACATTACGATTCATAACAGCAAAATTAGTTACGAAGTAGCAACGAAAATAATTTTATGGTTGGGGTCACCACAACATGAGGAACTATATTAAAGGGTCTCCGCATTAGGAAAATTGAGATCTAGTTAGTTGTATAAATATCATTGCCTTAATTCCTGAGTGAATGCAAAGTCCTTTCCTACATCGACATCCTGTAGGGTACCACCAATGATCTATTCTAGAAGTTTCAGCATTTCAGGTTGCACGTGAGGCTTTGCTCTGTTTTGGAATGGTTTTTTGTGTATGGCGACAGGCACAAGTCTAATCTCTTACTTCTACATATAGACATTCAGTTTTCCCAGTACCATTTGCTGTGTTTTCCATAGTGTATGTGTCTTCATCAAATAAGTAATGGATACAGTTGCGTATTCTCAGGATGGGGTCTTCTCTTTTGCTTTGTTAACCCCTGTGTCTGCTTTTGGGCCCTGCTGTCTTTGTCACTATGGCTCTGTGGTGTATCTTGAGCTCTGGGGAGATGTTGCATCCAACATTGCTTTCTTCACTTAGGACTGTTTGACTCTCTGTGGTCCTGTGTGCTTCCATGAATTTTAGGATGTCTTCTCTATTTCTGTGAAGGATGTCTTGAGGATTTCGACTGGGATTGAACTGGATACCATTCTGATTAAATCTAATTTTGCCCAAGGTCAGGAAAGAGAGACCAAGCTTGTCTACCATGTTTGTTGAATAATATACTAAATAAATTTAGATTCAAGAGTGAACATTAAAAGTTACAAATAGCCTTGGCTTTTTTTTCTTAATGAAGTATAGAATTTGGCAAGTGAATTAGAAGCTGCATCATAATAAAAGAATGTTAGCTGTCAGTTGTACGGATTGGGCAGTAGATGTCAACTTCGTGCCTTTTTCTAATGACTGTATCTTGAAATGCTTCTTTTATGTTGTATAATCGGAGCTTATATGTATTATATGTTGATACACTCAGGCACACACACATATTTACATACATACATACATACATATGCCAGGGCTTCTAGACTTTAGAACAGATGACGTTTGAGGATGAATAATTAATCATTGTAGGGCAAATGGTTTGTTATAGACTGTACAGGTGACAGCAAGATGGGAGGCTGAGGCAGACAGATCTTGCTAGCTGGATGTACTTGGTGAAGTTCCAAGCCAATGAGATACTCCACTTCCAAAAATGGAAGCCACGCAGGGACTGGCGTTATGGATTGTTCTCTGACCTTGATACTCAGACCATATACGTACGCACTCACACTCACTTGTGCATCCACACACGTGAACACACACACAAACACACCAAAGGGCTTAAGAAAATTTTATGTATGTGTATGACTGTTTGTGCTGTGTATGACATGTGTTTGCAGGTATTTGAGGTGGCAAGAAGATGGCATTAGATTCTCTGGAGTTGCCTAACACAGCTGCCAAACTCAGGTTCTCTATAAGAGCAGCCAGTGCCCCTAAATTCTGAGTCTCCTTGCAGTCACCAAAGCACTTTCTGACTTGGAATTTTGTTTAATTATAATTTTCCCATAAATTATTATAATGCGTAAATGAAGTACCCTATGCTTTGGAATGCATTATAGACACAGAATAGAAGCTCGGGAGGTGTAAAGATCATGTGGATCTGCCAACTTGACTCAGTGGGTAGAGTGTTCAAACATGAAGACCTGAGTCAGGAACTCTGGTCATTGTTAACCGGTCTTTAATTTAAATGAAAATCTGCCCTAGAGACATGGAAAGTTAGCTTGCACAGACTTTTGCTATTGCTTGCAATTCCTGTCTGTACAAATTGCACAAGTGTGATACGATATGGTTCCGCTTTAAGGTGTACTCTTGAAAGAAAGGATTCAAGAACAGTAAATGGGGGGAAGGCATCCATGTGAGGGGGACTCCTAGGGCTGTGTGGCCCCCCAGATTATTGCGGCTGTTTACCACCCCCATGTCCAGTTGGTGTTTTTTTGTTTGTTTTGTCATGGCTGTTTTGTTTTATTTTTGTTTGGTTGGGTTTTTTTGGGTTGTGGGGGGTTGGTTAATTTAGTTATTTTGTTTGTTTTTCAGAAATCACTATGAAACATTTTGTACAGTAAAAGGGAGCTAGACCTAGGGAAGTCATTCTGTCCCTCCATTTTGATTGTAAATTTATCAAAGTAGCTGAAGCTGAATAGTTGCCCCTAAAGATAGGAAATGGTTCTTGATATTTTTTATTCTTTCCCAACAACAGTCCTTTAAAATTTTGTGATTTTTTTTCTGCTGTGATAAAACACCATCACCAAAAGCAATTTACATAAGAGAATGTTTATTTGGACCTGCTGTGATAAAACAGATAAAACACCATCACACACACACAAACACACACACATGCATACACATGTCAGTCACTCACTATTGCAGTCAGCCATTCACTATTGCTGTCAATCATTCACTGTTGCAGTCAATCATTCAGTATTGCTGTCATTCACTATTGCTGTCCATCATTCACTATTGCTGTTGATCATTCATTACAGCTGTCA
Organism: Tokudaia tokunoshimensis; assembly: GCA_036184795.1. NCBI lineage: Eukaryota > Metazoa > Chordata > Mammalia > Rodentia > Muridae > Tokudaia > Tokudaia tokunoshimensis. Next base: position 117,167,661 of record BTHU01000008.1, on the reverse strand, counting down.
GTCATTGACCTGAACTCCCTGACTTTTAAGCCTCTCATATTCTTTGTGCTAAAAATAGTTTGATATATATAAACTCAAGGGGATATTTCTTCTAAAAATATTATGGTGACAGAAAGATAAAATCAGATTGAGGACAAAATAAAAATTGACCTTCAGTTATATTTTTAAAAGTTATGTTAAACGTTCCTATTTAAAACCCAGTTGCATAAATCAATCTATGAAATAGAATATATAGCGTGAGCCTTGAGTGTCTTGGCATGAAACATTTGGAGGAAATGGGCTGGGGGGCGTCACTGTTCTTCCTTTCTTTCATTCAGCTAAGTAATTTCCTTTATGTTTTCTTAATACCCTTCTCACCTTTGACTTTAGCAGTTCTGTGATTTGAAACATGAGGCTTATAGAGATGGCTAAACCGCTCATGTGGAAGCTTTGAGACCAATCAGAGGCTTTAATTCTTTAGGAAACTGCCCTGCCTCACCTCTGCGAGATATAGGCTTGGCCTGTTTGAAGTTGTTGTTGTGTATTGTGGTGATTCACAGTCAAAGGTCCATCCATGCCCTCTAACAATGGCAAGGCAGCGCAGATGAAGGACATTGTTTAACCTCCTGTTTAATTGCTGGAGTGATGACTCAGCAGTTAAGAGCACTGGCTGCTCTTCCAGGGGACCTGAGTTTGTTTCCCCACACCCAAGCTTAGTATGTGCTTCCAGGACAAGGGACTGCCCATGTTTTGTCGGGTGTGAAGAGTCCCATGATTCTGTCTGGAAATGAATGAACTTTTACAGATTTCAAAATCATTTAAAATACTAACAGAAGGTCAACAACAAAGACTCTTTTCTGATGTCCAATTTTAAATACTGAAGCTCTTAGCAGTAGCAGCAATGGAGACAGAACCCAGCACAACCACTCAGATAAAGCCAGACCCTTGACTATGCTGAAGAAAAGAATTCCAGGAGGGGCCTGAGTGCAGCAAATTAGTGAGCCTGTTAAAGAGAGCTAGCTTTAATTAGTAACCACCATTTAAAAATTATGTAAAGTTTTAAAAGTAAGCAAAAACACAGGCGTTGATTTCCTTAATATATTCTTTCATTTTTAAAAAGAAGTTCCCTTTATAAATTAAACTATAAGGTGGTTTTATGGAGTGTACTGTTTATGTTCTAGGATTAGATGTGAGAGTGCAGACATGGTTAAATTCAAGGCTGCAGATTTTCAGGTCCTAGATAAGCCTGGTCCATGTTTAACACCCTGGTTTGCAATGCCCTTCAGAAAATAAGAATTGTCTCTGCAGGCAATCTTTACCAGTTATGTGGGCTTTCTGAGTCCCTACCAGCATCCTGCAGGAGTTTGTTCCCTCCAGTGTCCTTTAGCTTAATCTGTCCTCCTATCCTGCTTCACTTGAGGTGACTTCTGCATACTTTATCCACATGACTGCTGTCATTCTTACTTCTGGGCTGTGTGACCATCTCCTCCCTCTGATGACAGGAAGAAGGGCTTTATCTCACAGCAGCAATGGTTCACAAGAACCAGATTGCCCATCAGTCATGAGACTATTGCTTGCTTTTTTAGATGTATTAAAGGCATGAAACACAGAGATCTAGAGATGCTGAAATGAAAAACATGTCTCCTTTTGTGCTGACATTTGCCCAGTGAATGCTTGTCAGACAACACATTCTATATATTTCAAGGAGACAACGACACCCTTAATATGTTGGCAAAGGCTGTCACAGAGCACTCCAAAGTCCATGTGCATCGGTGGGGACGGATTTGACAGCGTATATTGAGGATGCTGGCTTGCCTTAACAATTGTAAAGTTTGCCTTCTTTTCTCTTTCACATTTCCCCTTTGTACTGCACAATACAAAAGACATTCCGTTGACATTGATAAGCACCAGTGCTGACAAACACCATTCTCTGTTGCGATAACCAATACTTCAGACCCTCTAAGGTATCTGTCCTTGATAAAGCACTGTCAAAGCTTCATTTCTCCGGTAGGTTCCTGTCAATCACTTCCAGTTAACTCACTAATTGCGAACATCTTCCATTCCCTTGAGATTAAACAACTTAATGTTCTTGATAACTTGTGGGGATTCTCTGTTCATTGGACACTTTTACTGACAATAAGCAAATATTCTTATAAAATTTCTCCCAAGAATCTCTATAGCATCATCCGTTTGTCTCCAGTTACTCATCTGTTTGGGGATTCTTTCCCTCCTATTATTTTTTTCACTCTGTGCTTGGTCTTGCTATTTACAATTCCAGATTATGACAAGTCCCTTCCCACTCTTCTGTGTGATTGGCAGATTTTGGGTTTATAGGCAGACACAGTGCGCTGCAGCTGCCATCGAATGACTCCCCATACGCAACTTTCTGTGAAGGAAGTCTCTGAGAGATCAGACAATCTTCTCTAAATTAATTCCAAGTGCAGGCATCCTGTCCCTCTGATCTTATCCAGTGAGAATTTTGATGGATCTGCTACAGGCTTGCCCAACCTCCCTCACTGACTGCTTCCCAAACAAAATCTTAAGTCCTCTTCTCATATAACACCCCAGGAAGAGGGCAGCCTCCTGGGCATGGTGGAAGACAGATTCCCCCCCCCCACACACACACACATACTGTGGGCTTGATTGTGGATTTTCAGATCTGTTTCTTTATGCAAGTAGTAAGACTGATTAAATTGAGATATTTCTGGAACTGTGTCAGGTGAGCCGTGGGCTGGATGGGCTGGTGGCAGACATGCTAAGGAGGCTGCCTGTGTTTGAAACTCAGGAAGAGAAGGAACTCTTGTGCCCACACAGGGTTAAAATGCTGAGAGTGCACCACATTTTAGTTGGAGTTAGAGAAATGCATCAGAACATCTGCTTGAGTTCTGAGAGTCTTCTGGAATTTATCCCCAGGGGACTTAAAAGGATTAGTTCTTAGAGGATTCACAGTGAAGGTATTTTTTTTAAGGAAAAAAAATAAATTGCTTTTAGTAAGGAAACTCAAGGAGCAGGAAGAAAAGTAGTGTGTCTAAATTCTAATGTGTATGACTGTATAATTATGACTTGAAGCTTATATAGCTTGTCATTTGCATAAGAATCCTGTGTAAAAAATAATAAAGGAGAACACCGGAGAAGGACACCAATTGTTGAACTCTGGATTCCATACATGCATACACATGTACACACCCACACTAATAAGTGTACCACAACTACTATCAGTACTGTCACCAGCATCCCACATACACAAGCAAAACCTATACAATTTTAATTTATGGACGTATATACATACAGACATGTATATATATATATATGTGTGTGTGTGTGTGTGTGTGTGTGTGTGTACATATGTATATATGTATGTATGTATGTATGTATATATATACTACCTTTAAAATGTTCAGTATAGTTTCTTATATCAAAAGGTTAAATCAAGAAAAAAAATAAGAAAAGATCGACCAGGAAGTAAAGATATTGAAATAGTAACTCTAGGGCTGGAGAGATGGCTCAGTGGTTAAGAACATGGACTGCTCTTCTGAAGGTCCTGAGTTCAAATCCCAGCAACCACATGGTGGCTCACAACCACCCATAATGAGACCTGATGCCCTATTCTGGTGTGTCTGAAGACTGCTACAGTGTATTTACATATAATAATAAATAAATCTTAAAAAAAAGAAAAGAAATAGTAACTCTGATTCTTGGAAAATTCATTGGGCTTTGATTCATCCTTATGCTGTCAAGAAGCTCACATGGGTCCCATTACTCCCTGACCCCAGTCATAGGTTATGTTGGGGTAAGCAAGAAGTGCTTATTTAAATCACAAATAAATGTAGTGAGCCGTGGGCCTAGAAGATGGCTCAGCAGGTAAAAGTACCTGCCACCATGACTGACAACAGAAATTCATTCCCTGGGTCTCATATGGTAGAAAGAGAACAAACTCCCACATGATAACCCTTGGCCTCTATACACATGCTAAGACGTGTGTACTTGAGCATGTGTGCAAACATGCATACATATACATACACACACAAAAACATACTACACACCACACAAAAAATTTAAATATAAAAAGTAAACAGACTGAAAGTTTTATTCAATATCAAGAAAAATTAGAGGATTTCTATTATTGTTCCCAATGTTCAATCAAAGAAATATATTAGAAGAGTAGGAGAAGGTGTGCATAGAATTTATTTGAAAGCCCCTCAAAGGTAAAAGTCAGGCATGTTAGCCACATTTCCTATCAATCATATCAGAGCAAAGGGGATTGCTGGTGCCACACATTCACACGTGAGCAGAAAGACACAGACAGGCACCAGATCATCCAAATCTGAATTTATACACCATTTACCATAAAAAGGAAACTCACCAAAGTTTGTATTTGCTTTCGATAAAGAATGTTTTCTTCCTCACGGAACATGTTTTCAGATAGACATTGTATGTGCTTTCAGGGTGCTGTGATCACACCCACCATGGACCACCCCATGTCAATGCAGCCAACTAACATCGTGGGTCCCCTGACGCAGCAGATGAACCACCTTTCCCTGGGGACAGCAGGAACGGTGAGTGGAAAAGTTTAGTTTGTTTCCTGGGACTTGAGAAGATGCCATGTTCTGTTTTCCTTAACATTGTCAATGTGCTACTGGTCTCACACAGCTGTCGGTCGGGTTCCAGCATGAACGAGCTTGCCTGCAAGTTCAATCCCAGGGAACACTCATTCACATGGGCAGGGATGAGGGTCCTGTGGCATTGCCTGTAGACTTGAGACCCTTCTTGTTATATGGTGTAGTGCACCAAGTATACCACACCTCATAACTGTCTACATGGGCTGCTTTCCTTTCTCCAGCTGTTCACCAGATGACCCACTGCTCTTCCCAGGTCCTTCACACCTAAGAGAGCAGTTCCAACTATACCCAGTGTAAAGGCCTTTTTATTCACTCTCAATGTCTGAAGTAATAGGAAGTCACTGAGAAGTTGGCCCAGTTGAGTGTTTATTTCTCCTGTGGATGAATTGGCATAGTGACTATTGAAGAGAAGGAACAGAATCTTACGATGTTTAATCTTTTCTTAAAGTTGTGATGCTTTTGACTAGTTTTACCCTCAAAAAAATGTACTGTTCTCATTCACTTCTCTGCTGCTGTGATCAAACACAAACCAAAAACAACATGGAGAAGAAGGGGTTTGTTTGGTTTACAGGTTACAGTGCATCATCAAGGGAAGCCAGAGCGGGAGCTTGAGGCAGGAACCTGGAGGCAGGAATTGAAGCAGAGACCATAGAGGAATGATGCTGACTGACTTGCTCTGATAGCTTTCTTATATAGCCCAGGCCTGTGTGGCTAGGGAATAGCACTGCCCACAGTGAGCAGGGCCCTTCTCCATTGATTAGCAATTTTAAAAAGATCCTGAAGACATGCTTACAGGCCAGTCTGATGGAGGTAAGATGTACTTACAGGCCAGTCTGATGGAGGTAACCCCTCAATTGCAGTTTCTTCTTCCCACTTCCCATTGGTGTCAAGTTGATAACCAAGATGAGCTGTCACATGAACTGAAAAAAAAAAAGCCAGTAGTGCCCTTGATCTCCATCTATGACCTACTTGAACTCATGTGTGGCAAGGGTTTGTATTATGTTAAGGAGAAGTCCCTCTGATATTTGCATCTAATACAACCTAGAACACTAAACCTATGCTCAACATCACTAGTGAATGCAAGCCCCACGGACTGACTGCCAGCAGTCGCACCTTAGTGTTCAGTGTGCACCCTACTGCAGGTGATCTTGTCTTTTGTAAAGACATGGGGGGAAAGGCATAATTTCTTTTAGCTAACACAGGTTAAACAGTGTAGAAAGACCCCAGGAGAATGAATCAAGAAACCTTGACCTAAATCTGAATTGTGTCATTGAGGACATAGTATCTAAGGATCTCAACCTCCCCCTCTGTAGAGTGAGATCACTCATTTTGATATGTGAATGCCTTATGCTTCTGACTTTGTGGTTTTAAGCCTACGTGTCTCTTTGATACTATCTCTATGAGTCTCGTGGAGGCACTGTATACTACTGCCATGCCTTATGTATACTAACTGGATAGAAGACCTACAAAATGGATCCCTTTACTCAAAGATGTAGAGAAAAATCACACACTTCCAAGAACTTTAGTTTATTATAAGCAATACACCTGTTCCCCTGTAATGAGCCATTGGTGATAAGTTACCTGCCCAAAAGTCAGAGCTGGGTCATAGAATTGCATTCCCAGCTAGACTTTAGAAGTCAGCTCTGATACCACTTTTAACTTTACACCGTGGTTCAGATAATTTTCATCAGGAAGACAGTTTCATACTAACTAATATTTGTACAGCTTTTGGTCGAGTGTAAGGATGACTTGTGGTCTCTTTGTGTATTCCTACTAAAACAGATTCCAGATGCAGGATTGGAGGGCCCAGTGCTTCTCAGATCTCCACAGCAGAGTTCACTCTCTGTCAATTGAGGATGAGTAAGAGTAAAGACAACTTTACTGCGCTAAATGACAATCTCAAGTGTGACCTTTCGTGTAAAAAAATGAGTTATAACGGAAATATAGGAAGGAACCCTTTAAACTTTTTACCCATTTGACTAAAAAGTAAAGCCAGCTTCGTTGCTAACACTTCAATTGGCCAACTAGTAAAGACACAATATGTGCTTGACCCATCAAAAAAAAAAACCAGAAAAAACACTCCCTCCAAAAGAAAAACCCTAAAAAGATAATAGAATAGGCTTCAAATTATTGTAGGTCCTAATTAAATAAATAATTTAAAATTGTTTGAACAAGACTTTTCAACTGGAACAGAATCAAATGCGGCCACCACTTTTGCTTAGCTGGCAACTACCAAAAATAATCATTTAATGATTTACTGTGGACCACAGCCTCTCTCAGCAAGTAAAAGACTTTAGCAGGTGGACCTTATTTTTAATGCCAAATGTCCTGTTACTTTTTTCTTGTTTTCATTGTGTTCTTTCACTATTGCAAGTAAACAGTGTTTAGTTACAGTGTAAGTATTATATACCATTAATTGTTGGCAATATGACATTAACATTAGAAGTTGGCGACTTGATAAGGTTTTTGAGAGAAGAGAGAAGACACATCATTTTGTTGGTTCAGTCAAAACTGTAATTGAGCACTCTTGGTGTCTTGAATACAGTCATTTCTTTTGTTAAGCCACCTCCCTCATACTGCATGCTATATTTGCTTTTATGTGAGTTCTTTGAATTTGCATTTGCTGTGGATTACGATTACCCAGTTGAGTTTGATTTATTTAATTCACTTTTCCCACCTAAGTGGACCCATCTCACAGCTCCCTTACTAGCACTTGAGAGATTCCAGTAGACTTAGGAATGGCATCAGAGTCTAAAGCCCAATTTGGCTTTGTGTTGGCTGTGCATGTTTAGGACACATTCCTTGGCTTCTTAGAGATTCTCTTCTTTTCTTACAAATTGAGAACAGTAATACTGTGCACATTCTTGGGATGTTGAGTGGCAGGATACACATCAGCTCTATGTACTATGTGATAAGTAGGCACTTATCAAGTGAGCCACCCTTAACCTCTGATGCAGCCTACCTGGTGCAAGTTCAGGTAACTGTAACAGATGCACCACCCTACTAAACCAACAATCTAGTCCCTTTGGTTGCTCTATCGGGGGATATCACTTAATTCTTTAACATGCCCACTGTGTTAGCTGCTAACATAATATCCTAGGGTTCCAAAGCTAACCTTCTAGTCATGTCAATGAATGAACTTGCTGAAGTTAAGCAAATTACTTTGAACATATGGAATCAAGTGCTCTCTGTATTGGCCACATTATACATGGCATTGAAATTATAACTTAGAGGGATTTCCACTTCAATGCAATACCTTTCCCTGGGTGTTGGACACCTAATGGATGGAGACAGCACCTTCAGCAGCCAGGAGTAAACTCCCATATTGTACCTGATTCTCTACACCATCACTCTGGCCATTTCTCCATCCTTCCTTTTGCAAGTTCAGATAGCACCTCACAACTCAGTCCATACATGCTTCCCTTCAGCAATCCTGTCCACACGCATGGTTTTCCATCCCATCTACCACACTGAAGACTCTTAAATAGGAGTCTTCAGTGCTAGTCTCAGAATATCAAACGCATCTATCTGGTCTCCATGGAGATCCATCTTCAACATCTCCAAGTCACTACCACTCACATTCATGTCCCAGATGTCCTTGAGCTTCTCCTTCCAACCCTTCCTGTCTCCTCTTCTGTGTTCCTGTCCGTTTTTATTTCAAGTCACTACTGTGATGATCCACCACATAGCCAAACTCTACACACTTGGGACTCAACACATACACTGTCCTTCTTCCCTTCCTCCACCCACTATTACTTTAAGTCCCAGGAATTAAATCCTGGACATTTGTCAGATCTACCCTGTCTTCCCCCTTCCTTGGCTTTGTCTGACTTGTTGTATCAGTCTCCTAACTGTAACTCCAGCTTTTGGTCTCATCTGTCTACAGTTCATCCTCCACCCTGTCATCTCAACTATGTGTTAGTCGTTTCTTGTCAGCATGATAAAACCTCCTTACCAAGAGCAACCTACAGAAGGTAGAGTCTGTTTGGCTTAGAGTTCCAAAGAAGGAGCCCATCACTCCAAGGAAGGTGAGGCAGCCAGTGGCAGGAGCAGGAACCAGTGTGATCACGTTTCCATCACACACACAAAGTTCGGAGAGAGAACAAGAGGTGTGTTGAGGCTATAAATGCTCAACACCTACTCTGAGTGACCTGCTCCCTCCAGCAATGTCCTGTGTCCTGAAAGCTCTGTAACTCCCTCAAACAATGTCACCAACTGGAGACCAAGGGTTCAAATCCCTGAGCCTGTGGGAGACATTTCTCATTCAAACCTTCATCGCTGTATACTGGTGTCTCTCCAACGAGATGGTCTTCAGAGACTTTCAGATATCTGAGCTCTTGGAAATTGTATAAAAAGTGAGGATTAGAACAGAAACAGTCCAGAAGCAGATGGACTCCCAGGGCAAAGTGCAGTGAGATCTGGGTGATAACTCCGGGTAGATACTGGTCAGGTGGCAAAGCAGAGGAACTACAGTAGGAGTATCCTCTTCTAAACAGAGATCAGGCCACTACGCACCCTACTTTCCTTTTTAAGATTGTGACAAAAGGAATCATATTGAACCAAAGCATCCTTACTTTTTGATCTTCAAAAAGGCAGATATATTTCACCTCATGTCACCTCGGATTTTAAAATCATGTCATTTAATGAATTTCCATCTGGAATTTTCCTCTTTAAAGTGTATTGGTCAATTCTCTACCCAGTTCTAAGCTGGACTGAACCTACAGGTTTTAAGCTAAATGAATTGGATGCAAACAAGGCACCAATTTAGTGTCATGGTTCTAACCTTGCAGGATATTTTTTACCCATTTCTCTGGCTTTTGTTTATTCTATCTCACAGAATGCCTTCCATGAAAGCAAAGCCCCATTATCCATAGTTTCTTATCGAGTTACTGGGAGCTTTAGCAGAAGCCGCCTGGGACTTGAGTGTGTTTTAAGAACCTCGATATTGTATGACAATCTTGTTTTACAACTTTCTTATCTTCTTTCTATTTGTTCAGCTGCTGGTCACCAGTGGCTTACAATGTCACCAGGGCTCTGCTGAAAGAAATCAAAAGATGTTGCTCCGCAGGCTTCTTATCTCCCGTGCAGGTTGCCTTCCTTTCCCAAGCCGCTTCTGCACTGTGACATCATCTGATTTCCATGGTGTCAGTATTGCCATGCACAAAAATGATCCTGGAATGGTAATCCCAATGGGCCAGAGGTCATAGTCTTTCTCCATGCACGCCAGTTCTCCACTGCTCCAAAAGTCTCATTATTACCAGATAAAAATATGTAGCATTCATTTTTTTTCCTACGTTAGGCATAAATATCAATATTAAGATGGAGAATTATAAAAGTGAGCAGAAGATCTTACACGGAATTACGGCTCAGTAAATAGCATCCTAAGCGATAAATAGCTTCATAAATCCTAATGACTACAATTCCTTAAATGAAAGCCCAAGAAAAAAATAGCAGCCAATTACAAACTAATACAAGACAGAAAATGTAGATGTTAAAGTTATGGTTTTTTAAATAATTCTTTAATCTTATTGTAACATAACAGTTCTTTACAGGGAAATTTTCTCGTGCAAAGAATGAATGAAGAGTTAGGGGCAAGACTATTAGGGGTGGAGAGTTATTTACAAATATTAAACCTTTACTTCTAGGAATATGGATCTTGAATTCAAGTAAATTATTATCATTATTAAAATGTCCTAATAGAAATACTGTTGAAGAACATGAATGAGTTGGGAATAAATTAGGGCATAGAAAAACTGAATAATATAATTAAAAACTATCATTGCTATAATTTTACAAATATGCATGTAAGCATACACACATCTGATAACCCATAAATAACGCATATATTATTTATTAACATAGAGAAAAAATAACTGATCATGCCTTCAGTTTGTACAGCATCAGTTAGAAGCAAGGTGTCCAATCACCTCAGCACATGTCCACTTGTTGTAAACTCTCAATTATTAGAAGCTGGTGGATGGGAGGACTGTAAAATAAAGGAGAAGGACTTTATGTCTCAAAATACTTGTTGTGGTATTCTAGACAGACAGCATTTAGTAGAGAATAGTTTACCAACTACTATTCATTCATCCACAGACCCAAGAGTAAGAGTAGCACAGCAGGAAAGCACAACAATCTCATACAAGTAGGCAAAACATTGCTGATGTGCTAAGTCAAAAGATAAGACTGTGAACTTGCCTCTGTGGAGCACAGTGTAACTGTGAGGGATTACTTATCAAGTAACTCTGTCAAGAAATTCAAATTGGGTGGAGTCTGGAGAGGTGGCTTGGTGATTAAGAGCACTTGCTGCTCTTCAGAGGGCCTGAGTTCTGCTCCCAGCATCCACATTAGGCGGCTTATAACTGCTCTTCAGCTCTAGGGTATCTGGGGCCCCCTTCTGGCATCTCTGGGTACTGCATACACGTGCAAATACACACACACACACACACACACACACACACACACACACACACATAGATTAAAAATGATCAATCTTAAAAATACTACAAGTGTGTTTATTTTTTCAAAATGAGATTGAAGTATTTACTATTTTTACCATTTTGTTTGTATTCCTCAATTACTAAACAGTATATTAGTATCATTGTTTCTATTTATATTATAATTACAGACGTGTATATCACAACATGGTAAAAAATTAACTCATTTTTTTCTAAGTTTTGAGTAGTAACTTGAAGTTTTATGAAAAGGTATCTAGGAACTAAGATCACTGTTACCAACATCTTTGGAATTGCTGTCAAATTGACTCTACTTCACAGCTGATAGTGAAGTCAATAGGCTGCTGGTCTATTTCCTGAGACCAGGACACTCATAACTCTGGCTTATTTACATCTGAATTCTGAGCAATGCTTGCTTGTTCTTATCACCCTAAGTGCTTTATAATGTTCACAGCCCTCTTCAAACATGCTATTCCCTCAAAAGAATGATTGACGTTAAACTAGGAGGTAGATCTATGAATGATCTCAAAAGTTACTAAGTGCATAGAAATGTACAATTGTGGGGGGTTCCAAGCTTTTAAAGGGCAATACAGGTCATATGAATGAAATAAGAGTTCATGTATTACCATCGATGCCTTAATCTTTGTGGAGAGCTGGGAGTGAGCTCATTGTTTTCAGTTCTTAGAAGACCAGTTGCAACCACAAGCTCTGCATCACTTTTCTGGCTAAGGGCTAACTAGGAATGGGAAGAGATGTAGAAGGGTTCCAGGAAGGGGGCCAGAGAGGGATATAAGGTGTGTGTGGATGTGACAGAAGTTGCATGTACATGTCTCGGAACACAATAAACCCATCATGATGTATAATGCTCTATATTAATAAAAGAACTACAGAGAAGATCGTGACTGAGTTGCAGGAGTTAAAGCCTCTTTATCATTTTTAACACAGCTGATATTTTCTCCAGTGCCCCCCCACTCATCCCCAGGTTTGCAATGACTACTTGTAGTTTAACTTCTTTCTACATTTTGCTACCTCCAATGTTATAACACTGAAAAGTAGCCATACATCCTGTTTCATAAGATCTAGCCTTGGCTAGCCTTGGTAGTTACACACAAGGTTCCTGAGCCTCGGGCAGAGAGCATTCTGTGCTTTGCTCCTGGTCAGGATGATAAAAATAAAAAAAAAGGAATTTGAGCTTTATAACACATTTAATCCATATGGTGTAAGAACATGCAGAATTTTTATTAATCTCCTTTAAATTTACTTCTTTTACTCTCCATTGCTACCACACTTGGGTGCCCTCCAGATGGGCTGTCTCATAAAACTACTAGAACATCTGGGGAGGGCAAGAGCCTCCCATTGATTCCCAAAAGGAGCAATCAAATAGACCAAGAGGAAGATGGTGATGTTCTGAGACCAACGGATCCTGTAGCATGCACAGCCTGGTGATATTGGAGATAAGAATCAACTGTCCTCTTAGAGTCACAGTGCCTGGAGTGCTTGCAAAAAGCGGGTGGGGGCAGCTGACTGTGGGACGCACATTGGGCCCTTCCAACCTGTAAAGCTAAGACTCTGTTTTTATTTTCCTTTGGACTTCATTGCAATCTTTCTCATGCTCTTTTTCATTCCAAGATTCAATCCCAAGACAGAATTATGGTACTTCACCAGCTGTTATGTCAGGTAGGAAAATCTAATTCCTTTCAGACTTAATTGGAGGGGAGAGATGGAGCTTGCCTGGTTTTCTCCAAAACTCTCCAAAGCAGTGATTCTCAACAGGGGTGGGCATGAGAAGCTTGCATTTCATTATGGCAAGGGGAGGGGTGTGTAGTTATGAGTCTATTTCCTAGGACAATCTGGCTCTATGTCTAGAAAATGAATACACTGTCTTTAAAATAGAAGTAAGATCTTCGAGATGCTTTTTCTATAAAAGATATGCAGAAGATTTAGTCAATATTCTGTGTATCAGTGGGTCTCACAGTTTGGCAATGTCATCAGAATGTCTGTCGAGTGGGAGAAAGATTTGACATTTGTCAAAAAAAGCACATATTAATAATAATAAAAAAAAAGATTGAGAAGCGCTGCTTTAGAGACCAGAATTCTTCAGAAGTCAGAATTTTCCCTTGTGCTTGCTTGGCTCCTAGGACACGAACTGATGTGTGTATTCAAAAAAAAAATATTGAATGAATCAAAACTTCAATTCTTTTCTAAGACGTTGTATTTGGGATATCAAAAGTGACACTTCTGATATTCCATTTTCACAGCAAGGTAGCAGAAGTTGCTTGGAGGATACATGAGAGTCTTCATCATTCAATTAGTAATATTTAATTTGATTTGTAAATGTTAATGGTGCAATTTGGAGCTGAGCATATGTGTGTAACAAAGTTGGTGCTTTTTTGAAAAAAATACCTTTTGAAATGCATAGATACTTTGCTTGCATCTTAACTTTCAGTTTTCCTTTGTTGAACGAGGAAATGGACACAACTGTAAAAAAAAAAACAATTGATTTTTGTTAATTTATTTTCACTAATTGAAGAGTAGTAGCAAGCATGGAGAACTTGGAACTTTGAGTCTTTGGCATGTTTGGTGGTTAAAGATACTAAGATGGAACCAAGAAGGTCTTTGCAAAGAGTACATGAAACCTGGTTCAGGAAATGTCCAAAAGAACCTAGGGGCCAGTTGAGCCTGGCAGCCAGAAGATGGCTTTCAGTGAAGAGCATCCCACTCAAGGTTCCATTAGTGACACAGCATCTAAGGGTAGCGCTTCCTCCTGTCCATGCATCTTTTTAGTTCTCCTCATGGCTGTACTCATCTCAGAGCTGTATGATTTTCCTAACTGATGAGCAAAGAGTTGGCTTCCAACTAGACATTGCTTTGGTGCCCTTGGTCTCCATGGATTGCCATTCATTAAAACGTCATGTGCCCACCATTTTAATGTGTCTTTTGCATTTAAAACATGTGACTCTGTAGAGGAGACTTGGTTTGTCGTGTGTAGCTTTTACTTTCTTTAAACCTCGGCCTCTTTGTTTGACAAAAGACTTATACTCCTCATAATTAACCAACATTGATAATAACAAATAACTGCTCACAAATATCCTCTCATTTTTAAGAACACAATGAATTTTGACCTTGGTGGTACACACCCTTAATCCAGGAATTCAAAAGGCAGAGATAGGCACAACGTAATAAACTGGAGGCCTTCATGGTCAACGTGACTTCTAGGCAGCTATATGTGGAGACTCTGTGTGTGTGTGTGTGTGTGTGTGTGTGTGTGTGTGTGTGTATGATAATGAATATAGCAAGATATTCACATACATACACACAAACACATCACATCACAATGAAAATTGCCAGCTGATTGTTGGAAGTGTTTATGCTCAGGGGTTCCCCTCTATACTAATCAATATTGGCAAGAAACAATGCTTTGCCTTGGGAGTTCCTGTATGATTTCACTGAAACTGTCAAGCAGATAAATGACTTGTTAAACATAATACCTTAAAAGAAACTTAAGCATGTAAGTGTGTGTTTGTGGGATAAGAAATAAAACCACAGTGGAAAATTAAAATCCAAGATATGGGGCTTGTGAGTTGTCTCAGTCCTTAGAGCACAGCATGCACATTAAAAAAAGCCAGACACACAGTAATGCCATACCTGGGGAGGCAGAGAGCAGCCAGTCTAGCCAAATAGATGAACCCCAGACTAATGTAATACCTTACCTCAATGAAAAATGTGGATGCATCTCAAGGAATGACATCCAAAGTTGACCTCTCCTTATCCCCACAAGCATGTGCATTCATGCATATCTGTACCTGTACATATGTGCACATATCTAAACATGGAGCCCCCAAACACACACACACACACACACACACATACACACAAACACACACACACTCACACATAAAACCAATATGATCTGTGATCATTAAAAGATATATTAAGAGTTGCCACTTGTGGAGCAAGAAGGAAGAAACCAATAGGGCATCTATGGAAAACCACACTTTGGGCCACTTGACGCTTTGTTCATCCTTATAAGATTTGGATGGTGGTTGGACATATTGTGCAGTTGTCCTCCCCTTAGGCTTATGCCTAAATAGCAATAGATATTCTTTCAATTGTTGTTAACTGGCTTTTAGACAATTTGATTGACTTTTGAACAACTGAGTATCTTTTGTCCAACTATAGATCATATTAGGAAAGCAAACTGAGTCTGATAAGGTAATAACTCTTTCCCAAATGTCCTAATTGTACCAGTATCAAGAGATTTAGTTAATTAGCTTTTACCAATATATGAGCCAATCAAATTGCTTTACTGCACTGGAGTTCAAGATATTAACTTAATTATCCACTAAGATATAATCTAACCTATTCTCGTTCAATTAATATTTCAAATGCTATCAGTCTGTTTCTGGGAGCTAGGTACTATGCTAAGTATTGAAGATGTAAAGATGAATAGAAAACCAGTCCTTAGTTAAAAAATTAACATCATAGTTCAATTGTACTTTGCTGTTTCTCATGATGTTATTTGTGATGATATAAATGCTATAGAGAAACAAGAATGTAGAAAGAGAATTTGAGATACAAACACATAAAGTGCATTTGGAGAAGGATCAGCAAAACTGAATGGGAGTTTACCAGAGAGACTACAGTGGGAGGTCTATTAGGCATACAGCACAAGATATGTCAACCCTTAGAAGGGGGGACAGTATGAGGATTTTGAATGGCAGTAGTCATTGAGATTTGAGGGCAAAATACAGCTTTGACATCAGAGTGAGGTCTGTCTGATTCTCATTTTGAGTAAGAATTTTTTGTTCAGCCATGTGTCACCTGTTTTTGTTGTGGCTTGGTTGTTTTGTTTTGTTTTTTCATCTAATCTCAGTTGGCAATGTACTATGTGTTATCTTGTGTTCAGGGATGTGAATAGAACTTCTCATTAGGAACAAAAGACATTAGTTATGAGCATCTTACTACAACAATGTAAATCCTTTACTAGTAATTGTTCAATTCATAAGTAAACTGTCACGCTAATGATTATTGGAACAATAGATTATGTTGGTACAAGAAGGAACATGGACATAAACTAGCAGAGGTTAGAGAAGAGCTCCAGGGAGCGAATTCTCTAAATGTAGAAACAGAGACACACGGGAATTAGCTAAGTAAAAACAAAACAAAACAAAAATACAAAAAGAAAAATAACAGCTGCAGAACTGAGACTTCCAGACCAAGGAACCAACTTGTCCTAGGGCTTGCATGAGCAGAGGATGGAAAGGTTACATATCTGCAGATGGCTGAGCAGGACAGAGTCATGGAGAGAGATGGGGAGTAAGGAAATTAGCCTAAAACGTAGATTGGCTGTAGTAGTATTGTCAGGTATGGGAACTTGAGCTCTATCCTAATGACAATGGTAATGTTTAGAATTGGAGAAGGACACAGTCTCCCTGCCTATAGGATGGAGAATGTCTGGGAAATGGGCAAACAAGCAAAACAACACAGCACAATGCTAAAATCAGAAAAGGGCCAAAAGCACTGAAGACTCCAAGGAAGAAATCATGGCGGCAATTAGTCACATTTTGGAAATGACCATGACATTGACAGCTAGTGAGTTTGTGATGAGTGATGGGTTTGAAGTACGCTGGATGTTATAACCAATTAAGTATCAAGATAGTCATCAAATTAAGAAAGCATAGGTCTTTAACACCCACAACTCAGTGGCCCACCATTCCACTGTTCAGGAGCTAAGCTGAGGAAGGATCGCATTGCTGTGGAGAAGGCTGATTTCTCTGCTGAGTGTGTTGACTTTAAGATGTCTATGAACATGGTAGTAGAGAGGTTGATTGCTGTTTCAATGTGCGTCTCTATCTTAACCACTATCTTTATATGGTGGTGGAGTTTGGAGCTACCATTATGGGATTTAGCCACATTACAAGGATGGACAGGTTTGGAGTCAGGACAAGTAGACAGAGCCCTGGAAATAAACATAAGAGCAGAAAATGGAGCAAAGGATTAAAATTGGGAAAGGTACCACAAACATACAATACCCTGAGGTAAGAGGGACTTGCTTACCTATGTAATAGATGGAGGCAAACCAGAGGAGGAGGTTTCAAATATGTCATGAGCAAGACAATGCTGCATTTGATTTTTTTAAACATGATCCCTAGTGAGGCTGGAGGTGACTCCACAGTTAAGAGCACTTGATGCTCTTTGCAGAGGACCTGGGTTCAGTTCCCAGAGGCTTTGTCAGGCAGCTCACACCACCTGTAACTCCAGTTACAGGGGATCTCATGCCCTCTATTGACCTCTACAGGTAAGTTCACACACCACACACACACACACACACACACACACACACACCCCTAGTGAAGTTGATGGTGGCATTTGGGAAATGGCAGGAAGAGTGAACGCATATATGTCATGGGCAGATGAAGCAATTAAAAGCAACACCACAGGATTAGCTTTAATGACTGAAGATGATCCAGAGAAATAGAGCATGCAACTGATTACTTGTTGATTTTTTTTAAGACAGAATATTTCTAATATGATGGGAAGAAAGGAGGAAGACAATAGTTAAAGGTATATCTAAGAGGGGATGAACAACAGGAGGATCCTCAAGACAGCCTTATTTGTACAGTACATGAAGAAAGGGTAGCATGTGTGCATGCAGGAAGAGGAGGCCACTCTTCGTTTCTATGTGATGTTCTAAGTGATGTCTTATAGTCTTTAGGAGATGCAATGGGAGAATTCATGCAGAAGAGAAACTGAGAAAAGTATGGAGTGGGAGGGACCACAGCAGACCAAGGAAAAGTTGAGGGATAGTTCATGCAAAGCTATAAATGATGGGGGACTCCTGTGACAATTTAAAAAAATATTAATGTGCTTGTACGTGTGCATGTGTGTGTGTGTGCATGCATGTATATATATGTGTGAGCATATGCGTGTGTGTGTGTGTGTGTGTGTGTGTGTGTGTGTGTGTGTGTGTGTGTATGTGTGTGTGCCAGAGCATGAATGTGAAGGCCAGCAGATGCCTTAAGGGATTCAGTTCTTTCCTGTTATTGTGGATATCAGAGAACAAACTCTGGTCATCAGTCTTGTGAGGCAAAGGCTTTCACCCACTAAGCCATATTGCTAGTCCAGGAAACTTGATTTTGCTTGATGTAATGGTCAACCTCCAAGGAAGTAGATAAATCATTTCTGAGGATTTCTGGCCTGGAGAGAGAAAATAGGCAATGTGGTCTGATGGTTTGGGTAAGGAACGAGCCGAACCACAGATGGTTTTGAGGAAGACTTTGAAGAACAGACAAAAGATAATAGGAAGTAGATAGAAGGAAAGAAAATACACTCTCAGAAACCTGTGGAGTGGTGAGAACCAGAAACCTTGAATTTGAAGATGTTGGGCCATGAACTGTTTTTGATAATATACCTACCTGGTCATGCAGTTGGGTAGCCATGGTGGGCTTGGGTAACTGAGGGGGCACAAGCCACATAGACATACAATACTACTAGGTCAGAAGGATTTGCTTACCTGTGCAGTTTTTTTTTTTGTCTTGGTTCCTGCCATTAATAAGTTGCTCAAGACCAGCAGTTTTGGTGGGAAGTGTCTAGGGTGAGTAGTTTTACTTCAACAGTGAATATGGAGTCTAAAAGTAATTATCCAGGAAGAGATGCCAAGGCAAGAATGGCGGTGTCCAAAGAGAGTGGCTGACTCTGGGGATCTCATGTCTCTGAAGGACTCCACTGCTGTCCACTCTCCTTACTCACAGCTCTGTGGCACCATCCCAGGTCATTGCAATTAGAAGACAGATGACTATAGCCACATATCCTTAATACAGCCTGCCTTTCATTTGTCTACTTTTGAGGTTATAATTTAATTCAAAACGTTTCTCTCTTCCCCTTCTTCCCTGTAAGCCCTCTCATAGACCTTTCCCTGCTCTCCTTTAAATTCATGGTCTCTCTCTCTCTCTCTCTCTCTCTCTCTCTCTCTCTCTCTCTCTCTCTCTCTCTCTCTCTCTCTCTCTCTGTTTTTTAAGACAGGGTCTCTGTGTAGCCCTGCCCTATCCTGGAACTCACTCTGTAGACCAGGCTGGCCTCAAACTCAGAAATCCTCCTGCCTCTGCCTCCCAAGTGCTGGGATTAAAAGCGTGCACCGACTCATGGTCTCTTCTTTTCACTAATTGTTATTGCATGCATATAAGTATTTCCATAAATATCTATATTCCTATATGTAATCTACTAGCTCATATGTTACTTGTATTTAAGTATGCTTTCGGGGCTGACTGCCAATAATTGGTGTGCTCTTTCCTGGGGAAGACCACCACTTTACTTAGTTGCTTATAATTCTTTGTGTAGTGTTGAGGCCTGATGGGCTTTTCCCATTGCTTTTGGCATGTCCATTGGTGTCATCCTGATCAGCTCACGTTTGGGTGGTCATGTTACCAAGACTCTACAGGTGTAGCCTCTGATATGACTAAGCAACCCAACCTCAGGACAAACTCCTCTGGCTCTTAGGGTATTTCCATCGCCCACCCCCCACCCCAGATGTCCCTGAGTTTCCTTTTTTAAAAAAACTTTTAGGAAGAATACATAAATGAGTTTCATTTCCTTCAAGGACACTGGTGCGAATCAAGAAAAGACTGTGTCCACCTAGGAAAGGGAGAGTCAGCATCCTGGATCCTTCCTCCTCTGCGAGGACGGCTGCAGGTCTGCATTTAAACCTGAAACATGCGAAGGGGACGGCAGTGGGGGAAAGCAGAAAATGTGAGCAGCATACATTCGGTGTCTGCCATAGACCGTTATAGATGGTCTGAAACGGACAGAGCGGGTAATGATCAGTATCCACTGAGTTCTCGCAGAAAGGCATCCGCAAATCCTAACACATCAGCCAAATACGAGGCATTGATGTCGGATTTCTGCACATGGAGTTATGTCAAACACGGAGTACCACTACTGTAGCGGAGGCTGGTGGACAAACTTGTCACCGCAGCACTTGGGAATTCAAGGTCAGATTGCTCCAGGCAGATGCTTACAGGCCTGCCTGGTCCATGCAGGCAGTTAGAGGTCAATCTGCTCTACGCAGTTAGAGGCCAGCCTGCGCTGTATTATGGAACGTAGTCTCCCTGCCTTGACCCCAAATCATACTAAAGAAAACAGAAGGCAAAGCACTACACAGCTGGCTTTACAGTTTCTGCTGGTTACTGACACACATTTGCATGAGAGAAGACTCCTTAGGTGCAGAGAGTGAGGCTTAGCTGAAGCCTAGCTGTGTGCTAGGCTTGGGTGAGAATTACTTTTGAAGACTCCCCATATCATCTGCAGGCTGGCAGATAGTGTTGAAGCATCTTCAAAGAAGAAAGCTGTTTCTCAAGCTCTGGACAGCGTGTGTTCTCCTGAATTCCATGAGCTAATTCCAAATGACTTCCATCTCATCCCTTAATTAAAAATTAGGTCCATTAGTAGTTCCAATTAGAAACAATTAACCATTAAATTGTGTTTACTGTAAGAGACCTGACACAATTATAAGTGTTCCCACAAGCCACCCTTAGAAGTCAGTTTCCTTACTCCCCTTGAACACTGTGTGCTTCTTTGATGGCAAGAAGGGCATTTCTTGAACTGAAGTGAGTAACTGTGTCTCTTTTCAATAAGTTGTAATGAAGGGGACTTTGCTCCAGTTGGTTATTCACCCAGCAGACATTTGCAGGATCTCTATGTTACTGCAAAGAACCAGGACAGGGCAGCACAGAATGTGCTCATTGCCTTTAAGGAGGGAAGAGTCTAACAGAAGGCTAGGCTCTAGAGAGGGGCACACGGCCCAGTGGGTGACAGAGTTCATGAGTTGTCTGCCCAGCAGGATGCACATCAAATATTATGTTTTACAAGAATTAGACACATAGGCATATGTACACTAGGTCATCTTGTCCCTTCTGGTATATTTGGGGAATATTGTTTTCAGTGACCTGGTCAAGTGACATCCTCTAAAGAAAGATTAAGCCAATAGACCTATCTTATACATGGAGATCATTGTTATTTATCTCAGTTGCTTTGTTTGTTTGTCTATTTGTTTGTGTCGGGGGGCATGTTGATTTTTGTGGGGCTATATATTTGTGCTTGCTCAGATGCATGAGAGTATGTATGTATGTATGTATATGTGTGTATGTGTATATGTATGTGTATGTGTGTGTATGTGAATGTATGTGTGTATTTGTGTAGAAGCATAGTTGATGCCCAGTGTCTTCTTTGATCACTCTCCTGTCTACTGGAATTGTGAGTGGTCACCACTCCTACCTAGACCCAGAGATCTTAACTCTCATCCTCATGCTTATAAGGCAAGCGCTTTATCCACTGACACTCAATGTTTTTGTACCAGTCCCATTGGGGATATACTGGGATGTGCAAAATCATACACTTTATTTTAGTGCCCAGCAAGATGTATCTGTGAAGGTCCACACAGTAGAGTTTCCTCGGCACCAAATGCCTTTACCATGGTAGCATTGATGAACCATGCAATGGAGGCAAGCCTACGTGTGCTCCTTTAAGCTTTGCTTACAGAGTCTACAGAAGGTGGCTCAGTTGGTAAAGCACTTACCATGCTAACAAGGGAATATGGGTTCATTCCCCAGAACTGATGTAACAAAGCCTGGCATGGCTGTGTGTTTGTAATCGCAGCACTGAGGTGGCAGAAACATGCCGATCCTTGGGTCTCAATAGCAGTCAGCCAAGTTGAATAAATAAGTAAACTTCAAGGTCACTGAAAGAGCCTGTCTCAAAAACAAAGTCGAATCAAAGCAACTCACACAGTGTGGAAACATCCTGAGGAAAGACAACTGGGAGGTTGACTTCTGGCCTACTCACATGTATACAATACACACACACATACATGTACACAACACACAGACACATGTATACAACACAGAGACACACGCATGTACACAAAACATAAACCCACACACACACAACACACAGATACAGATGTATACAACACAGAGACACAAACACAGAATAGACACACATGTGTACAATACACAGACACACAGTTACACACATGTACACAAGAAATAGACACACATGTACACAACATACACACAAACAGGTACACGACACCTAGACACAGACACATATATGCAACACACAGACACATACATACACAACACACAGACACATGCACATGTACACAAGACACAGACACACAGGTACATAACACATAGATACAGACACACACACATACACAACATATAGATACACACAGGTACGCATCACATAGAAACACACACAATCACACACAGACACACACCACACACATACACACACTCACATACAAACAGAGACACACTCATACCCACACAAAAGGAAACATACTCACACATACACACACACTCCGACACTTCATTTATTATTACAGCACACTTTGTTTATTATTACAAAGACAGTCTACTCACCAGGTTAAATCTACATGCAGTAATTTTCCCACTCCATCCTCATCAGTGTATTATCATAGTATCTGATGCTAAGTGCTGTCCCCTCACATCATTCATAAGACATAGGAAGTACTGTCCTTTAAAATCAACATCTTTGTCCAGAGTGGCAGAGACTAAGACATCTGGAGAGACATTTTTTTAACATGGTTTCACCACTACTAGCTATGGCTTACCCAAGCATAGCTACTTCTCTGAGTGCCGAGGGCACCCTGGGTGAGTAGGTTGGTTATCTGTGTCCTATGTAAAAACTAACTACTTTGTAGAATGAGCCTGAGACTGATGGGGGTCTGGCTGCCTTGTGTGTAGCAGTCAGAGTTAAGTGCGCCTTGTGGACACAGTAGACCAATAGGTGCGTAGACAGCACCACACAGAGGTTATATAGTGGAGTTCTTCAGGAGGCAGGAAGCACTGCCTTGAAGCATAAGATAGCAGCTGAGGTGTCACCTACCATGCTGGTCAGAGCTAGCTCACTTTAACACTACATCCCAATGAGATGTATCTATAGAAGGACACAGACCGCACAAAAGGTAACAGAGGAGAATAAGGCTTTCAAAGTGTCTTAGTCAAGTTTTATATTCCTGCACAAACCTCATGACCAAGAAGCAAGTTGGGGAGGAAAGGGTTTATTCAGCTTACACTTCCACATTGCTGTTCATCACAAAAGGAAGTCAGGACTGGAACTCAAGCAGGTCAGGAAGCAGGAGCTGATGCAGAGGCCATGGAGGGATGTTTCTTACTGGCTTACTTCCCCTGCCTTGCTCAGCTTGCTTTCTTATAGAATCCAGGACTACCAGCCCAGGGATGGCACCACCCACAATGCCCCCCCCATCACTAATTGAGAAAATGCCTTATAGCTGGATCTCATGGAGGTATTTCCTTAAAGGAGGATCCTTTCTCTGTGATAACTCCAGCTTGTATCAAGTTGACACAAACCATCCAGTACACAAAGCAAAAATAGATTTGGAAGTGAGCAGACTGTGTGTGCATGATTCACATAACTGGTGTGGAAAGCTCACAGCTCCATTTTTACTCAACAGTATAAACTGGGCACTTGGGGCTTGGTGAGAGATTCCAGCTGTGAATCAACTGTAAGGTAACCCTTGCTGTAGGCAGTCTGGAGACACACGATACTGAAACAATGCCACTAGCAGACATGTTAGCATTTCTCTAGACTCCATGGCAAATTAGTTTATCACAAAGCAACATGCCAGAACTATCTGATTGTAGGTCCCTGTTGCAAGGCTTTCTCTGTGTGAAAATGGAACGTCTTAACCCTTCTTACAGGAGTGCAAGATGCTGTTAACATTTTTAAATGCAGCTAGCTCCCTTGACACAGGACACTGGAAGTCATTGTCTGTACTTGTACTCCATGTCCCTTGTTCAAAGAAGAAATGAATCAGGGCTGGTGAGACTGCTCTCCCGAAGGTCCTGAGTTCAAATTCCAGCAACCACATGGTGGCTCACAACCATCCACAATGAGATCTGATGCCTTCTTCTGTTGTGTCTAAAGACAACTACAGTGTACCGGGGCCAGAGCAAGCAGAGGTCCTGAGATCAGTTCCCAGCAACCACAGGATGGCTCACAACCATCTACACTGTACAGATGTATACACTATACACTACACTGTATAGCTACAGTGTACTCATATACATAAAATAAATTAAAAAAATCTTTAAAAATAAAAGAAAAAGGAAAGAAAGAAGAAGAAATTAATCACCCAAGTCCAGGAGGCTCAGCCTGTGTCTGTCTCACTACAGGAATGCAGATCTCTTTTGCATTCACAGTGTAGAGTGAAGACCCTTATCTGGTTCCCTTTTGTATGCAGGACAGTTGAAAGTAGATAGGGCATGTTGGCTGTTTGATTCCTTCCTCCTAATGTTTGGGACTTTGAGTTATGCATTTGCTTTTATTTGGTTTTAAGACATGGAGTCTTACTATGTAGCTCGGACTGGCCTTGAATCTTCCTGCCTCTTATTTCTAGGACCTGAGGCATGTACTAACATTGCCTGTGTGTTTTCTGTTTCTAATTTGTGCTTTATATTCTATAACCCTTAATTTTACAAACTTCTAATAGCTTCACCATGGAGGTATGAAAACTAACTCCTATCAAAAGAGACATGGAAAGAGTGGCTAATATAGTATTCAGTGGTGGAATGCCAGCCTGACATGTTCGAGGCATCAAGATTGATTCTGAGACTATGCAAGCAACACACACACACACACACACACACACACACACACACACACACACACACAACTAAAGGTAAGAGAAGCTTGGTGCTGCCAAAGCTCAGCTGAGGGAGAAGGCAAGAGGAACCTCAGCCTCGACAATGCCTTCATCTTGTGAAAGTTCTGCAACACTCAATGGTGTTAGCCACCCACATCTGTGTAGACGTAAATGGGAAAGCGTGTGGTATTAGACACAGAAGTAAATGTATGTAGACTCAAGATGTTGCACATGACTCCTGGCCCCACTGTTTCATAATTAATTCTCCATGAGACTTCTTAGCACTTTCTTCAGCTTGCTTCTCCTGGCTTTAAGTGTAAGTAAAAGCCCACAATACACAACATTGAGAGAAGTCCCCAACATGCCACGCAAAGTGCCTGGGGAGTCACCAGTTTGTAAGAAGTGACACATAACTGAGACTTCCTTCCCTACATTCAGGAGATGTTAGAGATATCCGAACTTAAAAGCAAAGTGGAACTTTAGCCTAGAGTCTATGACACAAAAGTAGAAGAAATATTACAGTAGTTAATTCCATGGTTTTTTCTGTGGTTAGAATTATTGTGGTATTATTAGCTGAGTTACATAATAAATAAGGTCTAGACATTATAAATAAGAAAGTTAACATTAATGCACAGCAGTAAAAAGCTGACAAAATGGTAACTATTTATTATTTTGAGGACTAAAACATATATGCATGAGAAGAATTTGGAATCAAGTAACATGTGTGCCATATGTGGCTTTAATTGCTATTATATGGACTTTTTGAAATTTTGCTTAGTAAATAACATAATTTACCAAAATGTTAATAGTGGTTTACAGATACATATGATATCAAAGAATTTTATTTTTAATTTTTTATCTTCAAGATTACAATATATTTACACTTCTTTGCTTTCTCCTCCCTCCAAACACTCACATACACTCCTTCCAGCTCTCCTTTAAAGTCAAAGCCTCTTTTCTCACCAATGGTTATTGCATGCATATATGTCTATATGCACATGTTCCTAAATATAGCCTGTTCAGTCCATGTAACATTATCGCTAGTATCAAGAACAAGTGGCAGAATTAGTGTGACCATGGAAATGGGGGTGATGAGGACTGTGGCATATCTGTCACTGGCAGTGTGGACAGAGGGATGTCCACAGTTCTCTCCGCCCCACTCCTCACACCTCCTCTTAGCAGCTGCTGAAAGCAGTGTGTCTCCTTATAGACGCAGCTTACATTTTCTGAGCATCTACCATCAACTGTTAAGTTTCATGAGACTTCATTAGATACCCACCAGAAGGTCATTGCCTCTAACCAGCTGGCTGCTGCTTTGGGTATTTTTCATATTGGAATCTAATTTCAAGTGATATATTCCCATCTTGGCAGGCAGTTAGAAGCATCTAGAGTCTTCCCAGTTCAATTAATGTGAGACTCTCAGTCTTCGGTGTTTTTTGGAATTGACATAAGACCCTTAAAACTGGGCCCCTACCTACTACATTTTAAGTAGAGTATTGATGTTATGTCTAACTTCTGCATGATAACTATACACACACACACACACACACACACACACACACACACACACACACACACATTCTATTGTTATATGTGAATATTTTCAGTTTTTGGCTTAAACCAATATTGCTTGCAACAATTTGTTTCTCTGAGATGTATAGCACCTAATACTTAAAGCTATCAGAGTCAAGTGAGTCTCATTCTCAAGTCCATTAGCTGCCTAAGTTCCTGCTGACACTGCCTTCTATCAGACGGCCCTGCTGTACTCAATCTGACCACGTGGGATTTATTGGACCACTCCAACTCTCCTCCTCTGAACCGTGCACTCGGGGGCATTCATTGTGCTTTTCCTTTGATTAAATATTGATGGACGAGCCATCAGCCAGCTCACCTTCACGCTACACATCGAAGCCACAACCACCCCAGTCATCCTCCTTACACACGGGAACAAAGCCCTGAACAGATTGTAAGCCAATGGCGTCCTTTGTTCTGCACGAGGTGGGCATTCCTTCAGCTGGCACCAAAGCCATGATGGCTGCAACAGTGATGGGCAGCAGATTACTGCAAGGCAAACGTTCATCACTCCACATACCTGCTCCCAGCCCAGAACTGCCCAGGAGCCTCAACTGTCAGGGAAAGCATGAGACTCCAGATTTGGGAAACTTGAGTTTTATTCATAAATGAACAATTACTTCCACAGATTAAATGTGGAAGGTCAGGACTTGGGGTGGGAAATTAGATTCCAATATGAAAAATACCCAAAGCAGCCGCAGCCAGCTGGTTAGAGACAATGACCTTCTGGTGGGTACCTGCAGTTAAAAGCAAGCACTGCTCTTCCAGGAGACCCAGGCTAGATCCCAGCACCCTCATCAGGTGGCTCACAACCACTTGTAACTCTAGCTCCAGATGATCTGGCTTCCTCTTTTTGGCTCCTGTGGACCCCTGTGCTCATGTGCATTTACCTCTCCACCCCCCATATACATATAACTTAACATCTTAAGTTATGAACGTCCAGAGTTATGGGGTAAAACTTACATATTTCAGATATTTGGTGTGGAAGGTGGAAACCTATAAACCAAGGACTAGGGACCAACTGTTGCCAAACAAGTAGGTTCACTCTTTAGGGGAAGGAGGAGGGATGTCCATCCATGCCCCAGGGATGCTGAAAAAGCAAGTCTGGGATACAACTTAGGAAGGCTTAAGGACATGACAGCTGGGGCAGTGTTGATCCTGAACAGGGGGTGAAATGCCTTTCCTGCCTACTCCTTCATTGACCTTATCCAGCAGGCCAGAGGGGCGAGGCAGGCCATCCTTGTCTTCGACAGGGATCCAGTGGTCATTGGCATGTCTCTGGAAAGGCCTGTTTGTCCATTCATGGGAAATACATGTTCATGTTTTATAGCACCCACTCACCAAGAGGCCTGGGCTGGTGATTGTGATTAACCTTTGAAAATTGTTTAATTGGGCCTATTATGAACTTGCAAATAGCTATAGCTAATTAAAGGCCATTGGAAAACTTCCCCTGAATTCTTCCCGTGTCTCAAGGACAATTATAACCCAAAAATCACAGCCAAACACTGAGTGGCCCTGACAAAGGATAAGTAGAAACACTAGACAGGCCAAGAAAGTGTTTCATGTCTTGCACACGCACGCACTAGGGGCACATAGATTTGCATCCACAGGAAGCCAACCCTTGGAGTGCATTGCATACATTGCATCTGATGGCATAATCAGGGTATAACAGAGTGTCTGTGTCCTCCTACAGATCAGTTCTTTATAGTTCAGTGGGGCCTCTCATTCATATGTATGCCCCTTCATGGTTTTAAAGTTTCTGATCTTTTCACGTCCCAAATGCGAGGCCTGTCATTTTTTGTTCATAACCCGACCATATCGTCTCCTCCTTTATGGGAAGATGAGTGACTGATTCTCACGTGCTTTCCTATCATTTCCAGCCTCTGTTCATTCATCTTTTTCTCTTTCTATCCTGTTTTATCAAACTACACCTCTCTTCCCCTTTTAAATCAGTTTGGGCTTCCTTCTGGTTTTTTGTTTCCTTGTGTGTTTGCTTGAGACAAAGTCTTGCTATGTTGCCTAGGGTGTCTCGAATTCACAATCTTCTCATCTTGACTTCCTGAACTATGTTAGTTCTTCTGTGTTCTTAATCTCATCTGGCCTGTACTGTTTTTTTACTGACTTACAGAATAAATTAGCCTCTACCCAGCATGCCCCTTCTCAGGACAGTCTTGCTTATGAGAACTTTCCCTGTGCCTGACATCATGGACAGGTAACCCCCATCTCCAGTTTCTCAAGTGACTGCTATTGGGATACTTTGAATTGTGTCATTCTGTTTCTCAGTGGTGTCTTTCATCTGCTTCCTACCCTCAAGCTGCCACAAACAAGACTCTGGTTAGGCATCTGTCTTCTGCTAGATTTTCCATACAGCGTTTTCAATAACTTCCTGCATGTCCCCATCCCGCCCTTCTATCCTTCACCCTCCACACTCACAATTTCAGTCTGCTTTAGTCTCCTCTGCAAACTTCCTTGGGGTTTTGGAGACCCTCTGTAGAGATTATTTCTCCATGCTAAGGCTTTTAAAGTCAAGCATAGCTCTGCTTTAGGATGATGAGGGTCTTTGGCAGCAATGTGAAACCAGGGGTCTCCTTTCTACATAAGAACCATATGGTTTACTGTCTAAGCTGGCGTTGAGAAAAATCTCTGAGTCATTTCTTCTACTGCATTAAGCTTCAAACCTCAGAAACCAGTGCTTACACAGACTTTCTTGTTCACGTATATCCCAACACACAGTAGGTTTGCAAACAGTTGAAGTCATTCTCTGTCCTAACCCTCCCTTCCATTTTACTCTTATTACTGCAGTTCTTTTCTGGGTTGGCACTGAGCCCTTTCTCCCACACTTATCCTTCACACAGATCTGGAATGCATTTTTGAGATTAATATTTTAAAGTGCTTTATGCACAAAGATGTGGTCCTAATTAACATTAGCAAATGACTGTCCCTGTCAACTGGTTCCTGTTGAGAAGTTGAAAGCATGTCAGATTTTTTTTAACCTACTGTGATTTTTCTCTTATAGCAAACCTTCAACTTGGAATTGGTGCAAACCAGAGATGAATGTGCCTAGTGTTCCAGCTTCATTCTGTTGCCATGACAAATACCATGACCCAAAAGTGACTAACAGGGGAGAAAGAGTTCATTTCAGCTTTTGGATTATAACCCAGCCATTGAGGGAAGTTGGGGCAGGAACTGAAGCAGGGGATGAAGCAGAAACCACAGGGGAAACACTGCTCACTGGTTCACTCACAGGTTCACGCATCCCTGGCTTTCTATATAGCCTAGAGCCACCTGCCCAGGGGATGGTGCTGCTGCCCACAGTGGGCTGGACCTTTCTGTATCAATTACCAATTAAAACAGTCCTCATAAACATGTCCACAGGAGAATCCAACCTGGGAAGTTCCTCGATCCAGGCTTTCTCAGATGACTTAAGACTATGTCAGGCTGGCAATCAAGGCGAATTAAGGTAGTTAGCCTAAAAGATAGTGCTCCGGTGTGATGGGTAAAAGTGCCCTGTGGTTGTACCACAGGCTACAATGCAGTTACTGCCCTTCAGTTTCTGGCTGAGATCAGACCTAACATTTTTCTCCGCGTAACACTTCTCCCCAAAGTTAGTCCCCAGATAAAGGTCCCTATGTGTTGTTAGAGATTTCCTTCGGGTTATTCTCAGTTCTTCTTACCCTCACCGATTGGAGACCATTTGTACAATGCCTGTTTCAACTCATGGTGAAAACACACAGGCCTTTGGAAGTGGAAGCAAAGAAGCTAAAGTAGAAGTGCTTTCCAAGAAACCCAAAGTCTCTGCCTCATGTGACTTTCAGACCTTTGGCTCCGGGAAATAGGCCTAGGACAGGAGAGACTGTTAGGCTTCTTCACTCTGTGAGGACTCTAAATTGTGTTAGGCTGAGAATGGCGTTTTACCTAGATTGCAACGTCCCACCGACCTCCTGAAGCACAGATGAAGCAAGCCTTGGCATAGGGTTGAGCTGCCCTGTGTGAGGGACACCCTGATGAAACCCTTGGGAGCTTGCTTTGCTTAAGACTGCTGGGTATCACACCACAGTCTGCTCCTTCAGACTGTCTCTTGCTTCCATATTGGAAGCCATTCTGGCCCGTTTCTGGTTAATTCGTGTGCTTAATGGACAATAGGACTTGTAAGATTTATTGTTAACAACCTTTGATAAGGGTTTAAAGGCATGTGTTTAATTAGCTGGCTTGATTATCTTTCCCTTCCTCGGCTTCATCATTCCCATTTATTCAATACTACAGTATTTCCTACAGGTCTAGAAGCTGCCTTTAGTCCCCTTGGGGAATAAGATGAGCTAAAACTCAATAAAGGCTGGAAATGGAGCTCCACAATGTGTCCTTCACCCAGTGAAGAAGGACAAATCAACATCTTCAAGAAAGGCTAGCTCATCCCAATTCCTTGCTGCCTGCAGAGTACATTCTTCAGACTCACTTCCCAGATGCTCACCTTCCTGCCCCCTTGAATGCCAGAATCTTCTGCTGGTCACAGTGCATTGTGGGATGAAACTTGTTCTGCAGGAACCTGGCCCGTGCTGCCTGCCTCTCTGAAATTTCTTCCATGTCATCTCTAGCTTCCACTGACCCATGTCTTAAAGATCCTCAGTGTTCTCTCTCTCTCTCTCTCTCTCTCTCTCTCTCTCTCTCTCTCTCTCTCTCTCTCTCTCTCTCTCTCTCTCTCTCTCTCCCTCCCTCCTTCCCTCCCCCTCTCCCTTCCTCTCCCCTTCTTCCCCCCACCTCCCCACCCCCTCCTTGATTCTCTTTCTAGTTTCCATAGTCATAGGTATTATCACTTGATCTTGAATCTTTGGAAATCCCTCTGTCAGGACCTGTTCTATCCTTCCTTCACTAAGGGGACTGGGACACTCCCTACCACCTTCCTCCACCCCTACTGATCAGTGATGGGTCTTAGAAGTTGGAGCATAAAGACAGGTCTATTGTTTTGCTACTCAGTGTTAGCACTCAAAGATGTGTGTGTGTTCCCGCACGTGGAGGGCAGAAAACAATTCTACTGGAACTTTTAAGGTGCTGTCTACCCTGGGTTTTGTTATTGTTGTTTTATTTGGTTATTGTTGGCTTTGTTTGTGTGTGTGTTTGTTTGTCTGTATGTTTTGGGGCACACTCTAGTGAGCTACAGGAATCCACTCCTATCTTCCTCACTAGTATTGAACTCACCAGTGTGCTTCCAATCCTTCCCCTTCCCAGTGTTGGTTTTTGTTTTTTTTGTTTGTTTGTTTGAGAGTTCAGAAGCTCCAACCCAGGCTCTCATTCTTGCAAGCCTTTTATCCATTGAACCATTTTCCACATCCTGATCCACAATTTTTTTAATGAAAATGCAACATTTTCAGAAGATTCATCTGAAGGTTTCATTACTGAGTTTTGTTCCAAATAAATGGAAGAGAAAAAGCAGAGATTGTATATTATTCTCTTGGATGCCGGAATTTCCTCTACCAGACCTGAAGTATAGGATTCTACTTCCCTACATCTTCTTCAGATGACTGTCACACCTGGGCAGAAATTGCAGATGTCCCTCTGAGTGGTCTTGCTGACATAAGGCATATGCCACCCACGTTCTCAGAGTCATCTTCTTTTCAGAAACACGACCTGCTTCTTACTCTTTCATCACCATGGAGACATGGTCCTCAAACCTTTACCTATACTGCAAGGCCTTTCATGCTAGCAGCTGCTCTCCTGAGGTGTCTGTTACCAAATCTGATGATTGGTGTTCAGTCTTGGGAACCATAGGATGGAGGGAGAGAAGTGAATTCTGTGAATTGTTCTCTGACCTCCTCATGTATACTGCAGCCTGTATACACTAACATGCATACACACACACACATTACATACATGCACTCACACACAGACACACTCACACACATGCTCTCACATACAGACACACTCATACACATGTACTCATACACAGACATACATGCTCTCACACACATGCACTCCCACACATAGACATACACACAGACAAGCATGCACACACACAGACAGACAGACCACAGACACACTCACACACATTCACATACAAACACAGTCACATACACACCAATACACACATGCACATGCACACAGTGATACATATACCCACAAACAGACACACACACTCACATTTATATACCCATATTCACACACACACACATAGATGCATACACATGCACAGACTCACATATGCATTCACACACACACACTCACACACAGACATATGCACTCACGCACATGCACTCATACACAGACACACACAAATATAGACACATACACACACATGCATATACACATCGATGTAACTTAAAACTGAAGTCATTTGGTTGATTTTTTTTTTCTAGACAGCTAACACATGTGCCTCTTAGTAACATCATCCTACGTGACTGCCAAGTGTCAACTTCTGAAAGATGTTTTCTACGTGTGTGTGTGTGTGTGTGTGTGTGTGTGTGTGTGTGTGTGTGCATTTGCCTAGGTTCCTGATACTCACTCCATCTGGTCCTGATAACATCCCATCCTGGATTCATTTACTCACAGTGCTCTAATAGCCAGTATCATGTCTCCTACAGAGTCCCTGGGACAGGTGGTACACTGGCATTGTGAACGATAATCCATGCCCAATCTGCTTGTGACTCTCTGTGACACTGACTATGTATTAGGAAGAAATAGTCAGCCATGGATGTCTTATTGGTTTACCATAAGTAGGAAATCAAACAAAGCAGCCTTTCACCTAACGAGAGCATTTGTTTGTCTTTTCTCCCAGCCACCTTCTTATTTTTCCCTATCCCTACCAATCCATTATGGATTTAACTAATGATTTCTTAATGACATTGAAAACTCTTGCAGACTAACAGTATTCATTAACAAATATCAATCTTTTGAAAGTCTTTCTTGTTGTTTCTCTCCATAGATCTTAGTTCCTCCGAATCTTGTAGTCTAAGAGATACTTTCTTCTTTATTATAAGATTGTAGGTTAAACATATAAGTAAGCAGCCATTCCACTGCTTTTCTAAACTCAGCACATGCAAGTGAACTGTCCCTGTGTTTCCCTTCGGTCAGGCGTGTTTGACTGGAACTCTTGAACTTGGCTAGTTTCTGGATGTGAGCGCCTCCCGAGGACTCTCAAATTCACTCCCCCTCAGCTTGTGCTTTATACTGTGTCTGCTGACTTTAAAATCCACATGGCTGGATCCCTGAATACACTTAGACTTGAAGATCATCTGAAGAGCTAGTTCCTTGTGATACCAGAATATATGCGCTCTTTAGTCCTCAGGTCCTAAACCCCCTTACCTAGGACTCTCACCAAGGGTGGAAATCACACTGGCTCCCAGTATAGCTAGCCTGTACCCAACAGTTGATTGATGCCTGGAAAAAAGCTTTGTATTCACCTCCACAGTGGGTTCTGGACATTACATCTTCTCTGTAAGCCCCTCTCAGTAATCCACAGAAGGAGAAGACACCAGAGATTGACTGCTCAAGAGAGGCTCCTTATTTCATTCCTATTGTGTCAGGGATGTAGTCAACGAAAGAAAATAAACCTGAGAGAAGACAAGCACTAAATTCTCTCTCTCTCTCTCTCTCTCTCTCTCTCTCTCTCTCTCTCTCTCTCTCTCTCTCTCTCTTAATGAAGAGAACAATACCAATAGAGTAGAATATGAGAGGCATCCATGAGTTTGTAGTCTTATCAAAACCCAGTCTTCTCCTGTCTCAAAAAGTCTATATTTGCAGCTCTCCTACTTTGCTTCTCTATTGCTATGATAAACACCATGTCTAAAAACAACCTCAGGAGGAAAGGACTCTTGTAGCCTCAACACCCTGTTCCTAGTGTATCTAAGGGCAGGAACAGGGAGGCTAGAACTGAAGCAGGCAATAGAAGAGAGAGATGGCTCAGTGGTTAAGAGCACTGACTGCTCTTCCGAAGGTCTTGAGTTCAATTCCCAGCAACCACATGGTGGCTCACAACCATCTGTAAAAGAGATCTGAAGCCCTCTTCTGGTGCATCTGGAGACAGCTACAGTGTACTTAGATATAATAATAAATAAATATTTAAAAAAATAAAACCCACGGGCGGTGGTGGCGCACACCTTTAATCCCAGCACTTGGGAGGCAGAGGCAGGAGGATTTCTGAGTTCGAGGCCAGTCTGGTCTACAAAGTGAGTTTCAGGACAGCCAGGGCTACACAGAGAAACCCTGTCTCAAAAAAAAAATAAAATAAAACCCAGGTTCATCTGCTTAGAGGTAGTACTGACTACAATCCGATTGGTCTGCCCATATCCATCATTAATCCAGAAAATGCTCACAAAGTTGCCCACAGGACAATCTAATGGAGCCATTTTATCAATTGAGGTTCTCTCTTCCTAGGTGACTTTAGTGTGTGTCAAGTTGGAAAAAAAAGTGACAAAAATGAGATTGAAAATTTTCAGTTCTCTAAGCCTTGGTGTCTATACATGATCTTTGATGTGGCACCATCAAAACTTCCCTGGAGTTGATAGAAGTACAAGATTTCAGGGCTCATGGTAGACCAAATACATACCAAACTTAGAGTAAGTCCAAACATCTCCTTTTTAAAAAAAACCCTCCAAGTAATCCTGTCACATAGATGGACTGCAGCTCCAGCTCATGATCCATCACAGGCTTGAGCACAGAGGGTGCAAGAATTAA
The DNA here is from genome assembly GCA_036184795.1 of Tokudaia tokunoshimensis. Taxonomy (NCBI): domain Eukaryota; kingdom Metazoa; phylum Chordata; class Mammalia; order Rodentia; family Muridae; genus Tokudaia; species Tokudaia tokunoshimensis. The sequence goes on along the minus strand of BTHU01000008.1, from coordinate 117,132,685 downwards.
AAAAAAAAATTTTTTTTTTTAAAACCTCAGCATGTTTGTGGTTTTTTTTTTTTTTTAAAGATTTATTTATTTATTTTATGTATGTGAGTACACTGTAACTGTCTTCAGACACACCAGAAGAAGACATCAGATCCCATTACAGATGGTTATGAGCCACCATGTGGTTGCTGGGATTTGAACTCAGGAACTCTAGAAGAGCAGTCAGTGCTCTTAACCGCTGAGCCATCTCTCCAGCCCTAAAAAAAAAAATTAATTGAAGATAAACTGGTGGCCGAGTAATGCTACTAGAATGACTATGGTCTTCTGTCATCAGATGTTTGCCTCCATTCCAGAATTCCATTTCCTTTTTCATGATTCTCCTTTTTTCCATGATGTATTTTGAAGTTCAACAGAATTGGACTATTGGAAAATGAATACAAAATTGGGCATCTTAGAAGGGAGAAATCAATATCTGGATTTGAACGGAAGCACTTACTTCAAACGGTCAGTACAAAATGATCTATATCATGACTCCTAAAACAATCAAACCAAACCTGCCAGAGTATGAACAGAGCACACACATCCACACCAGAACAGTGAGGTACCAAGTACTACCTTTTCAGGCACAGAAACGAGACCTAAAGCCAGAAGAAAATCTCAGTACTCATTCCTCATCTAGAGAGGAGAGTAGTACCATGGCCATTTATAAACATAACTGTAGAAATGTGGATGGAGAATGCCCTCTAGTATTTTAACAAGGCCACACTGGAGATTCTACTCAAATGGTGACTTCCAGCTGACTTTTTTTTTTTAAGTGAACCCATGGGGCTGGAGAGATGGTTCAGTTGTTAAGAGTAATGGTTGTTCTTGCAGAGGACCCAGGTTCAGTTTCCAACATCCTCAAGACGATTCACAAGTGCCTGTAACTCCAGTACCAGGGAATCTAATACCTTCTGACCTCTGTGGACATCTGTGCATGTATATGGTGCACTTCATCTTCCACAGGCACACATACACATAAATAAATTAAGTAAATAAATGTATCTTTAAAATGGACCGTGACTTTTTATGTAAATAAAAAATACACTGTGCCAACAGTCTCCTGCCACCCCTGGCAAATTCCTTTAAGCCCTTAGTAATTAGGATGAGTAAATTGGCCCTTTTTGTTTTCCATTGGTGTCAGTAACAGCTAAGAGGATTACCCTGTATTTGAATATGAAGGTTTGTTGGTTTTTTTTTTTTCATAACGGGTAGAGTCTAATCCTGATTAGTCACTTTTGTATTTATAAAATATACAAAACTGGAGACAAAGCTTTCATCTGAGTGCTCAATTTCACACCCGAGTTGACTTTCACTGACAGGCTTCTAATATATTGCTCTCTTTGCCTGCAGACTGGATCTTCTGTAGAGCTGGGTAGAAATTTCATCATGTCCATATTTTCTTATTCCACTTATAAATATTTTCATTTTTTTCTAAGATATTTTCTTCTATTGGCTCTTTAATCTTAATAAGAAAATCCCATGATAATGTCTCAGGATAAATGCTTGAGGTTTGACATATTTAACATAAACTTGTCATTCAGCTTGATTGACATTTGATCATAATGGTTGGATGAAAGAGTATATCCACAATTAATTCACCGTTACTGTGATTAAAACACCAAGAGCAAAAGCAAAGTAGGGAAGAAAGGTTTTATTTTGTCTTATGGGTGCAGAGGGATAGGAGGCCATCAGGATTAGGAGGGTGTGGCACAGCCAGAAAATCATGGTCACAGAAAGAGGAAGATGGCTCCTCACATTTCAACCACATATGGAAAACAGCTAGAGAGAGACAGTAGAAAGTGGGGTGAGGCTATGAAGACTCAGAGCCCACTCCAAATGACATGCTTCCTCCAGCAAGTCTCACTTCCTAAAGGTACCCCAATCTCCCCCAAACAGTACCACTGTCCGGGGGCCCAGACATCACTTCCTAAAGCATTCCCTAGAATAGCAGATCTAAAATTTTGAGCCATATTAGAGTCACCGGGAGGGTATTAAATATCCCTGTGTCCAAGCCATTTTCCAGGCCGATTAAGTCAGGATACCTGTAAATGGCACCTTGTAATACCTTATTAAGTCTTTCCAGGTTGTTCTAGCATAAAAGCCAAATGTGAAAACCTGGAATACTGAAGCACATGCTGTGACTTCAACTATTAGTATTTTTAAAATGTAATTTTGAAGGCTCACTATGTTTGGGCTTTAACTTAGTAAAGCTATTTGTCTTAGAAACACTAAGAGCATCACTGCTAACACCTTCAAAGTAGACACTCTCAGTCCTCCAGGGAGGCGAGATGAGGCTGCAAAGAATCAAGGGGGTAAAGAGAAAAGATCAGACAACAGCAATGCCCACTGATCTCTCCTTACCCCACCGGCTCTCAGGTAGACTTCTTCAAAAGCTCAGGACCTTCTCTATGGAATGCCTAAAATAAAAGGCGTGGAACACCCCCACTAAGGCACCCACATTTCTGCGTGTTGTAACACAGGCCTGTCGTCCCAGCAGCACTCAGGAGGCTGAGGCAGGAGGATCCTAAATTCAACTTGAGCTTGGGACACCTAAAGACTCCCTCAATATACCAAAGGGACTTAAAAGGCTTCCTGTAAATGTCAAATTTAATTTGGTTGTTTGTAATAAATTAATACAGTGACTATTCTTTATCCTAGCTAGCTCCCCAATGACACAGAGAGACCAAGATTAATTTGGTCTAAAGCTTCACCTCAATGCCTGGACAGCCAATTGACCTATCTTAATCTCCTAAAATAATCTGGCTACCTCCCAGACAAAATCCCTATAATATTTGTATTTAGAGTCTTCCATGCTTCATTTGACTTCTCATGAACTCCTTCCTCCTCATGGCTCAATCTGTCTCTCTCTTCTCTCACTCCTTCCCCTTGATGGCAGAAATCCCACCCTGTTCTCTCTTCTGTGCAGTTGTTGGATGATCTGCTTTTATTGACTAGGCACCAAATATATGATAATTAAACAAATGAGACAGGAGAATCTTGAAATAAGCATTACAATGCTGTTTCTAGATTGAAATAGTATATGGAGGCAGAGAAATCAGCAGTTGAATAACACAGGGATAACCTTTACACATTGAAAGAACATTATGCCTCCAGTTTCCATAAAGTTTCTTTTCTTTTCTTTCTTTCTTTCTCACTCTCTCTCTCTTTCTTTCTTTCTTTTTCTTTCTTCCTTTCTCTCTTTCTCTTCTGACTTGGGTTTTAAAGACCTGTCCTTTCCCAGAGTTTACTAAACTCTCATGTAACATTTAATACTTAGGGTAAGTTATATAATTAAGCTATAGGGGGTCAGAGAGTATTGGTATATAATACAAATTATGGGGTCATAAAACTATTTGAAACTTTAAGATGTGTCACCAAATATTCACAGAACAGAAGGGTTATGTGAACAGAATATAGGGAAATTCAACTTTTTATCAAAAATGGAAAGATAATCAGAACCAGGTAAGCAAGTACAGTGATAACAGAAAGTGAATGTCAAGAAACATCAGGTCACATATGCACATCAGATTCCAGGAGCATATGTGTATGGGGCCAGTGTAAATATTAGATCACGTGTTCAGGGGTACAGTGCCAACAGTAGGCTCAGTAAGAGGTGCAGGATCCACACAAACAAATTTACAGGGATCTGATAGTCATTTCTTGTTGACTTCACTCTTTACTTTTTCCATGGGCTTTTCTAGAATTTTCATCTCAGAAATTTACACCTCCTTCCAGTCAGTTAGTGTCTTATAGCCCCTTCTTCCCTCTTTAAACACAGGCCTAACAACTTCTCACCAACCAGTTTTGGTGGGGAGATAACTAGCTCATTGATATTTAATCTGTGGTTGCAATGATAGACTTGTAGACTCCACAATGGAATGGATGTGAACCCTGAGTGAGGGTTCTAAGGAGATCCCAGGAGACCCTTTCCTGGGAGTCCATATTATTAACAAACAGAAGTATCTTAAGTAATTAGGCAACTTGGATTGAGATGAAGGATGAAAGTAGATAGCCAATGTGTCAGAGAAGGGTCTATCAGGAATCAAGTCAATGGTCGGTGTCAGAGAAGATTCTATTAGGAATTAAGGATTCTTGACAGGACAAGCGAAGAGTAAGGAAATCAAGGATAAGACAGGGATAAGTTTTATCCCTGATCAGACTTCTTGCCATTTCCAACATAGCTGTTCATTTGCGTATTTCTCTACAACTCATTATCCCTTCTAATTGCTGCCCTTCAAAGTTTATAAGGTCCCAGCCACACCAAAGAGTCAAGCACTGAGATCAATGAGCTTTAATTTCAAACTGAAAATTGATTGATTCTAGTATCTGAAATGAGACAGGGAGCCCAGTCAAATGATAACACGCAATGCTTATTTTCTTTACCCTTGTCTCTGTCTCCTCTGCCTGCCCCTCTCCCCCCACCCCCCCAGTTCTTAACCTTATCCTCACTACTATACACACAGAAAGTGGCCATCTTCAGAAGTCTCCATGAGAAGAATGTTCTCCTTCCAGGAGCCTAAGGGAAAGTCTCCCAAATTACACTGACTCTGCTGAAGTTACTTACATTCATTTCTGGATAAAGGATTAGAATATGCTAATCATGGAGCAAATCACTGAATGATAGGGAGTGGGCACTCATAAAGATACCCAAAGGAGATGCAGGCAGTCATTGGGAAGCAGAAATGGAAGTATCAAGAAAATTGACATCATCCTTCATCACCTTCTTTCTAGTTCCTAACTACAGATTTTCGTTGTTTTTCACAAATGCAATTTTGAGTCATAGTTCAGTTGTTGACACTTCAGTTTGTTTGTGGTTTTTGGTGGTGTGTGTGTGTGTGTATGTGTGTGTGTGTGTGTGTGTGTGTGTGTGTGTGTTCACATGTAGATAGAGTTGTACAGATGTGTGGATGCGGATACCAGAGATCAATCTTGGACGCCATTCTTCAGACACTGTCCATATCTTTTAGAGACAAGAGTGTCTCACTGGACCTGGTGCTTACCAGTTTGGCTAGTCTTGCTGGTCAGCATGCCCCAGGATCTGTCTGGTCCGCCTCTGCTCCCCTCTGCTGGTTTAACAAACAGGCACTACTGTGCCCAACACTTTAACTGTGTTCAGGCTTTGAAATCAGGCTTCCAGGCTTTCAAGGCAAACACTGAACAAAACCTTTGCCCTGGCCATATCTTTTATGTTTTGAGTCACAGTCTAACTATCTAGCCTGGAATTCACTCCAGTCCTCCTGCCTTAACCTACTGAGTGCTCAATATCTATATTCCCTTCTTCAAAACATTTCTCCTTTTTGAATAAACATACTTGATGTAAGCCTTGAGTGTTTTAAATGCAATTCAAGCGCATATATTTTAATTTTCCACGAGTGTGCATGGCATTTGTTAAGGAGGAGGTGGGCATGTAGCCATCACTAGGCAACTCAGCACCATGAACAAACTGGATTAATACATACTTTGTGCAGTGTCTGGAAAACACAAACCCACTGGGCAAGGGAAAGGGAAAGGCAGGGCCAAAATCCTACATTAATCTGTAGCCAATCGAATGGTATCTATGTCTTCATGCCCTAAATAGGAATTAAAGTCTTCCGGGACAAAGCAGGGAGGGCTGGATGAGCTTGGTAGGTGCAAGACAGGCAAAGTAGGGAATGAAGGTGAACAGGAGCGTGTTCTCTCTGATGCACTTTCCTTTGAGACTTCAGTCGCTTTTATAGCACCATCCAAAAAAGACTTGCCTGATGTTTGGTTATTATCCCATAAAAGTTATTTCTTCCTGTAGTTTCTCTGATTCAGCTCTCTAAATGAGTATACCCTTCCTTCTTTTTCCTATGTGCAATGGGATTGAGATATGGCTTGAAACTGAAGCCTTTTTTATCTAGTTTTGTCTTGTTTATTTTATTGGTTTAATAAATGTTATTCTAGAGCCCAGAAGATAACCCAGCAGGTCACACGTTCACTGTGCAAGAAAGATGACCTGAATTCAGTCCCGAGAGCAGGCATACAGATGCAGAGCATGGCGGTGTCTATTTGCCATCCCAGTGCTGGGGAGGTAGAGACCGGTGGATTCCTGGAACTCATTGGCATTCTCTGAAAAACCTGTCTCAAAGTTGACCTCTGACCTCTATACACAAGTACACACACACACACAGACACACACACACACATACACACACACACACAGAGAGAGAGAGAGAGAAAGAGAGAGAGAGAGAAAGAGAGAGAGAGAATATGTCACCTTCTCGCTGTGTCCCGATTATGTTGAAACAAGATGAATAGCTGGAACATCTTTTTGTCGGGATTCTGAAGCAAAGTCATGATGTATAAACAACTTAGATGAATTTAAGATTTTGAGGTCATTGGGAACCCTTCCCGTCTGCTCATTCTACTTCACATTATGTTGATTTCGACAGGTATTTCATCACCTTTCCTACTTTCTCATAAAAATGCCATTCAGGGTCACATGGATCTCTCTGTCCTCCTCTTCCAGCTGGCTCCCCAGGTTTCCTCTCTTCTCCTTTCAGAAACAAGAGCTTCTGAGAGATAGTCCTCCTCACAACTGTTTGTCCATTTAGTTGAATGTGCTACCCATACCTGTAGGAATCCACTTCCACCCAAGTGTTATCAGTATCAAGAGAACATAAATATTTCCTGACCAAGCTGAATTCTGACAATTATACCAATTATCAAGAAACTGAGTCTTGTCTTGTAATAATGCATTGACACCCAACTATTCACACCTCAATACACAACCAGCCCTATGCTAAGGACCCTGTGTGTATTTCTTCAATAACATCTTAAATTATAAATGTCTGAGTCTGTTTTATAACCAATGAGAAAAAGATCTAGACATACAAATCCAAATCCTTCTTACCCACCATGTTAAAACTTCAAAGTATACATTGTTTCCTGAAACATTTTATTGAGGAATATTGTCCTGAAGAGTGTTTATGTGATATTGTCTTGAAATATTAAATCAAATGGCTTCGGACCCCACTTAAGTAGGTTAAGATTTTTTTTGATAGAAAAGCCATTAATACCTGTGGGACAAGATTTCTCAACTGAGAAGTTCTTCTGTTGTGTTTATCAAAAGCCATCTCTTCAAGGCGAAATTGCCAGTTTTTTTTAAAAATTAATTTTACGTGTGTGTGAGGGTTGGAGCATGTATTGTGCCTGGGTAAGTCAGAAGAGGGTGTCAGACGCACAGGAGCTGGAGTTACAGGCAGTTGTGAACTGTCTGACAGGGGTACTGGGAACAAAACCCAAGCAGCAAGTGCTCCTAACCACTGAGCCGTCCCTCCAGTCCCGAAGGTCCCATTGCTTAACTTCTTCTCTGTTCCAGAACACTTGCATATATACCAGGAACCCAATTTTCATCATTCATTTGCGTTCATTTGAAGCAGAGTGTCAGAGTGGTTTATTCTCTTTATGGCTTCCTTACACACAGTAAGAGAAGTGTCCCACCATTGATCTGAATTCTTCCTAGAGCCATTTAGTTCCTAAACGATCTTCAGCTTGGTGGGGCAGTCTATAAATAAACCTCTAATCACTTTATTGCCCATCATCGGGATATTTAAAAATAAACAAAATGCATTCATAAAGTAAAAATATCCCCAACTGTTATATAGCAGTACTCATATGTTAATAATTAATATACATGTGAAGATCAATAGCAACGAGTCACGAAACCAGATAAAAAACAGTCCATTTCTGCTTCTAGGTCAGTTTACAGTTGGAAGAGCTCCATATTTCAACAAGAGTTTCTACTCAATCCTAACACAAAGATAGGTGTTAGATATCCACTCCTGTGTCTAGAAATCATGCCTGCTATTGTGAGTCTAGAATAATAATACAAAAGACAGTCTCGATAAACAGCTCTTTTTTTTCAAATTACATTTACTTATTTGTTTAGTGTGTATGCTCACATGTGAGGGGTGTGTGCACACATGAATGACTTAGCATGTATGTGGAGATCCGAAAACAACTTCCAAAGGTTGATTCTTTCCTTCCACTCTGTGGGTCCAAAGAATTGAATTCAGATCATCAGGCTTGGCAGCAATCACCACTGCCTATTTATCCATCTCACTGGTCCCATAAAGTGTTTTTCTAAGATTTATTCTCTTGTAAACTTCAGCAGAGACAACAACTGTTTGCGTTTGGACTAACTGGCATCAGAATGTTTCCTCTTTCAATTCTCAAGACTGAGAAACCTCTAGGAGTGAGAATGTAGGGCATGGGAGAGAAATGCCAAGTTTAGAATTACTTTCTTATTAAGTTTGTCGAAATCTATGAGGTCTCCCCTGACCAGGCTAGAACTTGGAGATCATCAGATGTCTGGAGCCCTGCCCTCATTTCTCAACCCAACCCTCTAACTCAGCTCTTCTGAAGCTTCTACCCTATTCACACTATAGATGAATGTGTTGCCCAAAGGACCATCCTTTTTTTCTGACTCTAGGTAATATAACATTGCCTTACCATCTCACAGAAGACACGTTTTAAGCCTCAAAGAAAATCACTCTATCTTCATGCTTTGTGCAGAATGTTCTCTCAGTCACGCCTTACCTAAATCCCAGTGCTACCTAACAATCTGGCTTACCGTACCTCTAATGAAAACCTCAAGCCAGGCGGTGGTGGCGCACGCCTTTAATCCCAGCACTTGGGAGGCAGAGGCAGGAGGATTTCTGAGTTCGAGGCCAGCCTGGTCTACAAAGTGAGTTCCAGGACAGCCAGGGCTACACAGAGAAACCCTGTCTCGAAAAACCAAAAAAAAAAAAAAAAAGAAAAGAAAAGAAAACCTCATCTGTTACCTGTGTCTGTGTTCCTGAGGTTAGCTGGAGGGACATGTGAACAGGCAGTGTCTCATACAGACCTTGTGTGATCTCCTTTTTCTCTTCTTCTCCTGTTTTTGTTTTGATTTTATTTTTTAATTAATTTACAAAATAATTCAGTTTGCAGGCCAAACCTAGTGATGGCCCAGCAGGTAAAGCTCCTTGCCACCCTGATTAATTTCCTAAGTTCAATCCCTGGAATCCACGTGGTAGAGGGAGAGAACCAGCTTCTGCAGGCTGTCTTCTGACCTCCACATGCATGTGCACAACAATGGATGAGTAAATGTAGTAAGTTCAAAACCCCACAAAGTATTGGGTTTCACTAAAGCAGTTTTCTTTTCTTCTTCTTCTTCTTCTTCTTCTTCTTCTTCTTCTTCTTCTTCTTCTTCTTCTTCTTCTTCTTCTTCTTCTTCTTCTTCTTCTTCTTCTTGTTTTTCAAGACAGAGTTTCACTTTGTAGTCCTGGCTGTCCTGTAGTCCTGGCTGTCCTGGAACTCACTCTGTAGACCAGGCTGGCCTCGAACTCAGAAATCCGCCTGCCTGAGCCTCCAAAGTGCTGGGATTAAAGGTGTGCGCCACCACTGACCGGCTTCACTAAAGCATTTTAATATATGATTTGTTAGGCTCTTCCTCTCCACCTCACCCTCTCCCACCCAGTCTTGTATCTTTCACTCTCCAGTAGCCTCTTTTCTGCTTTTGTGTCATTGTGTTTTATCCTTCTTATCGATAACACTGCCCCTGAAGGCTTTCTGCCCGTCTCCAGTCACCAACATCTTTCCCCCTCTCCTTACAGCGTGAAGACTCAGTGAGGCTCTTGATGGTTGTACAATGTCTCTGTGTGAGCATGTTCATTTCTCAGCAAACATCTGGAGGTCAGAGAACAACTTTATGACATCAGTTCTCTCATTCACCTTGATCTGGGCTCCCGAAACTGAGTTCAGGCTACCCCGCATGCTCTTGGGAAGTACTTTTCCCATGGCACCATCTTGCCTAGCCTTTACGCTTGCATCTTAATCTAACCTTCTTCCCATAATATGTCCATATTTGCAGAGCAGCGTGCCATTTTCTTCTTTTTATGATATTACATAATACATACTACAATTTATGAATTCTATTGTTGATTTAGGTTGTTACCACCTTAGAAGAATTGCAGGCTACTTTAAATGCTTTGCAGCCAGCCTTTGAGGTAGACTAGCAACAATTGTTACAACATCCACCGAGGAGTGGAACAACCTCGAAGTTCTGTAGACAGCCAGTTTCATTGCTCCACAACTTAAACATCCTCACCAACTCTCAGAATCACAAATCATCCTTGTTGTCTGCCTCCTATGATGTCATAGAATTGCTAAACTCTCTGAGCATACATGAGCCAGGGCATCGTGGTTTTAAATGCATACTGTTCTCTAGGTTCATGTGCCAGTGTACAAAATTTCACAGGCAGTGCAGTTGAGGTGGCTCAGCTGGTGAAGGTCCTCACCACCAAGCCAAGCCTGGTGGTGTAGCTCAGATCCCAGGATGCGTATTGTAGAAGGAAAGAATCCACTCCTACAAGTTGTCTTCTGACCTACACACACACACACACACACACACACACACACACACACACACTTTAATAAATAAATGTTAAAAAAAATAAGAAATGTTATGGGGAGTTGTATACACATGCTCCAGTGATCCTCAATGGTGACATTAAACAGAACTATAATAGCAGAATGTCACAGCCAGGACACTGACATTTCTGTCATCTGCAGATCACTCCACATATCACCCTCACTCTCTGCCAAGTGTGTTATATTCTATACGAGTTTATTGCCTGTGTAGGGCTGTTTGTCTACCACAGCCCATGTCCCAAAGTTTAATGTGATAATTCTCAGAGCTGTACCTCTCTACCTATGTTCATTCCCCACCCATTCCTAACTCCTGGAAACCATTAATCTGTTCTGGAACTTTGGTAAACCAACAACGTTACAGACATGGGATCATAAGGCATGCAGTATTTTGGAATTTGTGTTTTTCTCTTCTCTTGGGGAATTCAATATAATTCTGTGAGAAAGAAAAACGCATCAACAATTTTGTATATTAGTATTTCTTACAAACTAATTTTTAAAAGTTAATTCCTTTTTTGTCTTTTTGAACAAAAATGTCTGAGCTTGGTTTTCAGCACCCACAGGGTGGCTCAAAACTATCTATAACTATAGTTATAGGAGATCCAGCACCCTCTTCTGGCCTCTTCAGGTACTGCACTCATGGGCACATACCTCCACCTGGACACATCTATATACACATAATTAAAACCTTAGGGTATAAAAACCTTAACATCTTTAAATATCAATCATATTGCCTATGACTAATTATGGCCCTGGTTTTTTTCCAGCACTCTATCTTCCATTTCTTGCCATGGTTTATTTCTTGGTCCAGGCTTTAAAGATAATACTGGAAGAGGTGAAGCAAGAACTTAAATCTCATTCCAAAATTCAAGTAAAGACTGTTCTATATCTTGTTATATATTTTGTTAACATATGTTATTATATATTTTGTAAGCATAGTTTTTGTATATAGATTTATCCATGTTATTCTCTACTATGCCCAAGATGTTCTAGGATACACATGTTTTATATTTTATCCTTTGAAACAATGTCTCAATTGTTTATTTCCCTCTGGTATGTTAGATCATACTGATTTCCTTTCAAATTAACCATACCTTGAAACTTTGAAGTTAATTACACCCAGACACTATGTATATTTTTGGTGGGCTATAATGTTATTTAAAAGTTATTTAAGAAACTTATATAAAATGTTCATGAGGAATATTTAGGTATAATTTTTCCTTCTTACAAAGCAACTGTCAGATTTGGGTATAACGAATTTGCTGGATTTATAAAACAATTTGGGAAGTGGTCTCTGGTATTTCCTGGAAGAGTTGACACAAGATTGTCATTATACGTTTCTTAAATGCCTGAGAAGTTCGCCAGAAAAGCCAGCCACAGTCAAATGTGTCGTCGTGGATAGTGTGTGTGTGTGTGGGGGGTGATGAACTCAGTTCTTGGCACAGGTAGGAAACTAAGCAGGGGTTCTTTGATTTTGCCTCTATTCTGCAAAAATCTGCTCTTTGGTAATTTGTCCATTTCACATAAGTTGTCAATTCTCTTGTCATGACATTGTTTATAACATCTTCTATACTGTACTATACTATACTATACTGTATATCTACTTACCACCCACACTCTCCTGAACATAATGGGTTGGTCTTACTACTCTCCCATGGATTTGCTGTTATCCTCACAGATGACCAAAGCCCAGACATTTCGAAGCTCCTATCTGATTTACTGTCTATCTGCTCAGTGACCTTTGTATTAACTGAACCTATCCTATGCACGATTGTTCCCTCTGACAAGAAAGAAATATCACAGACAAAAAGAAAGAAACTCAGAGAATTCACGGTGTCTATGAATTTGCTATCCTTCCAAAAGACCTGCGTTCAATTCCCAGCAGTAACATGACAACTTACAACTGTCTGCAACTCCAATTCCAGGGTATCCAATACCCTCTTCTGGTCCCCACAGGCACTGCACAATGTTATATGCACACATATATTGCAAATTAAAAATTTAAGGCATCACTTATTTATCAACTTAATTTCTACAGCATTTCATTGTGCAGTGATAATATCGATATGTGCAAATGCTAAAACATAATAGGCTTTAGGGTTTTGGGGTTTGTTTTTTTTTTTTTTTGCAAAATGTTCATTAATGTTTGTTCCTTAGCAAGTGTGATGTCCTCTGCAGCCTGTGGGCTACACAGGTATGACCACTTTTCACTGCGAGTCACACAGGTCGGGGCTTGTAGATGTCTGGAAGAAAAACAATGGAGACCCTTCTTCTCGGTGTCATCCACACCTGTACAGCAGGTGGTCCTCTATCTAGAGGACACTGGCAGCAGTGCCATTTCCTCCTCGGAGCTTACCTGTCACTCACTTGGGACTTATGCTTCGTGCTGCTCTGGGATAACAAACCTGCCCATGTTCATGAACTCTGGGCTCCACCTGTCCAACATGTCCGCTCACTAGTTTCTCTTTCCCAGTGGACAGGAGCACCTGGCTGTGTGTGATTCTTCAAGGACAACTATTTGACCTTTCATAAGTATCTCCATATTGATTCCTTAGGAATCAAATAATTTATTTCATATGTTATTGATAACCTGCACATTAGAAAGTTAAAATTCCTCCCTTCTGTACGTGTTTTGGTCACTTCTGTTGTGACGATAACATAGTCTAAAAGAAGCAGCTTAGGGGAGAAGGGTTTACTGTGGCTCACGTTCTCGGGGACACAGTACAGTGCGTTATGGCAAGGAGACACCGGCAGCAGAGTTGGGGCAGCTGGTTATGGGCATCTACAGTCAGGAGATGGAGAGGTGGATGCAGTCATGCTCTGCTGACTTAATCCTGTCATGCAGCTCAGGACCCCAAACCATATAGCGGTGCTGTCTGCTTATAGTATAGAGTCTTTCCACCTCAGATATCAAGATAATGCTTCATAGGCAAGTCTGGAGCTAATTTAGTCAGACGGGTCACTCACGAATGTGTCTAGATCCTGTTGACTTGACAAATATTACCCATTAGAGTCAACATCCACCTTATTATCTGGCATTCCATTGGCAAAGGGAGAAAGAGCTGAGCAGTTGGCACAGACCCGACCTCATATAGCATGCTGTCCTTGAAGGAGAGTCTTTGGCCATCTTCTCTGCCAATGGACTCATCTAATCAATGGCCTGGAGACCCCCAGAGGATCCTTGTGCTCATTCAGACTCAGCTATTTTTACTCAGTTAATCAAAGCAAGCAGGTGAATGGTGCCATCTTACCATCCCAGGTCAGGGCATGTGGTACAGCAACTCTGAGGTTATATTACATAATTCAATAACAACAATAACAACAGAACTGTGTTCTTAAAGTTCCAGAATAGGGACTAGGAGATGACCCAGCATTTGAGAGAGTTTGCAGCTCTTCCAGAGGACCACATTCCATTCCCAGTGCCCACATCAGGTGACTTGTAACTCCAGATCCAGGGAATCTGATGCCCATTGCTGACTTCCAGGGGCACTACACTCATTTACACATACATGTACACAAAATTAAAAATAACCCTTTAAAGAAAGACACACATTCACAATAGTCCCACCTGAGATACCACGATACCTGTCCCTCAGCTTCTTGCCCAGGGAATCACAGTTTAGGTTGGACTGTACAACCTCACGATTTTGGCTAAGTCTGTGACTGAAATTAACCCAGACTGCATGTTAGTATCACCATCTTCCACAGTCCTTTCTCCTCCAGCTCAGCTGCCACACAGGCAGGCATTCCTAAAGCGTCCATACATCCTTCTCATTGAAGCTTTGCATTTCTTGAGACTTGACTGCCTCTCTCTACTGAAGCACCCACCCAATCCTTACTAATTTATAGGCACGACTGACAACTCCCATGCAAGGTCTAATCATTTTACAACTCCAGATGAACTAGCTGTTTCAAGTAATTTAAGCAATTTTGAAAGGGGGGACTTTCTTTGTCCCTTCCAAATGATTAAAACAAGAAGTTTCCCCATAGGAAACACATAACACCCTCAGTTTTGTCTCCCTTTGATAAAGAGGGAAGTCAATCTAAAAATGATAATTTTTAAGGTGTTTTTTTTCCAGTCTGCTCTGAGACCATCAATAATTATTCAGAAGTAGAAACACCTTGTCCAAATTCAAATAGGCAAAACCAGGCTACCTTTCTAGGCTCATATTTCTCTTCTCTTCCTGTAATTCTTGTAATGATGCAGTGACTAGACTACTTGGAACAAGTGAAGAAGTCAGGGCTTTATTCTGTGGCTTTGCAAGTGCCCCACCCCCAATCCTCCACACATCCATGGCAATGCCCATGGCCTACAGAATATATAGAATTTATCAAGCACTCAAGAGAGAAAAGATACCCAGGAATACTATGACATCAAGCTTCTAGTGAGTGGGAGTGATGGTACAGACTCATCCATGCAATCTGCCGTTTCATTTTAATGTGATTCCTTTCCATGGCTCAATCAAAAAATGTTCCAAATAAATGATTTGTATTCATAGAAAATTATGTCAGATTCATGCTTTTGGAAGACACCATTAAAAAGTAATTAGTCTAGGATTAGTGAGACATCTCAGTGGGTAAACGTGCTTGCTGTCAAACCTGATGACCTGAGTTTAGTCCTGGGGACCCACACGATAAAAGTGGAACACACAAATTCTGACTGCCACATGGGCACTTATGGTGTCCATTCTCCTATACGCATACACACATGCCTCTGTGCATATGAAAGAACATGAAGTTTAATAATAAAAAGCTATAGTAATCAGCTCAAACTGTGTAAATCTATTCCTGCAAAATTGCCTTAGTAAGAAATCCAATGGAGTTTGCCAAGTCAGAATGTCAGAGTTGGGTTTGGTGGGTGAAGTACCTACCGTGATAAAGAGGATCCCCAGTCTCAAAGTAAAAGCCAGCTGTGGTGGTGTACACCTGTGAATGCAGCGCTTGCAGGGGAGGAAAGTAAGTGCTGGCCTTGGGGACTGATGGCCAGTCAGTCTGGAGGATCATCAAGCTGTGGTTCAGTGAGAGACCCTTTCACATAAGATGGAGAAGGGTAATGGAAGTGTCGAGCAGGGCTTGCACAACCTGGATTATTGGATCTGGGTGCAGTCTGTGTGTGCTTGCACAGAATCCCAGCTGGCCGCTGGGAGAGGCCAAAGCTAGCTGTTATCAAGAACCTGTAGCTAGGGGCGTCTCGGCCATTTCCCCCGAAGTGCTCTCTCCTAACTTGGCAAGCCTGTCACTTCTTCAGGCTCCACCACCCCCCTTCGGAAAGTCTGTCATAGGAGAGCCTAGCATTCAGCTTATCCACAGATAATAGTCTTCAGAGTCTTAAATCCACACAGCACTGGCTTGCTTAGCATAATCCGCCCTTAATTTTCCGATCTTCCTATTATATTTTCTGTGACAAGGGTAACGACAAAGGTATTCCTGCCGAACGCTGACTATTGGGATGTACTGAACAGAGCTGCTCTCGGACTCTAGAAATCTTTACTGTTCCTTTCAGTATCGTGACATAATGTTAAATCACCAAGTGTATAGGACAGCCTTCCCTACAAGGAAATTAGAGACTGTATGTACAAAGACAGAAGATGCACCAGAGAGGCTGGGGTGTGGCGCAGTTGGTAAAGTGCTGTACTACAGGGACCTGGACTTAGTTCAAATCTTAGAACTCACATAAGAAAAGCCAGGTGGGGCAATGCAATCTTTTAATTACGGAAGAGAGGACTTTGAGGGTTTCTCCTGCATCTCTGGGCTAGTCAGCCTACCCTGCTTGGCAATTTCCAAACCAGGAATAGGCACCGTCTCTTGAGATGGCAGGTAATGCTGCAAGAATGATAACTGAGGCTATCTTTTGGTATGTACACATATGCAGATACACACACATACACACACACACACACACACACACACACAAAATGTCTGAAAAAAATCATAAAATTCAATTGATGACCTGTTATCATCTTTTAAAGTTTTTAAAATGATGTTTATTGTGGTGTGGGGGGTGAGAGAAAGAAAGAGACAGAGAGAGGGAGGGAGAGAGAGAGAGAGAATATTGGTTTCTACACATGAGTGCAGTGTCCACAGAGACCAGGAGAGGGTGATGGATCCCAAGAAAGAGGAATTATAGATGGTTCTGAGACACCATCAGGGTCCAGGGAACCAAACCCCAGTCCTCTGGAAGAGCAGCCTGTGTTCCTAGCTGCTGTAAAATGAGTGGGCCTCCCTCCAGACTCAAGACTTGTGAGGAGAATTTGAGTGTGAAGCCCTCCATGTTCTCAACCCCACTGAATGTTAGCAAAGGAATGAAGACTTATTGATTCAGCCTTACAGAGGCAAAACACAGATGGGGCCGTGAATAATCCGGTCATTTGAGGAAGCTTAGTCAAGAATCACATAAAATGTTCTCATTAACCAGACTGCCTGGGAATGCTTGAGCTCTAAATAATTCATTGGATTCCTGTATCAGAGTCTCAGGCATTCCTCCTTATAGACACAAACAGCAGAAAGTGAGCACATCAGAGTACTGTCCTGCCCCTGGGGACTAGTAGCCTCACCCTGTGCAAATGGCATGAGTGATAAATTATTAGATCCAGGTGCAAAGTTCATAGCTAGTAACTCTAGTGTGTAAAATAACCCAGTCATCTGCCTCCCCAAATTCTACAGAGGAATCAATCTTCTTGGTAGTTGATAAGAAGTTTTGTAAGGTAATACCAAAGTCACACACACAAGCAAACCATTTTTGGTAAAGACCAACAATACCATTCTGCAGCAAAGGAAGTTCAGATATATATGGTACAAATTTTGAGACTCGTCAGGAGGCAAAGTGTGTTCCTAAGAATATTAGGTCTAAGCAAAGGCCCTACAGGAATAAACATGTTGCGAATGCTGTTTTAATCAGCTTTAAGGGGGCTTTTTAAAAGCATGCATCTTCAGCTTCTTAACATAAATATTATTCATTGGAACACAGGGTATTTTTCTTTCCAAACAAGTAATATTTCTCTCTCTGTGTGTGTGTGTGTGTGTGTGTGTGTGTGTGTGTATAAGATTCTTTTTAGTGTGTGTGTGTTTAAGATTCTTTTTAGTGTGTGTGTGTGTGTGTGTGTGTGTGTGTGTGTGTGTGTGCGCGTGCGCACGCGTACAAATGAAGTGACTGCCTAGACCAGAGAGGGAACTGGATCTCCTGGATTTGGAGTTACAGGTGGTTGTGAGCCGCCCACTGTGTGTGTAGGGAGTGAAAGAAAACCCAGGTCCACTACCAGAGCAGCAAGTACTTTACCAACTGAGCTGTCTATCGAGCACCATCTGGGGGAGTTTTGTTGACAAAGCACATATCTGGCCAAGGGATGCCAAATGTGAAATTGTATTTGCCAAAATGTCACTCTAACACTCTACACTTATTTGAAAAATTGAAAGAAGTTTACTATCTGAATATTTTCTCTCTGCTCTAGGGTACAAAATAATGAGAAGCAGTGGCTGGGGAATTTGGCTAAAGATTGGATAGATACATCTTGGGGTGGGTGTGGAATTGCATCTGCAGGACCTCAGAAGGACGGAGGACCATGAAGTATGTTGATTTGTAATGAGATGTGAGGGATTTGACCTGGATACTGTGTGTTTGCTTGTGTGTGTGTGTGTGTGTGTGTGTGTGTGTGTGTGTGTGTGTGTGTGTGATACACACATGACAGTGTGTAAAGATTAGAATACAACCTGCAGACTTGTAGGACCTGCTTCTCTTCTCCCACCACTGTGAGCCCTTGGGATTCAACTCTCACCAGGCTTGGCAGCAAGTGCCCTCACCTTCCTCATGAGACATTTTGCTACTCCTGTTTTCAGTCCTCCACTTGCTTTTTATCTCTTAAGATTATTTTATGTTATGTGTGTAGGCATTTGGCCTGCATGTGTATGTGCGCAGTGTATATGTGTGTCTGGTACCTGTGAGGTCAAAAGAGGGTATATCCCTGGAACTGCAGTTAGGGATGCTGGGAACCAAACCTGGGTCCTCTGCAAGAGCAGCAAGTACTCTTTCTTTTATGGTTTTTTATTGGATGTTTTCTTTATTTGCATTTCAAATGTTATCCCCTTTCCCAGTTTCCCCCTCCCAGAAACCCCCATCCCATCCTACCTCCCCCTGCTTTTATGAGAGTGTCCCTCCACCCACCCTACTCCCACCTCCCCACCCACAATTCCCCTACAGTGGGGCATCTATGGAGCCTTCATAGGACCAAGGATCTCTCCTCCCCTTGATGCCTGACAAGGCTATCCTCTGCTACATATGCAGCTGTGGCCATGTGTACCCCTTGGTTGATGATTTAGTCTCTGGGAGCTCTGGGGGGGGTCTGGTTGGTTGATATTGTTGTTTTCCCTATGAGGTTGCAAACCCCTTCTGCTTCTTCAGTACTTTCTCTAACTCCTCCATTGGAGACTCTGCACTCAGTCCAATGGTTGGCTGCGAGCATCTGCCTCTGTATTTGTCAGGCTCTGGCAGAGTCTCTCAGGAGACAGCTATATCAGGTTCTAAATCATCTCTCCAGATCTGGCCACCCTGTTTATTGAAATAGTGTCTCTCATTGGATCTGGAATTCACTCTTTGGCTAGACTAGCTAGCCAGAAAGTCCCCTGATCCTCCCTGTCTCCCTCTCCCTGGCATTCTCCAGATGCGTACCACTGCATCGTGTCTTTATAAAGATGCTGGGAACCTGAACTCGGGTCGTTATGCTTTCTCAGAAACTACATCACTGGCCTCCCAAGTACCTCAGCCTAGATGCTTCCATTCAGCCATTCAACATTCCCTTCCTAGTACTTATGCATTTCCTCATATTGTAGAAGATTCAGAAACAAATGAAACTTGGCTCATGCCTTCTAAGAGATGGCATTCTGACTACCTATGAGGGGAGTAGTGCATGCTTTAAGAACCCAAAGGTATCTGATAATACAAAGTTCAAGTACAGACAGCCTCTCAAGCAATGGCTGTATCCAAATTACAAAATGGGTTTTTCCTGGTTAGGAGTTGAACCCAGTTATTTGTTTCTCTGTATGCCCTGAGGATGATGGTGTGGTCTGTTTGGTTTATGGTTGTTTTATTAAGACTGTTCTGTTTTTTAACAAGCACCTGAAACTGTGTTTAAATTTACAATTAGGGTGAATTCATTGGTCCAGTCTCATATTTGAAGATTTAAACAATCATGGCTAATGGGTCGGACATCATTCAGAGTGTGCCTCCTGCACCAACATACACATAACAAGCAGCTAGGGGTTTGCTGCTTACCTACACTCTTACTCTTTGACTTCAGCCATCTCAAGAACATTCAGGATCGGGAACTTCGGATGTTCCATGAAAATATCCGAACCTTTGTGTGAGACAAGAAAACTTGCTTCATGGCCTGACTCCAGCACTGCAATTTTGTGATGCGGCTCAAGGTTTAGAAGTCAATAAACAGATGATTCCATAATTTAGTTCACGAAGAGGAGGGCTGTGAATTTGCAGGAAAAACATACATTACAAATGGAAAAACAGGTTATACTTTACTATATATGCATATATATGTGCATATCATACTTAATATATGTGTGTCCACATAATTTTTCTGGAATGGTCCCATTTCACTGCAAAAAAAAACTTCCTGTTATTCACAACACATATGTTAATAAATATCATAATTTACCTCCCAAAATTAGACTGGTTTCTTTTTAAGACTTTATTTTTATCATTTTTAATTGTGTGTGTGTGTGTGTGTGTGTGTGTGTGTGTGTGTGTGTGTATGTAAGGTAATAGCATGTACACATGTGTGCAGTGTCTGTGGAGGCCAGAGAGGGTGTCAGAGCTCTTGGAGATGGAGTTACAGGTGATTGTGAGAGGTGAGTCATGGGTGCTGGAAACTTAGCTTGTGTCCCCGTCTAGGAGAATACAACCTTAAAAGTTGAGAAATATCTCCAGCCCCCTGGACTGTGCTTTTTATAAGGTATTAGAAAGAAAATGCTCACGGTGCCGTGAGGATGACATAGAAAGGGGGGAACAAAAGCGACTTCAGCCTTGACTGCAATGACCCCGCTCTCCTTGGCTGTTCTTGGGACGGAACTCTCAGCCTTGTACATTTCACACAATTGCTCTGCCACTGGGAGCCATCCACAGTCATTTACTTTGTATCAACAAAGTTGGTGAGCAAACAACACTTGTCCACTAATGTATTTCTATGCAAGTATTTCTTATATTGTTCCTCGGCATTTTTTTTTAAATTAAAAGCCATTGCTTACAAATGATGGTGATTTATTCATTCAACAAAAGCCCGTCAAGAGCCTACTATGTGATAGGTTCTAAAACAAATGGAGGGGAAAAAAACAGACATCATCTTCACACTTGTGGAATTGGTATTTAGATGTGAAATAGGAGACATTCCAGCTCTCCCATGGAGTGTGTAGATGGGCATGTAGGGGGTGGGCTGAGGTAACCTGTGCTGGTGTGGAAAAGATGAACCTGCTACTGATATATGGTCTTATAGCAAGCAGGAGTAACTGTTGATAAGACCTGCAATTGCTGAGCTTTGAGTTTAACCAGTTGTGCGCTGTCCATTTGTCCTCTCATTAACCAGTGTCTGACTTGCTCGCCATTTGCAACCCCTAAGTTCATGTGCATTTTTCTTTGATTTTCTCTAGTATATGACTGCTGCTCCTATGCAAGGGACCTACATTCCCCAGTACACGCCTGTGCCTCCGACAGCTGTTTCTATTGAAGTAAGTCTATCCCATAAACACAAAGAGGCTAGGAGAGAGAGGTCTCAGTCATGCAAGTCCTCATAATCCAAGGAATCCTCAGATAAAATCTTTATGCTCTTCTAAACCTTATCCCTGTAAGCTGAGTATACAGAAGTCTATACATCGGCTCAATCAAGCCTACATTTTGCTTTGCACATGGGGTTAACAAATCTTATGGAGAGGTATAAAGGAAGAGAAATTTACATGCCTAGACAACAGTTCAAAGAATAAATCTCTTTCACATTAAATGCAGACCACACTCATGGACAGAGAGGAAGAACAGGTTCTAACTTAGTTTTTTCCTATTGCTGTGATATATAACAAAAGCAACTCAAGACAGAATGGGTTCATGCTGGCTCACAGTTCAAGAGTACCATCCATCCATCATATGCTGGCGAAGTCATCAGGACTGCTCAGGTCACATGCACAGTCAGGAAGCAGAGGGCAATGAAGGCGTGCTCCCATTCAGTTTCCCTTTCTCCATTTGTACAGCCCAGGGTCCCAGCCAGGGAACGGCACCACCTACAGTTGGTCTTCCCATCTTATTAACTCAATGACGATAACCCTCACACAAGTGTATCCTAGGCTGATCTCCCAAGTCTGATCCAAGTCTAGCTAAGAACCAAAATTAACCATCCCAACATCACTTAGTAGTTTGTTAGAAAGGGAACATGTCAGATACCACCACTCTATTTCCTGAATCTGTTAATTTTAAGATGGTTCCTTGTTTCATGAGACAGCACCCTGATGCTCAAAGCCTTATGCTGGTTAAGATTATTAAAGGGAGGGTGGTTATGCTTTTAAAAATATGGACTCCTGAATTTGGTTACAAAAGATTCTTACTGGTTTGTCTGAAATATGTACTAGGTGTAGGAATATTTAAACAATCCCAGGAGATGTTGGTAGGTATTTAGAACTGAGAACTGTTGCTCTGATTGCAAGTGTACTCACTCTGTGTGAAGCTATGGGCTCCATCCTTAGCACGCTAGAAGGCAAATTAGCATAAAGCTCACTATTCTAATGAATGGATTCAACATACTCTAGCTTTCCTAGAGACAGGAAAGACGTAATTGAATCACTGTGGGGATCATGAATCATGTTGTCCTCTTGTTCTCAATAGAAGTAAAGCATGGTCTCTCTTTCATTGAGGCAAGTCCATCCCTGGCAGCTCTCGTTTTTACTGGACAGAGCTGTAAAGGTGCAGAGGAAAGCAGAGAGCCACATAGATAGCGATAAGCACTTAGATTGTTCCCATCTCTAGTTATAGCCACCTTCCCTCCTCTTCTCCTAACACCCAAGTGCTTTGTGGTCATTGGTGGGCATTACTTCCTCTCAGTCGGAAACTGAAAAACTAATCAGCATACTTCCTCAACTCCATCTTTCCTGCTCTGTAACACAACCAGTAACCAGAGTGCTGTACTTCTCCATGGGAAAATTCACCAGTAGGGAGGTCGACCTCAGAGGTTTTTGCCGATAAATTGGGTCTCTGAAAATGTTTATGGATTTATTTTTGGAGTGTAACAGATGTATACTTGAAGACAGGTAAAGAAAGCCCCAAAGATTAGCAAGGCTTTGTTGTCTAGGAGACTAGAGCTATCACATCCTTATTGTTTGGAACTTTCTAGATGTATAGGTCCAAAGTTAAGCAGCTTTTAATTGGAGTTCAAGAACACGAGCTTAGATTACATGGTATTTGCTATGTTTAGAGGCTTACTAACCAACACAAGTGCCATGAGCATCAACCTCTCATGTGTTAGCCTGTCTATGCATCTCAAAGGCTTATGCAACTGAGAAAGCCAGAGTCTTTCATTGGCGAGGGGTAACAGACACATGTAAGAAAGTAGCTTTGTAGTGTTAGATCTAGAGTTGGAGAAAGAAGGCTATAACTGTCCTCACTATTCTGCCTTGAAGCCATGCTTGTGAAGAAAAAGAACTTAGTCATGTTCATGTAAAATTACCAAATGGACATTGGTTGGTATCCACCCATCAATCAATGGGCCAATCACAAATCAATCCTATTCGGAGGTTCCAAAAAGAGACCACCTGTCAAAAAAAAAATACAAAACCAGGAAGTAAGTGATGGGGACAACTGAACATAATCTATACCACCTACACCTAAGTCACTCACGTCACCTATGCTACCTATGTCACCTACATCTCCCACATCACCCACATTAACACCCATGTCACTCACGTCTGTCACCCACATCACCCACATCATCACCCACATCATCACCCACATCACCCACATCATCACTCACATCGTCACCTACATCACCCACATCACCCAAAGTCATGCATATCACCTACATAACCCATGGCAAGTATCCAAGATTTCCCTAGCTTGAAGCTGCTATGACTGCACTTTTCCTCTTCCTTCTCCTCCTCCTCCCCTTCTCCTCATCCCCTCTTCTTCTTCTTTTATTTCCCTGAAGCCTCTGACTGAATGCCTATTCATGTCTTAGAAAACAAACCATGATAAAACAAGAGGGGGGGAGGGGGAGGGAGAGGGAGAGGGAGAGGGAGGAGAGGGAGAGGGAGGAGAGGGAGAGGGAGGAGAGGGAGAGGGAGGAGAGGGAGAGGGAGGAGAGGGAGAGGAGAGAGAGAGAGAGAGAGAGAGAGAGAGAGAGAGAGAGAGAGAGAGAGAGAGAGAAACAAAGAAAACCTATACATGAACCTGGACCAGATGGCACATGCCTTTGATCTCAGGACTCTAGAGGCAGAGACATGAGTTCCAAGGAATACACAAGGAAACACTATCTAAAACAAAACATAAACAATAGCAATAGCAACAAAAATCTTATTCAAGAAGCTAGGGGGGGAGCGTTTCTTCTACTTTCATAATACAGAAAGTTGGTTCTCCAGCCCCAAGTCGGGAGGTTCAAGAACATCTGCAACCCCAGTTCCAAGGGATGCTGCCACGGTCACACACACACACACACACACACACACACACACACGGACATACATGCTCGTAGATAGATGCACATCTGTACATAAATAAGAACATGTAATAAATCTTCAAAAACATGCTTAAGTTATTATAGGAGAGCCCTGACTGTGATTATAGATGGCTTTGAAGACAGAGTCCTCCTGCAAATACACTTGAAATGGTTTCTGACCATCTGACCCTTCCGAGGACTTCTGATGGCAGAGCTCACTGGTGTTTCATCATCCATACAAGACCAACCATTACCCAAGTGTAACCTGATGTTTCGCTTTATGCCCATGCTGTGGTTTCCTGTGGCTGAGGGTTATCAGTTTTCAAACCCAACAGAAGCAGGGCATCTGTGCTGCGTCTAGAGAGGGCCCTTTGCTGAAACAAATAAGGGCTGTGTGTACCGATTTGCCTCTTTAGGGTGTTGTTGCTGATACCTCTCCCCAGACGGTGGCCCCCTCATCCCAGGACAGCAGTGGTCAGCAGCAGCAGTTAGCAGTGGACACACCCAGTGAACACGCACCGGCATACTCCTTCCAACAGTCCAAGTAAGTCCGCGCTGTGCTGAGCTTCCCTCAGAAGCAGAGATCTGGAAATCCTTTCCTCACAGTGTTTCCGTTTGTTTTGGTTTCACAGAAACCGCCTGTAAACTTAGTGGTAGGCATTGCTCGCTCACGATCACGTGAGCTGCACTCAGCTGGCTTCAGGTGAGTGGAATTTCCGGTCTTGGCTGTACTTGGCCCTGTGTATGAGTAAATGGTCATCATGACCCTCTGCTTTGGCACAGTGAAAGGTTGACCATATGCTTCTCATCTTCCAACAAATCAGTTTCCAGACAAGTTAGAATTCCAAGAACAGCAGGAAGGAAACACAGCAAAAGCAGGCGCTCAGTTTTGCTTCTATTCATTGGCTACTATCCTTGTTGGTTAATGCAAGTCACATGACCCAACAATCAATGAAGGTGCTCACTTCAAGAGAAAAGCATTGAAGTTATTTTAAAAAAAAATTTTTTTTCAATGCTATTGGGAAAATTATAGTATTCCCACCTTAAAATGGATAGCAACCAGACATTCTGTTCTTAATCTCTTCAACAATTATAGTGATATTCTCATTGCAGGTTGACTTTGAATACCTGGGCAAATGGTCATGTAAATGAGAATATTGTTAAATATATGATAGAGATATTAAGCCCTCCCTGCTCAGGAATTAAATAGCAGAGGAGAATAGCTAGGTACTCAGAATTACTCATGAAAAAAAATCTTAATCACCCATAAAGCAAATTACATTTGGCTATGTGTGCAGCAAATATGTAGATTACATTCTGTGGGCTCTATTCTGAAGTGGGAGGAATTAACAGTGGGAAAGTCTATATGGAGAAGCCTTTTGTGAGCAAACTGACCAAGTTGGTGCATTATGACCATACCTCTGATGATCGGAGACTGTTCAGATAAATCTGTTTGCAGAGTGTTTCTCTCTGTTCTGTCACTCTTAAATTATGGAAGAAGCTGAGTATACCACCCATGCCTGTAGTCAACAAATGAATGGACAAAGAAGTGTGGTCTACACCCACATGACAGAATTTTATCCAGCCATAAAGAAGAGTGAAATGATGTTCTTAGAAAAAATAATAGATTGGATTGGGAATCATGTTAAGCAAAATAAGACAGATTAAGACAGATAGTATCCTCATTTTCACATGCAGAGTCTGGATTTACATATCTACACCCATACACATATATGGATACATACATCTACACTCACAAGATAAAAAATATAGAATTTATGTTATTTCTGTTCCAGTTACAGAAAAAAAATACCCCCAAAACAATTTAGCTAGTCCTTGTTAGGGTAGCTTTCTTTAGTATCCTAGATTTCACAAACTGGAAGACTCTCCTTCCCGACATAGTTGGCTGATGAACAAGCCACTCCTTTGCTCAGAGGCCCTTTTCTTGGGGTCATTATGCTAAATGAGATGTAGAGTCCTTTAAGAACCTCCAAATAGCTGACATTTCTCATCAGACACCAACTGACCCTCCCATGGGGTGTGAGGTGCAGACGGGGACACCTAGCACCTGTGAAAGGCAGCTTGATACATTATATACATTTAACATTAAGATGCCTTCAGTCAAGCAATTGCAAACCACAGTCATCACAGGCAGGGGTCACAGGGACACATTTGAGAAGCACAACAATTGACTTATGAATAAAAAGACTACCACAGACTACTTTCCTTGTCCACATTTGACTTTCCAGGCTAAAGCAAAGAACTTGGGGCTGGAGAGGTGGCATGGCAGTTCAGAGCACTTGCTGCTCTTCTAGAGACCAGCGTCCTGTTTCAAGGGTCCGTGTGGTGGCTCACATCTGCCTATAACTCTAGTTCAAGGAGATCCCAGGCACCTACACAGACATTTGAATGCATGCACAGGGACACACACACACACACACACACACACACACACACACACACACACTTACACAGAGAACATTGCATGATAGACTTATGAGGGATTCCCTCCCATTACTGATGCAGAGGGACTATATCATCTCTTGTCACAGAAGGAGGTAATACCTGTGGCTTATTCTTGAAATTCTATGAGAATTCCATTCCCCACTGAGTTACCACTTAATCCTTGTGCTATACATAAAACCCTTAAAATAGCTGGAATCCAGGGGCTTGGGAAATGGCTCGCTCGGTGAGGGAATGTGCTCTCAAAATGGGAGCACCTGAGTTCTAGTCCCCAGCACACACATAAGAAGCAAAGTGTGGACACATGTGACTGTTACTCAGCACTGGGTGAACCGAGTCAGACAGATCTCAAGACCTTACAAGCCAGCCAACCAGCTCAGCGGGAAGTGAGCTTCAGGGTCAGTGTCTCAAGGCAATAAAGCAGAGATCAATCATGGAAGACATTCAACTTTAACCTTTGGCCTCCACGTGTGCACAACCAAATGTTCACCCACACATGTGTAGACACACAGTATATACACATAAAATTAAGAGTTAGGTGTTTAATTTTTTTTTTTACATTTTGAGTTAAAATCCCTTCCCCTCTCCTTTCCTCCCTCTACCCTTCCATCCTTCCCCATCTCAAACTGATAGCCTCTTCTTTAATTATTATTGGTCATCAAGTACAAAGTGCTCAGCCTGAAATCATAGACATACAAACAACAAAAAATGGACTCAGTATGCTGTGTTTCTATATTTATTCATGTGTGTATAAAAATAATGAAATAAAAATAGAAATTTAAATGTAACCAGATCTCATAAGGCATATTTTCAAGTCCAGTTAAATTCACAATTGCAGAACCAGGAGTCTTTGCCTCGAATTCCACGTTTGTGACCTCTGTGTTCCCATTCAAGTCCTAAGGACCCTGGTCTGCTCATTTGATGTTGTGTGATCACCAGTAAAACTTGGGCTGATGAAAGAGATTTGCCTTCATCAACTACAATTAGGGTTAGAATGCCCATCATAGACCCCAATGAAATGGCACCGGGATCAGGGCTTTCAACTGAGTGGAGTACTGAGCTGTGCAGTCTGTCTGTCTGCCCTCCTCACAGCAAGGTCAATGGACTAAGAATCCTCTGATTGTCAAGTAATAAATAATGCAAAGTACACCTCCAGAGGGCTCAGTGGCTCTTCCCTTCTGCTGTGACTTGCTTTGAGTGTGTCTACTAAGGCTTCACGGTGGACAGCTTGGTCTCCAGTAAGGCCAGGGAGAGGATGACAGGCCCCATAAGAGGTAGAACCTCATGGCAGATCACAGTGCTCCTGAGTTAGAAGGCATTGATGCGGTTGCCATGGCAATCTGAGTTTGGGCTTAGATATTTTTAAGGACCCCCTGATGCTTTTGCTAAGGTTCCCAGCATCTACTTGGCTGGTTGACAACCATCTTTTAACTCCAGTTCAAGGCAGTCCGATGTCCTCTCCTGGCCTCTGACAGTGTTGCGTACACATGATTCCCTTTCACACATACAAACAAGCGGTTATACACACAACAACAAAATAAGTCGATCTTTAAAAATACCTAAGTCCATCAACCTCGACTTTGACACGAGCAAACCTTCTTTGAGAATGACAAAAAGCTTGGGCTCCTCTAACAAGATGTCCCAGGAAACAAGGGAAGAAAAACTCGGATGTAATAACTACTCTTACCTGTTTGTCTTTGCAGACCATAGACAGAAGTGAGGATGTCCGTCTGAACCTTTACCTTCAATGAAGAAACGCCACTGAGCAAGAAGTTAGTTGGCCTCCGGTTTGCACAGGCGCCAAGGGAAAGCTTCTCCTTTTATTTTTATTATTTTTTTTATTTTATATTTTACTCAAAGAAAACAAAATTTTTATGTGCTGTGCAAATGGCTCCTTCGTGTGCTCTAACAGTTATTTTTGTCATTTATTTTAATTAAAGGGAAAACAAATCCCAGAAAGGGGGTGGGGTGGGGTGGTAAACATCACAAGCTGATGCTTCCTTTGGAAAAACAGAATTTTCCTGAAAGTATAAGTAGTTATTTTTTTTTTAAGTATAAACACCAATGTCAAGAGTTGGGAAACCAGAAGTTTAAGAAAATTATTTTCCTCAGTAATTAAGCTATTTTTTTCTCTTCTTTTCCTTTCTTGTTTGAACCTCCTGGGTTCTTTTTTTTATATATATATATATATTTTATGTTTTCTTAGAAATATTTAGGTAAGGTTTATCTTGAATCTTAATTGCCTTAATTTTAAGGACGTCAAAGGCTCCAGAGACAAGCTTTCAGCGTCTTGTTTAAAAAAAAAAAATCAAGAGAGAATTGAGGTATCGTGCCGGCTTTCACTGGCATAGAAGACGGAGACTGAGTTTTTAGGGTGGAAAAAAAGGAAAAAAAACTGTACAGTTTAAAGGAAAATGTTTTTTTCTTCATTTGAAGAAAATCTGTTGATAAAAGAAACCAAGGCAACTGCAAGAATTGGGAAACGCTGGGACTTCTCACGAACTTTGACACAATCACTCTAGAAGGCTGAAAGACATTTTATGGTAAAGTTATTCACGTTGGTTTTAAAAAAAAACAAACAACTGCATTAGAGATAATGCGTGTTTGGGGGGCAGAATGCAAATTTTTTTTTTTTTTTTAATTTACAAGAGCGTGGTTGCTAGCGAAAGCGTTCGTGCTTTTTCTCTGCGGTTTTTTCTATGAGCTTTGTCAGGTTTTAGTCAGCTTCGCTTGCCACATCGCAAAACCTAGCATAGGAGCACTCCAAACAAAACTTACGTAGGTAGAAGCTTATGGTCAAAAAAGTGCAAAAAAATAAAAAATAAAACAAAAACACACACACAAAAAAACACAAAACAAAACAAAAACAAAAAAAAGCAATAGATAGAGAAATTGTTGACAATTTCTGTAGTCTTTCTTAGTTGTGGTCAATTGCAGCCTATGGATGGCCTATTTTATACCAAAGATGAAGTGAGACCCTGTTACAGGCGTGATGGTAGACACTGCTTTTCTTTCTTTGAAGTTTTGTTTGACCTACATGGCCAGACCAGTTCTAACTTCATTTAAACTACCTTCCACTAGTGTGTTACATACCACAAAAAAAAAAAAAACCAAATTGTTTTTCTAAAAAAAAAAAATGTGTATTTGTCGATAGTTGAAGTTTGTTCCTACCCTGCTCGGCAGTTTAAGAATGAAGAATCTAAGACCCAATGGATGGATGGATGGATGGATGCAGGCGGCTTTAACTCCTGTGAGCTTTGCTAACTCACCAGCGCGCTCAGCAGTGGATAGGTGGCCACAAATACAGCGGGTCCTTTGCAATGTCCTCATCTGAACTGCAGGCTAAGGATGCTTCCGGAAGGATGCTTCTGATTTCTGAAAGACCATTTATCTGAAAGGCTCAGTGATGTTCAGCGCGGTGCGGTCTGGTCCCCAGAGAAGTTCTCACGACTTGGTAACAATGTTTCTTTCAAACACCGACGGAAACAGATTTTGTCTTCTCACCTTCATTGTGTTATTGGCCCACCTTACCCCGGCGCTTTAATTCTGTGTTTGGGGAGAGGATGTTTCTCTTTCACCTCCTCCGCCCTTTGTGTACTCATATCTTGATACTGACAGGAGAGACAACACAGCCCTCCTTAAATTTTGATTTAATTCTCCAAAATAAGTGGGGCCATTAAGATCTAAGACTCCTTTGAGTGCAGTAGGGGCAAGCTCTTAACACGCTCGTTGACAATCAATAAATTGTTTTTTATCAACAAGAACCACAAGAATTAGGGGTTGATCCAGCCCTGAAACCAAAGGAGATATTTGCACTTAAAATAACGCAAAACTTGGCTTAAAATGATCTAAATTGGCTTAGTGAGAAAGTCCTAACCATTCTGACTCATCATATCTGGGATCAACAGATCTTGTTTTGCTGGATGTTAGAGGTGGTGGCATGGAACTCCGTTCATGGGACCATTCCCCAGAATTGCTTTTGAATGAAATATTTGAATCAAGTAGGCAAAGCTCTTTTCTGCAGGCTTAGTCCGGCTGACTGCATAGGGAGGGCATGAACACAAGCACTGGAGAGGAAGAGAGTAGGCTTTCAGAGACAAAACAATTTGTAAGGTGAATCACAGTCCCATTAGGTCCCCACAACTAATGAGTCTTAATCAGTCCCAAGGTCCATATTCCTCTGCCTCACTAGAGCCTGGTTCTCTTCTTTGCAACCCTGTGAACTGAGAGCTCAAATCCAGAAAGTCACCTCGTATGTGGGCCATCACACTAATTACAGAGCGGTCTCCAAGGAAACTGCAACACCCTGCAGAGGCATTCTGTGCTGTACTTTTATCCTAATGTCTTTCCGTGCTTTTGAGGAAACCTGAGATGTCTGCATCCTACCATCACACGGGTGAGCTCTCCGTGTGTTGGAAGGGGGGACTTGAATTTGTCTGTGGAAAGAAAACCCTCAAGTTCCAGGGGCTCTCACAAAACTCACTTGAGACTCCACTTTCTCTTTCTCCTTCAGCTTCTCCTGGTTCTCTGTGTAAGTAAGGATTATCCTGGGCATCATTCATTTGAATATGAAACCAACATACGTTGTTCTCGTCCTTTCTGTAAAAGTACAAAATACCTGTATTCACGTGATACAAAGAGAGTCTCATTTGCATAACCAATAATGAGGCTTCAAGGTAGCTACCATGTGGCGGTTGAAGGTGCCTAGGAAACTTCATGCTCAAAACCCCCATCTTACATAGTCATTCTGAAATGTTTCTTTTAACTCTGAAATTTCTGTGATCTCTTTTCTTTTAAGCCACCTCAGGCCAAAGGAAATCATTATGTCATTTTCTATGTTCCTGTGTGTTTTATGTTTGGGCTGTCTTGATAGTGCCATTCCATAAAATCTTTTAAGGAAAAAAAAAATGTGCATATTCAAATTGACTCCCTCTTTTTCTGTCGTTTTTACTTAAGAATTGTTTTTCAATAGTCCAATGTAGAGGGGAAGGAAAAGACATCAATTACTACATTGTAACAAAAATAAGATACCTCCCCCAAAAAAAACCCACATATGAAACATGTGCAGTGCAGATGCCGGAATCTCAACCTAGTCCCCACTACACATGGTTGTCCTCGTGATTTAGTAGTACAGTCGTTTTTTAAATTAAAGTAAAATTCTAATTCTTGAGATTGCCAAAATATTTTTATTTTATTCCCTTTCATTACCATATACTGGATTTAGGATATCAACTAGAGCCACAATCCAAACAAGATAAATTCCAAGTCATCTAAAGGCAACCTACTATGTCAGAACAGTGGATTTCTTTGAATAATGACAAAGATATCAGGAGAGGGAGAATGTGTGATGACCGGTAGCTTTTTTCACCGAAGGACCCCAGGATAGAACCTGTGTAAGCTAATGGTAATATCAGCAGGTGCTGAATATTAAAAATAATTGCTTAGTAATTTTTAATACTTTGTTCAATGGTTAGAATATGTATGAAAAAAAACTTCACATCTTTTCTATTGACTTAATAAAATCCCCTTCACTGAAGAGTGGGATTTGGTCTCAACAGGGTCCTTGCACTCTCCTTCGTGATGGAGATGTTTGGATGGGGCATCTGCACAGACTATGATGTTAATAGACTAAAACTACTTTTGACAATCCAATCTCACCCACATGAGTGTGAGCAGAACTTCAGGAGAGCTGAAGACTGAAGAGTAAGTCTTACATGGGCCTCAATGGAAAACCCATGATTTTAAACTAGTGAGACAGCAGGATTGAAAGTCACCTGTAATGGCTTTCAGCATGGCAAGCAATCACACATCAGAATATTATAGAATCATGTCACAGAACCTTGATCTATTTTATCTTGACCACAGTGTGGAACAAAGAATAAGATTTCTTTCTTTATTTTTTTCCTTTTTTGCCATTGGGACTAGTAAGCTGAACCTGTATTTTAAACCCACTGGCCTTGATAGATTCTCTTGAACCCCAGGAATAGCTGGACTGGCACGCTCCTTGGTTCCATTTCCTTCTTGTGGGGTTTCTGTCATCCATGAATCGACTCATTTTACAGTTGCGGTGTTGTGAGGTGGTTGAGCCTAACTTGAGATTAGCATTTCTTACCCATACAAAAGAGGTCTGTCCTGACCATCCTTTGTGATGACCTGGAGTTTAGGAAAGAACAAAGGCTGAGGCTCCAAGTAGCTCTGTGACTTAAGAAACTGGGTTCAGCACAAATTTCTGATTTCTATTGTCATTGAGCAGACACCCCAACTTGTAACATGCAGACATGGTTGCTGTCACAGAAAGGACTGGATGTCTTCTAAGCAGTAACAGCCATGAGATTCTGGGCAGGAAAATAATGTGCTAGGGGATTCATTTCAGAGCTGAACACAGAGAGAGGGGCAAGATGGAGCTTGGGGATTTGGGAGGAAGGGGGGAATGCAGGCCCAGAGTCACCTGGGAGATTTTCTTAACACTGCTCCATTTCAAAGAAACTCAATCACTGTCAATATTCAAAGGGCTAGCTAACTAGTTTTGTGGGGATGTTTTGTCTTTTCTTCTGGATGACTGGCCCTGTTAACCTTAGCATCTCACTGCAAGGGTGGACAGAAGAAACCCCTGAAAATAACAATGCACACCGGTCTGTTTTGCTTCCCAAGTACTGATGTATCAAGGGAGCTTTAATCATTGTTGAAAATAATGTCCACACATCATACACTATGAATTTCAATAGTCCATAAATGTCCTTTTCCTGTCCACCACACATAATGGAGAGTTGGCTGCATTCTTGCAAAACACAAACAGAAAAAATATAAGAATAAACTTGGCTCCCCTTAGAAGAAGGCCACTTTGGCTCCATTCTCTTGACTGAAACTCGAACCAGGACAAAAAGATCAACATATTCTCTATCAGAAGAAAATAAGATCATTTTGGCTAACTACACAGTTTTAATCCCCTTCTTAAATCTTTTGACTACAAAAAAATTATCATTTTTATTTTCGTTGTTGTTTCTATTTGAATGTGTGTTACTGTATTAAGACTGAAAGTTACTCATATCCTGAGGTGAAATTTTATGGCCGTTATGTACCTAAGTAAAAAGTGTAACATTAGTGTTACACTTTGGACTTTGAAACCTCTGGTCCAACTTTGTTAATAAAGATACTCTCTCCTCCTCCCCAAATGTGTTATGTCCTCACATGTAAAAAGAAGTGAGCTGTTCCATCCCTGTTAGGAGTAATAAAACTGTTTCAAAGAGACATTGAGTATCTTGAAATTACATTGTTTTCCAGTCTGGAAACAATGGTCCCCATTAACTTAAGAAAACCATTGGAGTCTTTAATTTTTAAGCTCTGGGTGAAAGTACTTCTGTTTCTAGGAAAACTGTGACAGGGCTTCCTCTTTAAAAGCCTTGGTTTACATCATCTTCAACTTCATGGACCTCCTGAAACACCCTTTTGAGATTTTATTTAAGAGCATCTTTGTATTGCTGTCTCTGACTGTCATGGAGAGTTCTGTAATCCTATGGCGTTTCTGGTTTTATCTCTAAGTTCATTCATGTGTATCATGGTCAAGTTAGATACCATTTCCCCTGTTTCCTGGGCTCTCTGTAGATCAGTGGATATTAGGTTTCAATTTCTGTTTTCTTTGATGAAGCTTTCAATAAAAAATGGAAATAAAATCAGCAAAGCAGGGTCAGCCGTGGTGTTTGTTTGCACTTTTCCCAAAACTTGTGGGAAGGTGTGAGGAAGGGAGGAGCTGTGTCTGGATTTAATCCTGGTTTTTTAAATTGTTGTTATTTTTCTGGAATCGATGGAAGAAAAGATTGCTCAGGGCTGGAGAGATAGTACAGTGGTTGGGTCCTGTAGAGGACTCAAGTTTGGTTGCTAGCATCTACACCTGTTGGCTTACAACCACCTATGACTCCAGGGGTTCAAACACACACACACACACACACACACACACACACACACACACACACAGAGAGAGAGAGAGAGAGAGAGAGAGAGAGAGAGAGAGAGAGAGAGAGAGAGAGAGAGAGAGAGAGAGATCTTGTAATAAATATAAAGTTATTCCAAGCAAGAAGGCAGAAGATCCATTCATGCCTGGAAAACTGAGCAAGCCACCATGGGGGCCTTTAGAGAAGGCACAGCCTTCCGCTGAGGTCTTTCCACTATCTTCCAACAACTCTTGCATACACAGAGGGTTTCAACAGCTTCCCATCTACCACTCAGTACTGTGTGAATGCAAGAGTTTCTTTCTTCAACAGTGGCTTCTGTCCCTGCAAGAGTCAGGTGAACCAAAATCAGAAGCACACCTTCCTTCAGCTGTGGGCTGTTATGGTAAGCACATAATTTAAAGATATTTCCCTGGTCCAGAATTGCCCAGCTCTCTTGACTCTTACACTCAAGGAGACTAAGAAATATCCCATCCTGTGTGTTTGCTGTGTGGTTCAAAAAATACTATGATGTGGAAGATGAGAAACATATTGGATGGAGGAAGTGCATGCAATTTGTTAAACAGAAAAATTGGTGACAGATAATCTAAGGAGAGAGAAGGCACATATACTTGCATGAACAAAGTTTTCATGGATAGAAAGCCCCCACAAATCATGTCTATGTATGGTCTGCTAAGCATACATGAGAAATAGGAGGTGTTGGATATTCATGATTCCTAATTGGTTCCCCCAATGCTGACATTCATTATCTACCCATAAAGGCCCCCACAGACCTTGGTAAACCTCATCCCCTTCCTCTGCTACTGTCCATAAGAAGAAGCATCTTTCATTGATTCTGTCGCCATCCTTGTTCAACTCTGAATTCTGTGACACTCAGCATTGGTGGGTACAGGGATGCAGCCAAGAGAGAAGGAGGGCGTATGAACATCGAAGAACCTTCTATCCCACGGTCCTTCCACTCTGCTTGCATCTTATCTTCAATATGTTGGCCTATTTCCTGCAGTTCTCCCTTGTTTCTTGCATTAAGTCTTGTGGTTGGAGCCTGTGAGTCCCAAACACATAAAAAAAAGGGTTTTGGAGTCAAGATAATTCCACAGACGTCATCTTCAGGTGTTAGAACACAGGTAACCAAGGAAGGATGTAGAGACAGGTAAGTGGTGGTCATTCTCCCAGAGCATGTTGTGTGCATCCCCTTGAGCTGTTTGGACAGGAGTGACTGAAGAGAAAGCTGGAAAAAGAGATTTTTAAAAGACTATCAGAAAATGAGACGGATGTGGACATAAATGAACCGTTTTACCATCCTCGATGTAGGCACCATGCCTCATACTAGGTAACTTATAAAGAATATATTGTTCACAGAACTGGAGTAGAGGAGCCCAAGGTCTCTGTGTCTAGCAAGGGCTTGCCTCCACAAAGCATGTATGTATGTGTACATATACATATGTGTACATATGTATACATGTATGTGAGCATATATACTGAGAGTGACAACCAAACTTGTAGACTTCTTTACTAAGGACATCCAGCCCACTCCTAAGGACTCCAGATTGACAAATTTCTCTGCTCTGGAAGCCCCACCCACCTCTTTGTACCATCACTTAGGGAACTGAAAATCAACATTTTTTTTAAATTATCTTTTAATTGCTTATATATGTATGTCAATGTATAGGCATGCATGCATGAACACTGGTGTCTGTGAAGGCCAGAAGAAGGAGTTGGATGCCCTGGAGCTGGGGTTACAGGCAATGGTGAGCTGCCTGGCATGGGTACTGGGAACCAAACAAATCCCAGTCTGCTCAGTATCTGTGCCATCTTCCTGGCCCCAGAAATCAGCACTTTGAAGGGACACAGACATTCAAGCATAAGCATTTCTTCTGTTACAGTTTATGCATAGTAGCAGCATTTTATTTGTTATTTATAAAGCTTATGAGAAAACAATACATTGCTTTTTCACTCCAAATGCACAAAACATTTGTTTTAAATCAAAGGGAACTTCAGAAATGTTTAACGAGGCTTCTAAAACCAAACCCTTGAACCTTAGGCTGTGAGGATTAGAGAAAGAAGATCTGAGAATGAATAAATAAAGATACATGTGCTATGCAGTCTCCCTTGCACATGGAAGAATCATAACTTTATGATCACAGATCTATATTTTTTTTTACTGGTTTGTATTTTACATTCTCCAAGAAGGACTATCTGTCAGCCATGAACAGTTCTGATAAGGTATGTGTCCCATAATGCTGTTTTTAAAAAAGATTTATTTAATTTTCATTTATGTGTGTTATGTTGGGGGTCTGTATATATATGTGCCCAACGTTCAGGTGCCTGTGGAGGCCCATGGAGCTGGAGTTGCAGGAGATTATAGCTGCCCAACATAGGCTCTGGGAATTAGACTTGGGTCCTCTTCAAGATACCAACATGGCGGCAATCTTGCAACTGCTTGTTACGGCTTAGCTGAAAATGAACCAGAAGAGCACGGGGCTTTCTGCAGGGGCATGTAGTAAAAGAGCAACCCGAGGGCAGGACACACACCTGGAGGGATGATCTCCTGTGTTCTGTGTGGACACATCGCTGTCAGTAAAAAGCTGTTGGCCTATTAGCTTAGGCAGGAAATAGGAAGGTGGGAGTTCTGGTAGGAGGGAGATGACTGGAATAGAGTCAGGCAGAGGAAGGGAATCTCCATGAACTCTGAGGGACAGAGGCAAGAGGATGAGAATATGACCATCCAGGTGGCAGTCATAAACTAGAATACACGGGTTATATAAATTCTGAGCTAGTTGGGGAACGAATCATAGATGATGGCCTAGGCATAATTGATTGTCAGAGTCTATATTTTGGGAACTTGGGTGTGAGTAGAAAAATCCCATGGTTATACACAATACCTGTTCCTCTCCCTGCCCAGAGCTAACAAAAGCTGTAACAGTTAACTCATGCTTAGCTACCTTCTAACCCAGAAAGAACAGCCTTTAACTAGCTGCAACGCTACAAAGCAACAGGCGATGAGTTGCAGTTAAGTCCTTCTTGTTTGGCTCAAGGAAACAGATTTTGTTTGGTTCATGTACCTACTGCTCAAATCATCCTGGGCATTTTTCACATATATATACTCCTACTTCAGATGAGATTCAGGGCACTATGGTCATAGATGGCCCACTAAAATCAAAGTCTCTAGGCAGCCAGGCTTCCTTCTTTGTTCAGTTTACCCAACTTTCGCCTATGTGGCAAGGCTGATCATTCGTGTTCTGAACTCTGATTTCTCCTCCTGCTCCTTGGGCCTTTCTTCTAGCCTGCCTTTTGTTCTTTGGGAGGTTATCTAAGGCGAAGCACTTGCCACCATAAATCACCTGACCAAAGATATAGGCAATTTTCCAGTTTTCCAGGGATGATATCTACAAGACCATTGTTCTGTGTAGCAAAAATTTACCCTAATTAATTGATTGGATAATAAAAATGACAAGAAACCAATCACTGGGCAAGGAGGAGGCAGGCCTTCCGGTCTGAGAGAGGAAGAGGGAACTCAGAAGAAACAAACACCCTTTTTTCTCTTTTTCTTTTTCTTTTTTTTTTTTTTTTTTTTGTACAGCAAGGCAGGAGCAATATAGGGCACAGTGTAGACTGGGAACTGTTAGATCTGGTGGCAGGATCTGCCACCGGAAGATTTCTAGCATAGAATAAAGAGTGTGGGACGATAGATTTTGTACCCAGCGGTTATGTTATCTGTTGATTCTTCCAGATTGATGTTTTCCATTTGGCAGTGACTCAACTAAGCTCTAGGGGAAAGGTAACCCCAGCAGAGCGTGGGTTGGCAAAAGGGAGCCCCGAGCTAGCAGCAGAATTTTGGGAGTGCTGAGCAGTTTGGCAGCAGCTAGCAGCAGGGACGGAGAGAGCGATTTCAGAGTTCTGGAGAAGCAAAGCCAGCAGTGGTGGGAGAGGCACTGGCATAGGGGAAACAAGCCGTCTTGGTCTCAGGCTATGTATGGGGTTGGGAACAGATCAAGATTGCCTTCTGGTGCCAAGCTGGCAATAGCGTGGACTACTTTTTAATAATCTCACACAACAGTTTCATTGTGCCAGGAAGCTTTCATGAACCCCAAAAGACCACCAAGGAGCCGTCTCTGATGTAATAGCATTAGGATCTCTTTATTACAAGCTTGGGCTTGGGCTCTCCTCCAACCCAACCCTGACACAGCAGGACAGGAAGGGAAGGCAGAGCAGCCTCGAACCCTCAGAAGGACAAGGTTTTATAGGAAATGGGAGCAAGTGAGGGGGTGTCCAGCCTGGCAAGTACCTAATAGAATAAGCCAACAGGTGGGTGTTCTGAAGCAAGACCGTATGTAATCACAGTCTGAAGGTACATCAGAAACAACCAGACTAGTCCAGTTGCTAGGAAGTAGCTAGTGGGTAACTCTAGCCAAGGACAAACCATGGAGTTTCTCTCTCAACTTTAGCTTCTTCATCTATCAAAGGGAATAGATTTAGTTTCTTAGAACAGCCATGAAGCAGAGACAAACGTTACCTGATTGTGCATAAACTTTCCAACCTTGTAATGGAAACTGAATGCTTCAGTTCTGAAGTTACCCTTTAAAGCACAAGATGGTCCTCTGAGAGTAAGTCCTGAGAGATAAAAGTAAGAGGAGACAGAAGGAAGCAAGGGAATAAACTCTAAGGTAATACTTCCCCTATCCATCTGCAGTGAAGCCAGTTTGAGAAGGAAGGACATGAACACCAGGCTTGAAATCACCAGCCCCCCAGACCATGAGAGCAAGCCAGCACAGAGATCTACCTATCAACTAAGCTCAAATCAGTCCCATTTTAGGATGGTAATACTGTTGCCATTCCATCAAGCCCCTTCTGCCTTCTCAAGGAATTTAGTACAGAGACATCCATCCCACTGGTAGCTATTGATAACATCTGGGAATATCTCGTAGTGTGCAGCAAAGGCATCATTGACCAGGATGCCAGGCAGCTTGGCAGAAGTTCACAACAAATGTAGGCATCCAAGTGGTTTGGGGGGATCTCACAGTGAACAAGTATCGAACAACTCATTTTTGAAGACCTTAGGGCTAATCTACTTAAGTAAAATGCCAGCTTTCATTAGCAATATACACAAAAGACTTCCCAGTGTTATTTTCTTTAAGCTAATTGTACTGATTGGCTTAAAAAAGTGCGATGATGATGATGATGTTGATGATAGTAAATACATGAACTGTTGCATTGGGAGTACACTGAGTTTTGAGTATTTCACATTGATTGCAGTTTTCCCTACTTTTCTGTAGCAGATGGATTTTGATCTTGAATGGTAATTTCTAATTTAGGAGAGATGGTTATGAGTGAGCAAAATAAAGTGCACAAAAATTGTGTGGTGTGCCACTGTGGGCTGAGAAAAGGAAGTGAGGTGTGTGGGTCTGCAGACAAGGCTTTTCTCTTCCATCTGTATACGCCCACATCCGCCATCTGCTCAGAACGTCTCTGGGAGTAGCCACAAGAAAGCCATCTAGCAAGCTAGACAAGCCATCTGGGACTACTCCCTTCATTTGCATCTTCTGTGAATGCGTTGTCTCTTCAAAAGTGAAAAGCCAAACAATGCAAAGCAAGAAGGAAATGCCAAGGACAGTTTTCAGGAAGGGCCAGGAGATTATTTTTCATTTGGCAATTCCTCTAGGGACTGAGTTCTGCACCAGTCCTTAGCTATAGCAAAGCAGAGGTACCATGTGGAAACATTCTTCAAGATTCTAAGTTCCTCAGGGTTCACGTTATCTCATTAGCATTGAGGAGAACCTTCTCCAACAGTGTTTATAAAGCCAATGAAATACACAGGGTCGAAATAAGGTATTTATATTGACAGAAAAGAAACCTCCAGAAGTTTAACGTTTTGGGGGTAATAATGTGTTTCTTTTTGGGGGGTGGGTGTTGATGCATTGTTTACTTTTTGATACCTGATAACAGGACCGTAAGGAAGGATGGCTTGTTTTGACTCAGAGTGTAAGGATGCAGTCCATCCCATCAGGGAAACCACAGCAGCAGAACGTGAGGCAGCTCGTCTTAGTTAACATTTCCATTGCTGTGAAGAGACACCATGACTAAGGCAACTCTCAAAGGGAAAACATTTCATTGGGGCTGGCTTATAGTGTCAGAGGTTCCATTATCATCATTGCAGGAAGCATGGCAGCATCCAGGCAGACATGTGCTGGAGAAGGATCTGAAAACTCTACCTCTCGATCTGAAGGCAACCAGGAGAGGGTCTGAATCTCACTGGCCAGACCTGAGCATATATATGAGAACTCAAAGCCCTGCCTCCACAGTGGCACAGTCCCTCTAACAAGGATATGCCTCCTTCAATAAAGTTTCATTCCCTAATAGTGCCCCTTCCCGTGGGCTAAGCGTATTCAAACCACCACATAGCAACACAAGCATATTTAAACTACCATGACACTGCAGTCAGGAAGCAGAGGGGTGGATGCTGGTACTCAGCTCGTTTCTTCCTTTTTATTCTGTGTAGGACCCCAGTGCCTGGAATGGTTCAGCGCACATTTAGAGTGAGTCTTCCCACCTGAGTTATCCTAATCACACACCTGACAGACACTCCAAGTGGTTTGTTTCTATGACAATATAAAGTCTTGACAAAACAGCCATCACAGCTGTGTAGCCCAGGCTGACTTTGAACTCATAATACTCCTGCCTCTGTCTCCTGAGTTCTGGTTTAGAGGTTTATGCCACCAAGTGTGGTCTATAAGAGCTTCTTCCATGATACCACAAATAAACATTTAATGAATTTTGGAATTTTAAATTGAATGGCACTTCCAACAGCACAATATAAAATGGTAGCTTCTATTGATGAGGAAGACACTAGATCATGCTGTGGTTTATTTCTTAAAACCATAAATAAAGGAAATAGTGCAACTCTGTTGGGTGTTGGTAAAATTAAAAGATTTTTTTTCCTTTTTTCCTTTGTATATTTTCAGAAACATGTACAAAAGATCCTTTGGTTTGCTTCTATAGTTGTGCTCTCTCTTTCTCCCTCCTTCCCTCCCCTTCCCTCCCTCCCTCCCTCTCATTCTCTCTCTCCTCCTTCCTCTCCCTCTTTCTATCTCTACCCCCCATGTTTGTGTGTTCTATGTCTACATAAGGTACATATGTCTATGCATGCCTGTATGAGGTATCTCCCTCTATCACACTCTATCTGAACTTTTGAGACAGGATCTGTCATGGACCCTAGAACTCAGCATTTTGGCTAGATTGGCTATCTAGTGCATCTCTGAGAGACTGCTTTCTCTACTCCACAACACTAAAGTTACTAGCCTGTGGTGCCATAACACCCAGCTTGTATATGGATGCCTGGGATTCTTCCTCAGGTCCTCATGTTTGGGTAGCAAGAACTTTCCGAAACCATCTCTCCAGCCCCTCCTTTGGCTTTTCCAAAAGTTAGTGAGTGGCCAAGGGGAACGTGCAGAAACTAGCCTTGCTAGGGTTCCCATCCCTGTCAATCTGTTACTATTAGAGCATATCTTTTGGCCTGATCATACTTCTCCTCAGTCATCTACCGAGTGTCTAACCTGTGGCCCACTAAGCATTTTAGGTAGCTACGAATAAGGGCCAAACAGACTTGTAGGTGACACTATCTGGCAATGTCAAAAACTCAAGACTTTCTGAACCATTGAAACCCCATATCAGATACCAGATGGAAACAGTTTCCCAAAATCTTTCTCTTTATTTCTGAGGGAATTACCATATATTACATGACATTTGATTAGATTTGCCATGTTCCTTTGTTAGCCTCTATTTTGTTTCAGGAATATCAGCAAAACCATTTGAGATGGGAGAGAAAAATCTAGTACTTTCTTGTCTAACCCAGGCTTTGACAGTCTTTGAAGGATGCCTTGGGTCATGTGTTCTTAGTGAGCTCGACTGTGAAATTTCCACACTAGTTGGTCCCATGCAAATAAGTTTCCCAGAAACCTTCCTTCGATCAATATCCTATGTATAACTATCTGGGGTAAAGTTACTAGACCACATCACGGCACAACAGAATATCAATTAAACCTCCATGTTTGCTAAGGTGTTCCTCCACATCTCCGGCCCTTATTTCTTTTGACCTGAAATAATTGGTTGCAAACAGAGAAGAGAAAACGGTCCTTAGGATGTTTTCAGTGAGAGGTTTCTTCTGTCATAATTTAGCCGCATACTTGGTGAATTGAAATGGCTAAGT
Source organism: Tokudaia tokunoshimensis (assembly GCA_036184795.1). Classification (NCBI taxonomy): domain Eukaryota; kingdom Metazoa; phylum Chordata; class Mammalia; order Rodentia; family Muridae; genus Tokudaia; species Tokudaia tokunoshimensis. The sequence goes on along the minus strand of BTHU01000008.1, from coordinate 117,089,927 downwards.
TATAAAGAAAGGTCTATTTTTTGACTCATCATCCTATAAACAAAGGGTTGTGGGACTGTGTCTGTTGGTGGCTTCTTGCTGGCAGAGTCCCGGCTAGTGCAGGGCATGCCATGGTGAGAGAAAAGCCATGAATCATGTGGATGTCTTCTGGTCCCTCCACCAGGATCCAAGCAGGGAGATCTTAGTGCACAAATCTAAAGTAATCTAATCTAATCGCATCTAAAAGCCCAGCTTCTGACCACCATAATGAGGCAAGGTTTCCACCCTCTTAAATCCCACTGTAGGAACTCAATTTAGCATGTGATATTCTGGAAGAAAAATCTAAAGTCTACCCAAATCATAGCAATCATTTTGGTGCTATAATGTTGGGTAATGAGCAGAGAAATGAATTTTATTTTTAATATATTCATATTTCCTGGAATTTTCAAAATGCTAATTTCCACATTTTCAGTTTTATGGCTATTGTCTACTTGCTTTATTTATTTTTTGTTTTTAGAGACAGGGTCTTACCATGTAGCCCAGGATGGCACAGAAATCTCAGTTGTCATCCCATGTCAGCTTTCCAAATGCTGGGGTGATAGGCATGATCTACCAGGTCTGCTTTAATTTTTAGTTTTTCTATTTCAGAGATGGAGAAATAGAAAGCCCTGGTTTGACGTGTTAGTCATAAGCAGGGTTCCACTGTGGTGACATCCTTGCTAAGGCATTAGCCAGTAAATCCACACACTCCTGACACCACAATACAAACAAAAGACAATACCAACAAACACCTGCTCAGAACTGGAGAAAGAAACCATTACTCTGCCAGTAAGACACTCAAAACATCTAATAGTGGGAAGGCCTTATTCCTCCTCTTTGGAAGATTCCTGTTGGACATGACACTACATCTTCCTCCCACAGTCCTTCTTGAATAAATTCAGTCTCTAGTAGCACTGTAGGGCAGGATGCTAAGACCCAGTGAGCACCCTGGAATGGTCCTCCATGAGAGCTGAGTAGGTCTGAAGACCTCTCTGCTCAGCTGAACTTCTCTCTATAGTTTGGTTTATGCATCTACAATCCAGTTTCTTTGTAAAAGCATCAGTTATCCATGTATGTCTAAGCAAAGAATTGATGAGGTATCTATGGTAACGAATTGCACTTCCCAAGCTTGAAGGTGCACATCAGTCATGAAGGGAGCTTAAATATGCACACCAGGCACCTGAGATAGTACAGAAACGCGAACTGTGGTTATTTAAGACTGGATAAGAGCACATGGACCTGGGATTCTGTCTCCAATACTGGCAGCTTCACAAGTGCACTTCTAGTTACAAGAATGACAGGAGAGTTTTAAAAATAATTCTAATTATAATAAGTTTTATATAATTTTCTCTGTACACAAATGTATTCAAATGGCTATCAAATTATTCAAATGGAATAAGCTATGTTCACATATAAAACACTTCAACTTTTAAAATATTTTATTCTTTGAAATTTTGATTCATATATGCCATGTGTTTTTATCATTTCTAACTCCCAAATGTCTCCCTCCAGAAGCCCACAGGACACCCTTCCAATATGACCTCTTTCCTTTTTTTTTAAGATTTATTTTCTGAATGGTTCATTTGCCAGCATGCATGCCTGCTGTCAGTAGAGGCCAGAAGAAGGCATCTGATCCCTTGGAACTAGAGATACTGATGGATCTGAGTCACCATGTATGCGCTGGGAAAGAAACCTAAGTCCTCTGCAAAAGCAGCAAGTTCTCGTGGGGTTTTTAAATTAATAATCCACTGAGACCAATTAGTAATTCCCACAAGCACCCTGATATGGGTGCACCACTGGAGCTCCAACCACTGGAGCACGGGCAATCTACCAGAGGTCACATAGAGCTTCAGGTAGCTCTTAGCTAGAGTTAGGGGCTACGTGCTTCTAGCCCACATCCAGGCTGGGGTGCTGACCGGCTTGAGCCCACATAGTTTGGGACAGGTAATTTCATGTTTGTTTTATTCTTCTCATGTCTAGACAGAATTTTATAATGCTCTTTCCATCCTCCGACTCCTACATTCTTTACACTGTCCCTCCTTCACCTTTTTACCAGATCATAATGTGCTAGCTGGTTTTCTGTGTCAACTTGACACACGTTAGAGTCAGCAGAGAGGAAGGAGCCCCTGTTGAGAAAATGCCTCCATGAGAAACAGCTGTAAGGCATTTTCTCCATTAGTGATTGATGTGGGAGGGCCCAGCCCATGGTTGGTGCCATCCCTAAGCTGGTACTTATGGGTTCTATAAGAAAGAGGCTGAGAAAGCCATGGGGAGCAAGCCAGTGAGCAGCACCCCTCCGTGGCCTCTGCATCAGCTCCTGCCTCCAGGTTCCTGCCCTGGTTAAGTTCCTGTCTTGATTTCCTCCAATGATGGATTATGATCTGGAAGTGTAAGTCAGGTAAACCCCTTCCTCCCCAACTTGCTTTTTTTTGTCATAGTGTTTCATTGCAGTAATAGAAACCCAGACTAGAACACATTAAGATCTGTAATACAATTATCCCATCACGATACACGAACTAATGAGAAATTGACAAAATTCACGTATGTTCACTGATTATTTGAATTTACGGTTTTAAGTTTGTGTGCTAAGGCTCTTAGACACTGAATTTGTGTTGTTAATTTCAAAAATCAGACAAGTTGAACAGACAGAGTTCTTGCATGCACATGTGTATGTATGCATTCACACACAAAGAGAGAGAGAGAGAGAGAGACAGAGACAGAGAGAGAGACAGAGAGAGAGAAAGACAGAGACAGAGACAGAAGCTAAATTTGTTCCGTCAGAGTAATATCCCTGTGTGTGTGAAGTGGTCACCCTGGAGCTCTCTATCAATGTCACAGCCCTTTGCTAGCTTCCCAGTTCTGTGCCAGAAGGAAGCAGCATCCCTGTGTAATTAGGGAGAGCCATGATTTACACATTAACAAGCAATGAAATGCAACCCACAGAGGGGAGAAACGACTGTGGCCAGCTAATAAGTGTCTCTATTTATTAAAGCTAAATAATCAACCTTCAAATCAGATCTCAGCCCTCTCCAAACAGGGCCAGACAGTTACATCTGGCGTCAGCTCCACGGGGAATATGCAGGGGGTGCTTAAAGAACTGAGTCATGGGAAGAAGAGAACTCGCTGAAGACAACAGTAAAACATCTCTCTGCTGCATCCCGAATGAAGGGGAAGATAATGGTGAAGAAAAAGGAGATGCAGGAGTCCTGGGAAAAGGGAGAAGAGTGAGATACGCCTTTTCAACTCAGCCTTCATGTGGAAAGATGATGGGGAAATTTAAATTTCAAAGCCATGCACAAAAACTTGGTGAACAACCTTGATGGAAAGTCCCTCGCAAGGGTACAGAGACTTTAATGCCCCAAATCAAAAGAAACAGGCCAGCAGCCCCTGGAAGAATTCATCCTCTCTTGGTGGCAACTTTGTCAAATGCCATTTTTTTTGCTAGAAATGATGAAATAAATGCTATTTCTGCCTTTGAGAAGTTTCAGTGGAGAAGTCAACTACACACACACATGTGCACATGCACATTAAGAAGCAACTGGCCTTGAGAGACCCCATCTCTTTGAATCTCTGATGACTTATGCTTAAATTCTAAACAATAGTCTGCAGTGTAAGGGTGTTAGGGATTTTAGTAGGAAGGTGCCTAGCTCCTAAATAGGTTCCACTGGATTTTCTTTGCTTCTTATCTGAAGGAAAACGTGCAGAACAGGTCGAGATTGAAACTCACACAGACGTCAACCTGGGTAATCACAAGGCTCTGTCTCCTTCCCTCCTTAGTCCCCAGATTCCTTTGTTTTCTTTCTCTCTACCCATCCTCTCCTTGCTTTCCACATTATGGAGAAAACTCACAATGATGAATAGAGTCCTTGTGTTTAGAGAGCATATATTCAGGCAGATCTGTGCTCAGCTTCCTCAAAGGTGAGTTGGGAGATGGGAAATGCAGGGGCAACTCTCCTGCCTGTGGGCTAAGGAGAGATGAAAGCTAGGGAGAGCAGGACCAGTGAGTGACTAAGGCTTCGTAGAGTAACAACATTCAAGTCAAGTGTGGGGCCTCCATGAGAACCTGGTTCTCATCATCTTATCTCTTCTTTCCATCTGGGACAAGATAACAGATCTACAGTGCAGGTAAAGATCAGAGGTGAATGAAGCTTTCCAAACAACATGGCTGTCAGTTGTGGTTGAGCACTATAGCAGCCTGAAGACTTTCCAATACCTTCCATTTAGATGATTGTTTGAAAAGTGCTATAAATCATTACATGCTCTCATGTAAGTCATTTCAATGGAGAATTGGGTCTCAAGATCCCAATACACAGACTGCATATCACAGGCAGATCATTAAGAGCTTAGGTCATGGAAGGATAGCTCGGTGGGTGCATGTTTGTTATACAAGCATGGTGACCGGTGTTCAGATCTCAGTACCCATGTGAAAATCCAGGTGTAGCTTACATTACCAGCAACAACACCACTGGGAGCAGAGGGAACACACAAAGATCACTGGGACTTGCTGGCTGCCAGTTCAGCTACACGTTCAGAGAGAGAGAGAGAGAGAGAGAGAGAGAGAGAGAGTCTGTCTCAAGAGATTAGGGCAAAGGACAATAGAGCAAGACAGGCAATGTCTTCCTGTGGCCTCCATATGCAAAGGTACAGGCACAACACACATATATACCAAAGTGGGGTGTAACAGTGAGGAAAAAATGAGGATTGTGGAACCTTGATGTGAGACAAGGTCATATTCTTGTAGCCATCTGTCATGTGTAGCCAGGCCCCTGGGTTCTAACCTGACTCCACCTCTACAATCACCTGGTTACCTGGCAACCCGACTCACTATAAATAGCGCCTCTCTCTCTCTCTCTCTCTCTCTCTCTCTCTCTCTCTCTCTCTCTCTCTCTCTCTCGCTCTCTCAGTCCTTTTCCTTATCTATCTCTCATCTCTCTGTTTCTCTATTTTCTCCCCTTTCCACGTGGTCATAGCTTTTCTTATCTATCTTCTCCTTTCTCTTTATCTTTGTATCTCTTTCTCTCTTTCTATTAATAATAAAGTATCAAAGCTGTGAACCGTCTCTTATTGAATTCGCCACACCGAGCTAGACGCAACGCGTTCCAAGCTGCCAGAGACTCAGCCAGGCCACCTCCCAGCAGCAACAGCGTCTCAGCCACACAGCCGAACAGCCCACGGGAACAGGTACTGGGAAATCTACACCAGAACGACACCGCCTTCTGAACAAGATCTCTCTGCCCGCACACACTAGTCGGACGGCAGGGACTGGCGGCGCCATCACTGCTATTGCGCTAAGGCCTGCGCAGGTCCTGCCAGCTCCCCTACGCCTGCCTGTATCTCATATGCGGGCCCGTGCCCGTCTCTGCCCAAGCGAGACCTACACGCCGCTGCCCCTGCCAGGCGTGATCCTTTCCCGCACAAGCGCGCCACTTGGCCCCGTCCTTCTTTCTTGCTTTTTTTTTTCCCACAGAGGATGGGAAGGAGGGTGGGAATGTGGTAAAAAGGTAACCTATGCACTTTGAAAGGGCTAACCTCAGAACAACACAAAGTCTTTTTCTCTTGCTTCGAGGAAAAATAGGACTGCAGGACTTTTGGTTAGATGTCTGGCCTACTCTGGCTCCACTAAACCTAGTAGTGCAAATTCTGTAGCAAAGCAAGCCCATATTGTGGCAGGTAGACATTAGGCATGGATGTCCTCACTCTGAGGAAGGAGAGGACATCATAAAAGCTAGGGGCAGCGAAAGTCCCCACGATGGCTTCACTGAAGCAACAACCTTGATACCAAGTCTTCCAGGATTCGTTATATATTTTATTCACAGTTGAATTCCTAAGAATGTGGTTAGGAAAAAAGGATGTACAAAAGGAAGATGCTGTTACCACCACAAGCAGCTCTCTGTGCTGACCTTCTAAGGGGCGTGTGAGCAACTGAAATTCTACCCCTCTCCCGCAGAGGCTCTCCAGGAAAGAATATGGATCATCTCCAGGACCCACATTGAAGATTGCCCCAGGATGTGTTAACTCTTCTGCACTGTACTTCTAGGCATGTCGCAGAAGGAAAGCCGGGAAGCATGCTGGAGGTACAATGTGTGTGGTTAGGGCGAGCTGCCAGCAGAGCTGGGTGAGTTACAATCTAAATGGAAGTGTGGTGGGGAAAGGAGAAAAACCACAGAGAACTGTGAGGATGAGGGCAGGAGGGAGAGGCGTACAGAGGCATGTGACTCACCTACCGTCGAGATCTCTCCTCCTGGGCTAGCATGACTCATTTCCCCTTGTTGCAGCACATATTAAGAACTGTGTTCTACTCCCAGAAGTAGATGAGAGCTACCCACAGTACAGCCAAGGGTCAGGAAACACAGTGGAAGAGAGTGTGGAAAGAATGTAAGAGCTGGAAGATGGGGAGGAGAGCTGGGACACACTGTCCCCTGGACACAGCAAGACTATTGCACTTATGAACTCAACTCTGGGTCTCCCTTCTCCACAGCCCACAAGGATGAAGGGAACATTTAATGAACAGGAATGTGGATTGCCCATGAGTATGAATGGAAATGATTATATTCAGAGATCAACTTTGGAGAGACAGATAAACTTTACTTAAGGTGAATCAAAAGGGATATAGTTTTTGGGAAGGGGGTTGGAATATCCAGGATGGGCAAAGATCATTGGTTGAAGGCTAAAGTACAGAGAACTCATTAGCATGGGGAGAGAGGTATTCCAGGAATCTCCTGTGCTTGGTGAATGGCTTCTTATCAGGGGAAAGGCAGCCGAGGCTGTAATCTAAACAAGACTACATGACATTCTGAAGGTAGATGGTATGGGGGTTTCAGGCTCCCCAGACAAGGTTAAAGAAGGAGAAGCCATGCTGACAAAGGGAGTCCACCACTTTGCACCAAGCTCAGGGCTTTCCAGTAATGGCAGGCTTCCACCTTAGTCAGTAGGGTGACTCTCAATAGCTCTGGCTACTTTCACACAGCCTTCACAAGACCAAGCTAGTTAAAATTTTCAGCATGGATAAGAGTAGGCTAACAAGGCTGCTCCTGCTAGCTGAAAAGCTATTAGCAGTTGATGGTTGCAGGAGAAGGGAGAGTCAGTTTGAGGTGTGACCATTGGTCCACAGTGGATGACCACATATCAATGCACACATGTGCAGAACTATTGGATTTGGTGAGGTAAAATAGCAAATACATAAATAAATAGAAAGGCATAATGTTGAGAAGGATTTGTGTGACAGTCTTGGGAGGAATCTGGGTGGATATGATCGTGACACCCCATTATATCATAAATGTATGAAATTTTCAAAGAATAAATACAAATTTCAAAAAGAATTGCCTTTCCTAAGCCAGATGTGGTTACTTCTTAATTTTTGAACACACACCTAGAACTTGGGAAGTAAAGGCAAGAAGACTTGGAGTTAAAAGGCAGCCTCCACTAAATAGTGAATTTGAGATCTGATTGGACTACATAAGACCTTGTCTCAAAAACAAAAAGCAAACAGTCCCTTCTAATAAAAGCAAAAATGAATTACCCTCTCCTATCAAAGTCCACCAGTCACTGCTCCTGTATAACCATGTTTTAGACTTTGCCATGATCTGACTATGTTGTAATCTACAAGTAGAGAGTATACAACAACCTCATGCTTTTTATAAGTGAAGACTGTATGCCTCATGATACCATGACCCAACAATGCTTGAAAGTGCCAGAATGCATGTGAAAATCCACATGACGGGACATGGCACCCCAAAAGGCTGAGTCTTACTCCATTTGAGCTCTTTCCTTCACAACCAAATAAACAGCTGTTGAAGGTCAGTGTTTGAGTCCTGGCTCAACCTTTGTCAGAATCAGGACTGTTGGATACAGATCAATGCTTGAGCTGTTCACAGATCAAAATCTCCCAGTGATTTATCCAGACCTGGATAAGGCAGCATCATAGAAAGGCAGCCTGGGCTCCCAACCAGATATCTTCAGGGACCAAGAAGGTCATGTAAGTGAGTGAGCATCTAATTACTGGGAACTGAATAATATCAGTCCTACCCAGGGACATTTAATATTTATTATTTCTAAATACTCTCTGACTGAACAAAACAACATAAAATATAAGCTATTTACTGGCAATATATACTAGATTGTAGAAATGAATATATTATTTTTATTATATATTTATTTTTATGTCCTACCATTTGGATTGTAAGATTTAAATAACAGTCTTTAGGTTATTATTCACTCGACCATCAACACATTAATTTTATTTCTTTTCTTTTTAGTTATTTTTTGTTTCATCAGCTAACAGGACATTGATTTACTTTGCCTCTGCTCCTTGTTTGTTGTTATGTGTAAATATATATGTATATATACATATATACATATATGATTTATTGATATTTATAATATATATTTGCTATTCAGTCACTTCTCAGTGGTAACTGGGTGACTCAGGAAGGATTCATGATACATCTCATGATGTATTTTGATATTCTTGAAGATTTGAATCTGTCTTAGGTAGCGCTGATACTTCAAAGACAGTTTAGTTGGGTATAAAACCATGAGTCATCCTTATAAGAAATGGTCTGTGGCTGAAAGACAATGATCACATAATTGAAAGTACTTCGGCAATGCAAAAGTGTTTACTTCTGAAGAAAGGTGCCTTTCTGGGCCAAATCACTGAGAAAGTAGGAAATCAAGAAAAAAGAGGCAAGTGCCCAAAAGAGTTCTTCATTTATAGTTCATCCTTGAACTACATCATCTCCTTGGTTCTATTTAAGTGGATAACCTATTGGTAGTAAATATTAGAGGGCTGTTATTGTTGTTGTTTAAATATTAACAACTCCTAAAACTAAGCTGCAAATTTTACTTCTATAACCATGGAATTTGGAGCTATAAGAATTCTCTTTATTGAGATTTTTCTGAACAATAGACATGGGAAAAAGCATTCACAGTAAAGGGAGTTACTCATCATTTGAAAACAAAAGAACAGACATGGCTATTGGTTTACACTCCTTGGTAAACTTCCAACTCTTGGGGACTGCCTGCCTTGAATATAGATGTCTTTGGAAATCAATACTTGGTGTTAAGAATTAGAAGAAATAAACTAGGGATGGTGATTGGCTCCTGCAATCCTAGAACTCAGAAGGCTGAGGCAGGAGGATCAACTTATGTTTGAGACTAGCCTAGACTACACAGTAAATTACAGGCTAGCCTAGGCAGAGAAGAGCCTATATCAAAAACATAAAATTAAAAGGCATAATCACTCCTAGGCACTAGAGGGCACCATAGACTACAATCTCCCAGCATTCCATGAGTGTGGACACATAAATAATGAGCTAAAGTTATGGCTTTTACATTTCCTATTTTTTCCATCAAGAAGAGAATTTTTTTTCGACATCCACAAGTGAGTGTTATTGATTGCTCAGCAAGGTAAGATTTGTTTTAAAAACTTTAATATATCCCTCACTGGTCTGATATTTTTATTCTCCAGGTAGAGGGGAAAGATGAAAATAACTGTTAATCCCCTATGCATATCTGTATTTCCACAAAGTTATTTATTTAGAAGCGTGTTGGCAGAACATTATAATAGACACATAACCCCGTACGGAAGTAGCCTGTAATTTTGCCAGGTGGGATCCATCTGGGAACAAATATTATAACTGTGGTTTCTGTAGACACATTAGGTTCTTATTTCCAAGGAAGCCACAGGAAGTAAAGCCTGTCCTTCCAGATGGGTCTCCAATACCAAAAGTGGAGTTTGGCCAGCTGTTTCCAGTCATGCATTCAGAAGCTTCTTCCTGCTTCATTCTCTGTTGACAACAGAGTCTTTGTCTGGAGTCTCTGACGATCATGTCCCCACAGCCCTTGAGTGTTCCTGCCACAAACACTGGGCCTCTAAACACAGATTTTCTTTCACCCCTTTGTGTTCTAAGATCATGTTTTATGAACTGCAAACTCTTTGCAGTTCTCAGCGAATAATTAGTTAGGCACCTTGTTGGTGAAGCATGGCTCCCATGGCTGCTTCCAAGTGGCTGATTAGGGAGACAAAGTATATTCAAAAATGGAATTCCACTTGAAATTGATGGCTGGGGGAAGACCACAACTGACCATTTTTCCTGCAAAGAAAAGTGATTCCTGAGGCTTCGAATATGGCTTGGTCTGTAAAGTGTTTGATTTGAACTCATGAGGTAAGCAGTAGTATTTGTGCTGATACAGGAAATGGAATGACTTCTTGTGGGCACGTGCAACCAGAGAGAGCTGGCCTGGAGCAAGAGTAAGATGGAGATGAGCCCCAAACCCCTAAAATTTCATCCTGATACTGGCAAGACTTAGTGCCAGTATCTCCCTGCTCTTAGCTTACATACTCTGGTGAATGACCTCCCTCCCTCCCTCCCTCCCCCACCTCTAAGGACAATCACCTGCCCAACAGGTTCTTGGAATGCCTCTTCATGTAAATGAAGCATGCCCAGCACCTCAACCCCAGCCAATGATGTACACCCATTCTGAAAACCCCTACCCATTCCCCAATGTCTGTATAGTTAGTCCTTGTTCACCTCAACTAAAGTTGAGCTGTTCTCACTAAAGCTGTTCCTGGAAGTCATACTGTCCTACTCATTGTTGTCCAAAATGTGACCCCTCCCCCACACACACCTCCTCCCTCACTCTCATGGGCCTGTGGCGATGACCTCCAAGGAAAGGGAGACCCACAACTGCTGTGTGTGTGTGTAGTGCAAGCTCCTTCACAAGCTCCTCCCACATTTTCTCTTTATCGTCCCCTTCAAAGTACTTGAGTCATGGTAGAGTTTGTTTGTTTGTTATCGTTTTTGTCTTGTTTGACTCATTCTTCCCATTTCCCACTTCCTCCTCAGTACCCAGGCATTTGCTAAAATTACAAAGGTGAGGCTTTTGGTACCAGGACCTCTGAAACCTGTGACATCACATAGGCATCACACCTGTTGTCAAGGCAACGGCCACCATATTCCCAGAATCCATTGGGCTCACCTTACCTGTGACCACATCACCATCTAATGTGCCTCTCTCTCTCCCCCCCTCCCTCCCCCCCTCGCACTCCCCCTTCCCTTCCCTCCCCCCCCCCCAGCCTTCCTCCTCTTCTCTTTCTGCTTTCTGCTGCCACCTTTGTCTTTTCCCCTCTCAATAAACCTCACGTGGAACTGTTTGGCCTGGTGTGGTCCTTCTGAAGCTGCATGACGTTCAAGATCATAACAGAGGCTACAGAACCTTTCTAGTTTCAGAGGTCAGTGGAAGCCTGTCTGACCTCTGATACCTTCTTCAATTTCTTTTTCAGTGTCTCAAAGTTTTATCACACAAGTCTTTCACGCGCTTGGTTAGAGTTCCAAGGCATTTTGTGAGACGATTGTGAAAGGCTTTGCTTCCAACATATCTCTCTCAGTCCGTTTGTCATTTGTGTATAGGAAGACCTGATTCTTGTGGATTAAATTTCTCTCTTGATACTTCGCCGCCAAAAGAGTTTAGCAACGCAGGAGTTTCCTGGTGGAATTCATAGGACCACTTAAGTATATAATCATATGTAAATGAGGATGCTGTGACTCCTCCCCTTCCTGTTTGTATCCTTTAGGTTTCCGCCAATTGCCTCATTGCTCAGGTAAGACTACAAGTACTATACTGAGCAGGTTTGAAGACTGGGCGTTTTGTCTTGTTCCTGGCTTTAGTAGCAATGCTTTGTGTTTCTCTCCATTTAGGCTGTTAGCTGTGGGCTTGTCCTAAATCGCCTTTATTATATGGAAGTTTGTCATTTGTGTCCCTTGACTTCCCAAGACTTTTATTATGAAAAGGTGTTAAATTTTGTCAGTCTGTTTCTGCATCTCATGAAATGATTGTGCAGTTTTAGTCTTCAGGTCTATTTATAAGGTGGTTAACATTTATATATTTATTGCCATTCCTTCATCTGTAGGATGAAGTCTTCTTGATTGTGGAATATGACCTTTTCATGTGTTCTTAGATTCAGTTTGCAAATGTTTTATTGAAAAATTTTGTATCTATATTCATAAGGGGAATTGGCCTGTAATTCCCTTTTTGGAGGTGTCTTTATGTGGTTTAAGTAGCAGGATAACTTTGGCCTTACAAAAATGAATTGTTTAATGCTCCTTGTGTTTCTACTTTGTAGAATAATTTTTCAGGAGTATTGGTCTTAAGTCCTTGAAAGTCTGGTAGAATTCTCCACCAAAAGCATATGGGCCTGGCTTTTAGTTAGGAGATTTTTAATTACTGCTTCTGTTTCATTAGGGGGTATAGGTCTGTTTAAAGTGTTTATCTAATTTTGATTTAACTTTAGTAGGTGGCAGCCGGGTGGTGGTGGAGCACAACTTTAATCCCAGCACTTGGGAGGCAGAGGCAGGTGGATTTCTGAGTTCGAGGCCAGCCTGGTCTACAGAGTGAGTTCCAGGACAGCCAGGGCTACACAGAGAAACCCTGTCTCACAAAAACAAAACAAAACAAAACAAAAAAACAAAATAAATTTTAGTAGGTGGCATATCGAGACAACTATTCATTTCTTTTAAATTTTCCAACTGATGTAGTATATGTTTTTCAAGTAAGTTCTTAAGACTCTCTGGGTTTCCTTGGTGTCTGTTTTTATGAACTCTACCCTCTCTAATTTTGTTAATTTTGATCATCTCTCTTCACCTTTTAGTTAATTTGGCTAAGGATTTGTCAATTTCTTAATTTCTTAAGTTTCTCAAAGAACCAGCTCTTTGTTTCATTGATTCTTTATATTGTTTTATTTGTTTGTTTCTATTTGATTGATTTCAGCCTTCGGCTTGGTTTTTTCTTGCACTGTACTTCTTTTGGGTATAATTTCTTCTATTTGTTCTGGAGTGTCCAGGTGTGCAATTAATTTACTAAGATGAGTTAGTTCTCTGTCTCTGTCTCTCTGTATCTCTCTGTCTCTCTCTGTGTCTCTGTCTCTCTCTCTGTCTCTCTCTCTCTCTCTCTCTCTCTCTCTCTCTCTCTCTCTCTCTCACACACACACACACACACACACACACACACACACACTTTGTACCATGTACTCTCCCCCTGAGAACTGCCTTCATTGTCTCCCGTGAGTTTGAGTGTTGTATTTTCATTGTCATTCAGTTCTTAAAACTTTAACTTCTTTCTTGACCTAGTTTTTTATTCAGTAGCAAGTTGTTCCATCTCTATGAATTTGTAAGCTTTCTGTTGTTGTTGTCTGTTGTTGTTGATATCCAGGAATAATCCATGCTGGTCAGATGACATACAGGATGTTATTTCAATTTTCTTGAATCTGTTGGACTATGTGTTCAATTTTGGAGAAAGGTCAGTGAGCAACTGAGAAGGAGGTATATTCTTCTGTGTTTGGGTAAAATGTTCTGTAAATATGTTAGGTCCTTTTGGTTTGCGACATCATTTAGCTTTAACCATTCTCTGTTTAGACGATGTCTGGATGACCCTGTCTATCGGTGAAGGTGGGATATTGAATTTACCCACTGTCACTGTGTGAAGAAGGTCAATATGTGATTTAAGCTGAAGGAGTATTTCTTTTATGAACTTGGGTGCCCTTGTATTTGGAGTGTAGATATTTAGAATTGCATTATCTTCTTGGTGATTTTTTCCCCTTTGGTGAGTATATAGTGTCCTTCACTCTCTCTTCAGATTAATTTTAGTTTGAAGTCTAGTTTGTCACATATTAAAATGGCTACACTGGCTTGTTTCTTGGGTCCATTTGCTTGAAAGACCTTTTCTCACTCTTTTAACTTGAGGTGATGTGTATCCTTAATATTAGGGTGTATTTTTTGGATAGAGCAGAAAAGTGGATCTTGTTTATTTTTTTATCTAATCTTTTAAGTTAGTCTGTGTCTTTTTATTGGGGAATTGAGGTTTATTTTTAAGTATGTCTATGTGGGTGTGATGCATTTTTCTATGTCAGAGTATATTGTATAGGTTAATTCTTTAAGTAAGATTATTTAATAGATATAAATCAAACCTAATCAACACACCAGAAGATTGTTTGTGCAGACAGCAAATGCTATTAGTGATAAGAAAATTTTGCATTTGTTTACAAGCAGGAGAAAGCCCTGCTGGTCAAAACAATGTCAGAGACTCAATCCCTGTGTGCTCAGCCTCCTTCCCTTCCAGCTATGTAGTGAATAATTTGAGTGCATGTGTGTGTGTGTGTCTGTGTCTGTTTCTCTTTGTTGTCTGTGTCTGTGTCTCTGTGTGTATATGTGTGTGTGTCTGTGTGTGTGTGTGTGTGTGTGTGTGTGATATTTTTGCATGCAAGTGCTCTCTGAGGCTAGAGGTGTCAGGTCCTGATGGAGCCGGAGTTATAGGCAGTTGTGAGTCCTCCAACATGGGTGCTAGGAATGAACTTATGTCCTCCATAAGAGCAGTACACACTCTTAACTGCTGAGCCATCTCTCAGGCCCCAACATTTGTTTTCCTCATAACAGCCATTCTGACTGCCTGAGATGAACTCTCGATGGAATTTAGATTTATGTTTCTCTGATGGGCAGCACTATTTCATACATTTATTGACTGTTCCTGCTTCATCCTTTGAGAACTCTGTTGATTTCATTAGCACAGTTGTTGACTGATGGCTTGCCTTTCCGTAACACCTGGCATGTACACTTCCAACCCCCACTTTCATAAGCTCCACCACTTCCATTTGACCTAACTCTCCTCTCTGTCCATTCCCCTCTGCCTCTTCCTCTATGCTTTGACATCCCTCTGGGACCCATTTTCCCTACTTCCTGTCACCCTTGTCTGACTCTCACTGCCATTTAAACTTGACTTTAAAAATGTTGTCTCTGGTCCATACTTCTAAAATTCAGCCTCACGATTCTCTGTTCTCAGCCTCCTGGCTGCCAGAATTACAGGCACACGTGTGTCTATGTGCAGGAGTTTGGAAAACTTCTGGTAATTGTGTTCATAGAAAACATGGGCATCTTCTGTTTTAGCCCTTTCTACTTTCAGCTGTTCCCAAAGAAGAAACTGCTTTTAATGAGTTCACCAATTTATTATTTAGCTGTTTCCCTCATATTTCTAAAGATACTTAGTTTATTTATCTATCTATTTACTTTTAATTTATAGTTGTCTCACGAGTTTCAGTTGTAGGAAATGAGGATTTAGCTTTGTTGAGTACCACACACCCACACAAATCTTCTAATCGGCAGTAAAATAATGCTGCTCTTTTTAGTTAAATCAACCTTTATATTTATATTTTATAGGTCTGTAAATATTATGCAAATATGAGCCTCGTTTGTACACTGACATTTTTCTCATTTATTTTGATTTTTATGGACGTTTAATAATTGCATCCATTTGTCACCTTGGTTTTTATATATATATCTATCACAAATTTATCTCTGTGTCTTCAAAAATAACACCGATGTTTCTCTGCTATTTGAAAACACATTAGCTATTCTGTGAAATTTATTTGGGGATAATTTTCCTACTAAAACTCTCTCCCTATTCACGTTCTAATTGGGACTATATATTTTTAGACTCCAAAATATATAAATAATACTTAGAAAATAATAACATGAAAAGAATAGTAGACAGATACATGAATAGGCTATTTATAAAAGCAGATGCCTATGGCCAATAAATATATAAAGAGTTTTTTTCTTTCCGTTGGGGAGTGGCAAAATTAAAAACTTTAATGATGCTACGCTCATTAAAAACTTAAACTGGTCAATCTTTTGGATGAGAGCCTTGGGATCTAATAAGGGAGCAGTTATGTGTAATCTATGCCTTTAAGACACTTCCTCATGCATATGAGCAGACAACTAAATGGGGCATTTTGCTGTACTGTCTTAGTAGCTCCAGTTGGATCTAATCCATCCACAATAAAAAAGCGAATTGTGGAATAATCATGCAGCGCTGTACAACATTTGATTGAAGTTATCAAAACCTGCATTGTTAATTTGAATGTAAACTAACAAATGGGTAGTGAGGACAAAAAGCCAATTTCAGTAAGGTGATTATTCCTAAGAGACCGTGCTGGAAGGTGATACAGTGTTGCCGCTTGGGGGTCTCTTCCTGGGTCCATTTCTTCTCCAAGTAAGGAATTGCCAGGCTGGAAGTTGTTTTTTAATGGTACATAGACATGGCTTGTGAAAAGTGAAAGTATTATTCCTCACAGCACAGACAGATGGACAGACTCATGAGGGGGCAGGATCCAGGATGTAACCCGTCCACACTCTTGGAGACCCTGAGCTTTTTTCTATCAGGTAGGGTGTGGGGGCAGGGTTGGACTCCCTTTCTCTCTCTGACATGACAGGGCAGGGTCCACACTGCCTATTGATCTGTATAAGTGAAAGCAAGAACCTGATTAGATGCTGTAAGGGTGAGAACTTTCGGATTCTTCCTGGAAATGTCTATCCACGGAACTCCAAAAAGGCTAGCTTTGGGCAAGAACCAAGAAATGGGCCATTTTGGATGGAAGTAGAAATAATTTAAAGCCCCTGCTGGCTTTGGTATCCATCTCATTCTGCATAATTAGACCTAAATAATCACCTGCTGGTCTCCTTCACAGTTAACAACAGTGTTTCACAATGTGCATGCTTTTCTACGTGAACTGGCATGGTGTGTTGTAAGATATTTGAACCTGTTTCTAATTAGGGTGTGCCTCAACCCTTAGCACACCCCTTTACTCCCTCTGGCTGGAATAAAGACACACCCTTAGTGCACCCCTTTAATCCCAAACAATAAAGGAAAAATTAGTTTGTAGAAGGAAGCACCCATGTTTGAAAGTGATATCTAACTGAGAGGAAGGCAAAATGATGAATCAGAGAAAGATTTGACAGAATAGGACAAGCCCAACTCTCATGAGAAGAGAGAGGAAAGGGAAACTACTTAGGAAGAGACAGACAGTACAGGAGGAAGAGAGTACAGTCCAGGAATACAGTAGAGCTCGTGGAGAGTAGTGTGTAGTAGGAGAGTGGAGCAGCACAGAAAGGGAGGAGGCAGTGTTACCTGGAAGGTTTACAGAGACAGGTTGAAGAGACAACAAGCTAGACATAGGTGAAGACAGAACAAACAAGAGAATGAGGAGGAGCCAGAAGATTAGAAAAGATTTCCAGAGTTAGTTTGAGCCAAGAAGAGCAATTCAGAGGCTGAGAGAAAAGCCAGATTGAATAAATCAGCTGGGAGAGGAGTTTGAACCATACCTGAGTTGAACCAGCCAAAGAGAAGTCAGAGAGAACTAGGAAGGGGTGAGTTTATTCAACAGTAAATCTCAGAGGTTGAAAACATTCTAGGCCTAGATAAAATTATATGGAGGCTAGAAGCTTTCAGGACTAGGCCTAGGTTAGCAAATGGAAGAAGAACGCCTTGGAGGCAACAATTACAGGAGAATAAAAATTACTTTTACAATGGTGTGTATGTTAGATTATTCCTTTTTGTATTAAATATTCCATTAGGCAAGGAGAAACCCATCATAGCTTTCCCATTACTGTGATTTAAAAAAAATGCCTGACTTAAGGCGTGATATTCATTTTGTCTTATAATTTCATAAGACTTCAGTGCATCTTGGCAGGCAAGGCTTGGTGGAATGGCTCAACTCAGGGCAAAGAGAGTGCTTTTCTGTCTGCTTATCTCACAGTGGGGCAGCAAACAGAAAGTAAGGCTGGAACCTAGGGCTGGTCTACCACCTTCAGAAGCATGGCTCCTGCGACTAGGTCCTGCTAGCCAGCCCCACATCACCAAGGCTCCACAGTGTCCCAGTAGTGCCACTACAGGAGACTCAGCATTCAAAATGCCAGCTATGGACAGTCGTTGCAAATTCAAACCTTAACAGAGCTGAGCCAAGTTAAAATATTGCAAGAAAACATCACATGTGTGGACTTAGTGTAAACAGAAGTTGGCTGACAGCACTGTTGGTAAGATCCCCTTTGGATGAGTCCCCAGAAACTTCCTCATAAACATTACATGATTTGGCAGACTAGAAAGACAAAGGCTACCTACTTTATTTTTATTTTCCTTCTCACTAAACTGCTCTTGAGAGGGCTGCTTTTCTATGGTAATTGGGGAATAAGCTTCCAGAATCAGGCTGTGGCTACTATGTAATTTCAGTTTTATTTAAGGGGACTTATATTTGAAAGTACACTAAGAAAGCAATTAAGTAAATATTAACTGGAAAAAAGTGAACATCAAATATTGTCATAATTAGGAAGCACCTTCAAAACTTTTCAGGCTTTGGTGGTCTAAAATCTTGTAGACCTGAGTGGAGGTGTTGAAGATTTTCCAGATTGCTTAACGTCACAGGAGTCTGCCACGCTAATTGAGAAAATGCGTTGGCCAACGACGGCTGGGAACAGACCTTTGAGCTCTGTCTTGATGATCCTCCCAGTGCTTCAGCTCAGATGAACAGCTCTCTGCACTGGGTTGCCAAGAGACTCTCTTAAATGACAAAAGAAACAAAAGAGATATACAGTAAATAACATCACATCTGGGCACAAAACTGCTTTGTGCTACGTTGTCTCCCTTTTAAGGGACTTCCAGGTATTGGGAGATTGCTCAGAGGGTAAAGTCCTTGCTATACAGGCATGAGTGCCTGAGTTCAGATGCTAGCTTCCATGCAAAAAGCTGACATGGTGTCTCATGCCTGTAACCTCAGCCAGGAGTGGGGACAGGCAGATAATATGAGGTCCTTGGAATGAGATGGCCATCTCTGACTTCCATTAGAGACCCTTCCTCAAACACTAGTGGGGACTTGATTAAGGAAAACTTCTCAATTCTGTTATCTGGCTTCCACACATGCTCACAGGGTCAAGCACACCACACCTGCACACCCAAAGAAATGGGCCAATGGATGAATTTTAATGAATGAATCAAGAATTCCCCTGAGTTCTGTTATAAGAGCAACAGTTTTAAAATTAGAGTTATTACTTATTTCCTGTTTTATTTTACTGACCTATTTTCTGGGACTTATGCCCGTCTTTACCCAGATCAGCTTCTTGAAGTAAAATCTTGGGTTTACTGTGCTCACAAAAGCACAGGAAATCTAAGTTAAGAAATTCCTACTACTAAGCCCTCTCTCTTCCAATGGGTTCAAGTTCCTAAAGCTAGTTACCTGTTATCTACTTACTAAATGTTAGACCACACATATTGTTACTGAATCTTGAAATCCTGGGTAGGAGCTCCTGAGGCACAATTCCTGTTGGTCGTGGACAGTGTAGATGTTGAAAAGCACTGAAAAAAACAAATTACGTGATTGGTCATGTCACTTGCATCAGCCAATGGGACATCAGGAAGCACAATTCCATGAAAGCTATAGCAGGGCTTGTCATGTGGTGGAAAGGGGAATCCCTGTATACCAGCTGTCCCTTAACCTGGGCCTCCAGAGGAGGACATAGGGATTATCTTTCAAGTTCTATAATCAAGCTGTATCAATCATAAGGGAAGACTATTTCTCTGATGGAATGAGAGGCGGAACACAGAACTGTCCTAAATACCAAGCTAATTTTCATAAAGTTCATGGGTAGTGACTGTGTGTGTGTGTGTGTGTGTGTGTGTGTGTGTGTGTATGCAGACATGCTTGTGCCATGGCACACATGGGAAGGTCAGAGGACAATTTTTGCGGACCTAGTCCTCTGTCCATCTGCATTCCTGTCTTGCCACTGGGATACCAGAGTATAGCAGGCCAGTGCTCAGGGAAGGCAGAGCGAAGTCAGTGCAATGTAGGGTTACATGCCTGCCTAGCCACCAGGATGTCAAATGCCGCAGGTGGGCTGCCCAGGGACAGGATGCAATCCAAGGATCCCTGGCCCAGCCAGAATGAACAGTTCTGCGGAGCTCTGGCCTGGTCTGAATGGCCTAAATGTTGCAGATCTTGTGGGGAAAGCCGGGGTGGGGCAAGGGGCAAGTAGTTGCAGACAAATAGAAACAATAGCAACAGCATCTAGGTGAGTGGGGGATGCGTCTGCAATCAACTTCAAATGGTACCGGTAGCCAGAGAAAACTCTTCCCTGAAGTGTTAAAGGTCAATAAGACAGTCACCCTCCGACGATTCTTGGAGAAATAACCTATGCATTTTATTCCGTGTGGATAGGGGCCTTATAAACACTTTGGAGGTAGGGTGGGATCCAGAGGTCAATGCTCCTCATTGGCTCAGTCTGAGATGTTAGGGATGCTTCATTTGGATGGGGAAGGACTTCAAGTGTTGTCCTTACACGACTGATCGCCAGGGTCCTCCTAGTGGGGTGTCGTGGTCACATATTCTAGGACAGGTAGAGTATGGCAGGGAGCCAATTCTAATGCCCATCATGCTAGGTTATGAGATTTACTGGGGTATTGAACCTGTCTCAACCTTACCAGTTCTGTCTTGTGGCAGAGTCCACCTGCCCCACAGTGCTCCCATTCCATCTTGTTGAATCAGAGCCTTTCCTGTTATTTCAGCTGCCCAGTATTCCTACTTCTAGGTAGCTGGTCTCACAGACTGCAGGGTGACTCTCCCTTCTTGACATAGGGGTGTTGGGATTACAGACGTGAAGCACTTTGTCTGACTTTTTAATAAACAGGTTGACACACTTGTGCAACAAATGTGTTCATTTGCTGTGTAACCTCTGTATTAGGGTTACTTCTGTGTTAGTCAGGATTTCTGTTGCTGTGAGAAAACACCAGAGGCAGGACATCTTAGAGAAGAAAGATTTATTTTGGCCTTGAGGTTCTAGAGAGTTGCTGGTGTGTGATGGGGAAACAGAGGTAGGTGGCAGCGGGGATCTGGAACAGCAGCTCACATCGTTAGCCTCAAGGGGGATCTGAAGAAGAGCATCATGGTGATAGCATCCCAGGCAGCAAAGCAGCTCACCTCACAGTGGCCTGAAAATAGAAAGAGGCAAAAGAAAAAACAGCATAAGCAAGGAGTAAGGGAAAAGTCAATTTCCATGTCATAGCTCCAGTGATCTACTGGGCTCCATCTTCCAGTAACCCACGGAAGTATAAATTTATCAAACTTAGTCCACACCTTCTTGACCAGTTGCCTGTATATCATCTGTTAGGGGATGTTCATATACAGCAACAGCAGCAAGGAGATTGCTTCCTAAACCTGCCTCTCAACACTTACTGTTCCCTAAGTAACACTTATTGTTACTTTGTAATAAATACATCTTCCTTCCTAGATCCTTCCAAGTAAAGAACCCTATGGCTACATATTCAAGATACACAATTCTTGCTTCTTTCTGTATTTTTGTGGTTGTTGGTTGGTCGGTTGGTTGGTTGGTTGGTTGGTTGGTTGGTTGGCTTTCAAGACTGAATGTCATTATGTAGCTCTACCTGTTCCGGAACTAATTATGTAGACCAGGCTAGACTGACCTCACAGAGATCCACCAGCCTCTGCCTGTCAAGCGCTAGGATTAAAGGCATGAGCCAGTATGCCCGGTAATCTAATGTTTCTAGAGAGGAATTTCAATATGTACTAAAGAATCATTTTAGATTTCTAACTACGATCATATTAAGCATAACTGGCAACATTTAGGAACAATAGCCATGTAAAAACTAACACTAATACAGAAGGTGCAAGAACATAATGCTATCTCTGCCTTCTGACATTTATTATACATATTGAAGGGTTCACACTTTTTTCACATGAATGTAACGAGTGTTACTATTTCCTATGTTACACCTGTTGAAGATTTGAGGAGAATATTTTTTGCTACATTTCTTACCAGGCTATTTGGGGAAACTTTTCATGTATTTTAGACAGGTCTACATCCTCCTGAATCTTTTTTTTCTACCCACATTGACTAGGTTTTACATATACTCAATTCAGAAGAGTGGGGTTTTACTTATCTCTCTAGATATTATGATTCTATTTTGGCTTCCCTGCCGCTTTCCTGTGAGTACCTCGGCACATGAAAGATATTGATTTTTATTTCCCACCTTTCCTTTGATTGTGGTTTTAGTAGAATCATCTCTAGTCCCTCATCATGAAGTATAACACTGCCTGCTGATTTGTCAATATCTTTAGAAGGTTAGTCAATTCCCTTCTTTTCTCAGTTTATTAATTATTTTATGTGTTATTGGCATTGCATTTAAGCCACTGTCTTTACTATTAGCTCCTAAGACAAGTGAGCTCTGAAAAATGAATCTGTTGTTATTGTACACACTGTTATTAGGTTTTAAAAATGAGTTTAGTAAAAGTGTTATAAAGAACTTACAAATAAAAAGCATCACAGAGAAAAACTAACCAGACCCCAAATCCACCTATCTCAGTGAACTTCTATCAAAATTGGTATTCAGTAGCTGGGGATCTTCACAGGGGATCTATACTTTCACTAGCAAATATATTTTTATGCTCTTACCCACCACTGAAAAATTCAAGAGAGTTAAAAACAGAAAAACAAATTAGCTCTAACTTGTGTCCATTCCATGCACCAACTGTTATTAACTTATTCAACAGCACTATATTCTTGCATTTCTGAGTTGTAGGGATAACTGTTATGCTGTTAATTTCCAGCCAGGCACGTGGTACACACCTTTAATCTCAGCACATGGGGAGGCAGAGGCAGGTGAATATTTGTGAGTTTGAGATAGACCTGGTCTACATAAAGAGTTCCAGGCAAGTCAGGGCTACATGGTAAGACCTTGTCTCAAAAACAAAACAAAACAAAAACAACGACTTTCAAGATATTTATATGTTTGTTCATAAATGATACCACAAGGCTTGATACCTTTTATTTATTAGCTTTAGAGTTGGGTCAAAGCTAGGTAGCTAGATTTGTGGTTTGTCCTTTCCTCTCTATCTGAGGTAACCTCATTGGCCATGGAGAATGTTTAAACCAAGGCTTGAAAGGAGTGGAGTGAGGCATGCAGATGCTTGGGGGTGTGGGGCACACAAAGAAGACACTACTGTCATAGTAAGTTAATAAATGTGCTCGATGCTCCCAGTGGGTCCTGGGTACATGCATGCATTGTGACACCTGCCTAAATGTTTTGGATTCACGAATGAAACACACACACACACACACACACATACACACACATGCACACACACACACACACACCAGCCTAGTTTTTAATATGTCTTAACTAGCTCAGTGACTGGTCCATTCCTGGACCACATGACTAATAACACACTCTCCTCCAATACTCCTGAGCGAATACTTGCTAAATCTGTATTTCATCTCTGCTACCCCAGATCCAATGGGGAAGTGGCCCCTGGGGCCTCTTTCTCCAATTCTCACGTGTCAGTGGGCTCTCCCTCTTGCAATTTTTCCCACGTGGTCCATGTCCTACTCCCCTCTCATGGGGGACTCTCTCTTCCTCCCTCTGTGTTTCTTGCCCCCTCTGTTTCCCTGCCCATTCATTGGCCATTGGCAACTTTATTTCCCAATCAAAGCCAACGGAGGGCAGGCTTCTTTTAGCCTATGTGCAGGACATTGTAAACAGGTTTTTGGTAACATAATTAGCATGAGAACATAAGCCCCTACAACTGCTGATACTTATCTCTAAATTGGTGGCTGCTTCTTCAGTATGTCAGGCTTAGCACTGCAGCCAAGGGGTTAAAGATCTGGAAGAAATTGTCTGTTTTCCCCTTGAGTCTAGGAAGGAGAGAGTATTGATTAGTCTGCTAGAAAAGAGAACTCTATGGGAAAAAAACACCACAGTGTATTCAGGTGGGGGTAAGAAAATGTTATACCTTCATGTAGAGACCACCTATGGAATCCCTGCTAAAGTCATTGCTTCAAAGGGGTAGAGATAGTAGGGCTTCCCCAGGTAAAGGAAGATATCGCTCTGTGTGTGTATGTATGTATGAGAGAGAGAGAGAAAGAGAGGGAGAGGCAAGAGAGAGTTATCTGTGTGTGTGAGAGAGTGTGTGTTATGTGTGTGAGTGTGTGTGTATGTATGTATGTGTGTGTAAAGAGTGTAAAGAGAGAGGAAAAGAGAGAGAGAGATCTGGATCAGTGGATAGCATATAATGGTATTGAATACTATAGGAAGGAGGCTCTAGGCACTATGCTCGAAAACGCTAGAAGGAGTCACATTATATTCTGCAAACTCAGACTGTTATTTAAGGGCTTACATAAGATGGGTAAACAATTTGATCACAGTTTGGTTTAGAACAGCAACTAGTAACATGTGCCAAGGATATTGAGATAGATGCAAACCTGAAGCCAAAAGGAGAGAGCTGCTGCTCACTTGAGAAAGAACAGAAAGGAAGATTTGAAGAGGCAATCACAAGAGATGAGGAAGAGGAAGAAGAGGAGGAGGAGGACAGATGGACAGAAAAGGGAAAGGAATGGGAAGGGAAACTGTCGTGAAGCTACTAACAATGGGTGAACTCTGAGGACTCCCTGGAAGGAGGAGGAAAGCTTGCTCAGAGTGCAGGGTGATCTTGCCTTTCTGGGCTTCATGACATCCTGTGGGGTGGACTTTCTCACACCTGAGGAGTAATGGAAAAGAAAGGAGTGGCAGCAAAGTGCTAAAAGTCTCGACACATCCATCAAGACATTCAATGTCAAATAAAAGGTATAGGAATCAAACTCCCAGACCTGTATGCTCTACCTCCCCTTCTTTGAAAGCACTACCTAATATCTCGTCTATTATCCTGCTTTATTTGGGGCTCAATTCCCAATATTTGCATTCACAATTATAAAAGACCAAAATAACCCCAGAGGCTGTCTATTAATCAAATTTCTAGATACCTGTCTGATCCCCAGAACATAGTGATAATCTGGACATTCCAGATCTTAACTGCTGGAAATTATTGATGCAAGCAGCTGAAGGCTTCACAAATACTTCATAAGCTTTGGCTAGAACCCCATGTCTGTTATTGTTCCCCTCCCAGGCACACACCCCTCTGACTGTAGGAAACCTTCAGTAATGATGTCTGTGCTGTCATCATTCAAAGGACAAAGGATTATGTCTAAGAGTGCTCTTGTCATTGCACTGCCCCCTAAGAGTGGAAACTTGGCTCTGCCCTTTGGCTTTTGTTTCGCCAGGTGTATGTGTTGCTGTGTCACCTGTGTTTGAGAAATGTCACTGAAGCCCAAAGGCACCTGTGTTCTGTCTCCCTCAGTTCTCTTCCACCTTGCCTCTCATTCTTCCTACTGAGTGAACCAGTGTGTACTAGCTAGTTTTATGCCAACTTGACAGGAGCTCCAGTTATCTGAAAGGAGGGAACCTCAGCTGAGAAAATGTCTCTATAAGATCCAGCCGCAGGGCATTTTCTTAATTAATGATTGATGGGCGAGGGCCCAGCCCTTTGTGGGTGGTGCCATCCCTGGCCTGATGGTTCTGGTTTTACAAGAAAATAGACTGAGCAGCCAATAAGCAGCATCCCTCCATGATCTCTGCTTCAGCTCCTGCCTCCAGGTTCCTGCTCAGTTTGAGTTCCAGCCCTGAATTCCCTCAGTGATAGTTGTTATCTGTAAGTGTAACTCAAATAAGACCTTTTCTCCCCAACTTACATTAAATCATGGTGTTTTATCACAGTGGTAGTAACCCTTACTAGAACAGAAGTTGGTACCAGGAAAACGGGACAGAACTGACCAAATTGATTTGGGGGAGGATTGTGGATGGACTTTGGAACTTTGAGTGAGAAAAAGTCACTGAGGGTTGGGAGCCTGGTAATCTCTTCTGTCTGACCTGAGACCTTGGAAGATAAAGTTGACAGTGGAGGCTTGGCTTCTCAAGTACCAGAGGGAAGTTTGAGTTTTGCTTAAAGACTCCATCGGGGCTCTACCTAAGATGCTGAACATCTGTATGACTCCTCAACTGCATTAACCTGGAACAAATTCATTCGGAGCTTAAAAACATACACCAAGTTGCATCAGCCATTTATAATACGCTCTGTAGAACTAAGTAAAAAGACAGCTGATTTGGTACTTTTATGAAGATCTTTTAACATATTACTATTCCTGATAGTCTTTTAAAATGTGTTTGCTTTTGGTTCTTTGTTTCTGTGTATGTTCTTTGAATGCAGATCCCATAAAGGCCAGAAGGGAGCGTTGGGTGCTCTTGTTTGGAGTTACAAGCAGTTTGAGTCACCTGACCTCGGTGTTGTAGACCAAACTCAGTCCTCTGCCTGTGAAGCAAGTTCTCTAATGCTGAACCATTTCTCCAGCCACTTCATAGCGTTTCACAGAGGCTTACGGTAGCCTACGGTTGCGTCAGGTAACTTTTCCTGTGTATTTGTTTCCTTTGAATTTTCTAACTCCTCCTGACTTTAAGATCATATTCCTTTAAGTACAGCTTAGTGAGTTTGTTTTGTTTGTTTGTCTGCTCCTTCTACGCTGCTGGAGTGTGGAGTAAGGCATGGAGTTCATTTTAGGTCTTCTGTGTTTTGAAATTTACTTGGTAACCAGTTTTCCACATACAGCTCACAGGTCTGACAGGTTGTATGTTAGTAATTGTATGACCATGCGAGCCAGGAATGTGGTCATTAGAAACTTGAGGATTGACAAGACCATTTTGGTAGCAAGTCTATGGGAAGGATTCTCCATCCCACATTTGTGAGATAGAAGGTTCCTCGTGTCTTTTGTTGTTGTTGCTACCACTGTCTTTTCTTTTTGTTTACTTCAATAAAAGGGAAAGACACTGGCCTGAAGTGATGGCTCAGCCCTCAACATCAGTGACTTCCTTTGCAGAGGACCTGGGTTCTATTCCTAGCACAAACATGGTTGCTCACAACCATCTGTGATTCCAGTCATAGAGGATCTGATGCCCTCTTCTGGCTTTCATGAGCACTACACATTAATGTTGCATGAACACACATGCAGAAAAAAACACTCAAAGACATAAACGTACTTTTTAAAGGGCTGGTGAAGGCTTTATCTCTGAGCTTTATAGGATCAAACACTAGCGAGCTACTGTCTAAAACAGTCTGTATTAGTTCTTTTCTTGTTGATGTGACAAATATCTTTTAAAAGCCCACTGAAGGAAGGAAGAGCTTAAACTTTGGCACCTGTCATGGAGAAGTGGTCCATTGTGGTGGGTAGGCATGGCTGTAAAAAGATGCTTCACTTGTAACAGGACTGTGAACATCTGGTCACAGTAACCCTGCAGTCAGAAGGCAGGAAGGGGAAAATGCAGGTCCTCAACTCAACATTTCTCTTTAATTAGCTTGGGGGCTCTTGTCTATGGAATGTGTCACTCACACTCAAAGCAGGTCTTTCCTTCTTGGTTAACCCTCTCTGGGAACTCCATCACAGTCGTGTCTCCTAGGTGACTCCAAACAAACAAAGTTGAATATGAAGATGGAGCTTCACAATCTCCAAATGAGACAATGAGGGCCCATTGATGGTCAAAGTCAAATGTTGATCACAAGTCCTGTCAGTCAGGAAGTTTGTCTCCTGACTTCCATTACACAAAACCCAGTAGATGCACCTGAAGAAACGCTGACAGCCATCATAGGAAAAGGCATGAGACAATAGGCTAAGGATTAAATAAAGGTATTTCCTCCCAAGGATGCCTTTGATTTTTCAAAATGGTGAAAAATCATTTGCAATAGACACTCACAAGCCAAGGCTTGGATGTAGAGAACAAGCCAGCTACTACTGCAGCCCGCTGGATGCCTCCTGGTGTCCTGAAAGCCGATGCCCTTTCATACCCGGAAACCATCCTCCATTAGTCCTGATGTCCTTTCTTCTACAGATAATTCCAGGCTCATGACTCCCACTTCATCTCCACATAGGCAATATTCTCCTGCCGGCTACACCATCACAGCCTGGGGTGACATGAAGAGACACACTTTAGAAGTGAGGGTTCATGTAGTCTCAGGCAGCTCTGACATCACAAGGGAGAAAGGAACCACCTTTTTTGAGGGGACTGAAAGGTTCCTACAGACAAGGCTTTCTGAAATGAAGTCTCAGGAGGATAGTGGTTTTGTGCCAAGTTTAATATTTGTTTAAGCTGAAGGTATAGTCACAGATGTCAAGAAGGTAGAAAGGAAGAAAAAGATATACTGTTGATTATCATTTTTACTTTTCTCTTTTGCCTCATTTTGTTCTGATGGGAAAAGAATTTTTTTTTTGGTATTTTTGGGTGGGGGGTTGTTGTTTATTTTTTTACAACTAGTCAGTGGACACATAGGAAATATATAATATTGCCTGTTGTTACTAGGTTTTATAGATGTTGCTAAGTTATAGCTTGATAAAATTATATATAGCCAAGAATAATAACACATATACACATATATTCTGAATATTTTACCCTTCTGATCTGATGTGTGTATGCACACTTAAGTGTTGATACCTGCAGAGACCAGAAGAGGGCACCAGGTCCCCTAGACCTGTAGTTACAGGCAGTTGTGAGCTGCCCAATGTGGTTACTGGGAACAGAACTGCAGTGCTCTGAAAGTACAACTAGTATTCTTCAGAGATACACCTCTAGCTTTAAGAATTATATTTTTAATTTCCTATAATATTTTCAATGGCACTAAACTTTAAGTCAATATGCTTCTATATAACCATGCACTTACTAGAATAGAATAACAAGAAATTAGAAATAGTTCCCACCTCGTCAGATATTTCCATCTATGGTTTGGGGGCAGAAAGGTAAATGGAGTATTTTGTGTGTATTGTATATGAATCTTCCTGCTTTTCTTCCCAAGGGGTTTGAACTCAGAATAACAGTGCTCACACAACCTCATACTGTAGAAAAAGATTCTGGACTATGTCACATCAGGGAGAAAGAATCAAGTCATGGCAGTATATGAGAAGTTGGCTGTTTCTTTCCATGCTAGAATATACTCACTCTATAACCAAGCAATTTTCTCTTGTTATTCTTGAAAGAATAATGAAAGTTTATGCCTATATGAAGAATACTACTCAAGTTCATAGAAGCTCAACCCTAATAGCCAAAAGGAGAAAACTCTAGTGTCCAACATGCAAATAACTACACAGTGCCCATCCTACTAATCGTGGACCACTATTGTGCAATAAAAATGCAAAACATGTTTGAAGACAAATGCAACAAAACAAGATAGTACTCAGAAACATTACGTTAAATCATAATCTTAAATAATCATGGTGGATCTCAGGTTGGACTCCTAGCCTCTAGAGCAGTGAGGTGGTAAATGTGTGTGTTTAGTCATAAAGCTTGTTTTATTTTCTTGGAAAACTGGTACAGGAGGTAGCTTTAGATTCTGTGATGCTTCCCATGTGCACTGAGCAGAAGATGTTTATTTGAAAAAGAAAATGAAAAACCTGTTTCAGTATTTAATCTCTAAAATGTGGAACAGGACATATACTTTTTTTTCATGTCCAATAAATTGAAAACGACTCACTAAACCCTTTGTTAAATAGACTTCGTGGTCATCTTTCCCTGGATCAAAGGCTCTTCTCTCTCCTCCCTCTCTATTGTGTCTCATATCAGAGTTTTACCATTATACATTGTTCTGTGATTTTATTTTATTTCAGTTTTTTGTTTGACAGAGAGCCCTTTCATAATTGACCTAGACTGCATATCAATTGCTTAGCTTCTTTATTCCTTGGCCTTTTTCCCTCTATATAAAATTGGTTGATACATTAATATATCTGTGCTATGTTCAAAGGTGAGTTGTGAACACTGACATCCAGTGCTCACTTATCATCGAAACCCCCAGTGCCCCAGCATTGCTGTCATTTCATAATGGCTCTATTGTCTCGATCTCCCATCCATATTTTATCAATTTACCACTAAATGTGTTGATTCCGCTACTATCACTAAATTTCCCCCCCCATTCTAACTTCCAATTATCGTTACTGTCTTTGTTTAAATATTTACATTATATCAGGCAAACCCAAATCTCTTGATAATTTTACTATATTTAATTTACTGAAGTAGTTTGAGGATTTTAGGCCTGTCTACAGCAGAATGAGACAACATTCTATTTTCTTCTCACAGTGTTAATGTTTAGCTCTTCAACTCAGTTAATCTTCAGTCTTCCCTTCCATTATTTGATATTCCTGGATGTATAATATATTTATTTGGCATTTGGTCTTGGTTTAAATAAGTTGGGTGTTTTGTATTTGCTTAAATAGTGTTTATAAAGTATAAATCATTTTCTTCCTTGCTTGCCTTCCCTTTTTGTTATTTTAAAGACTTTTGTTACTAGTATTTTAACATGTACTTATTTTATCCTATGATTCCTTTTTTAGCTTATTCATTTCCGCACTTATTTTTATTAGTTACTTTTATTTTTTTTATCTTTGTATGTGTAGTATGCAGTATGTGGTGTTGTAGAGGAATTTTAATCCAACAACATGGCTGCTTTGGCAAGGGATCACATCCAAAGACCTTTTAAGGTCTACATGATCTGTTTAAAATGCAGACACACCCTTAGTACACACCATTAATCCCAATGAAAATAAGGTTAGTATATAGAAGGAAGCACCCATGCATGTTTGAAAATGACATCTAAATGAGGGACAAAGAGATGAATCAGAGAAAGACTTGACAGACTAAGTCAGATAGGACAATGCCTAACTCTCATGAAAACAACACAGGAAAGAGAGGCTACTTAAGAGCAGCCCAGGGAGAAAGAGATGGAGAGGAGGCAGTTTTACTAGGGCAGTGTCACAGAGACAGGTTGCAGTTGAAGACAAAATGAATCAGAGAATGAGAAGGAGCCAGAAGATTAGAACAGATTGCCAGACTTAGTATGATGCCAAGCAGAACAATTCGGTCAGAAGCAGAGAGAAGCTAGTTTGAATCAGCTTGGAGAGGAGTTTTGAGTCAAAAACACTGAGGTGAGCCAGCCAGCCAGAGTTCAGAAAGAACTAGAAAGGGTGAGCTTATCCAGCAGTACGCATCCAAGACGACACTTACATCAGTGAATAAAAGTTACCTTTACAGGTGTGTGTGTGTGTGTGTGTGTGTGTGTGTGTGTGTGTGTGTGTGTGTGTACAGTGCATGCATGTGAGTGCAAGGGTGGTCAAACCTATGCAAGTGCATTCAGAAGTCAGAAGAGGATGCTTGTGGCCTTCCTCTACAACTTTCTTCTTATTCTTATGAACCTGGGTCTCTCACTGAATGGGAAGATGACAGTTCATGTAGGAGGGAGGCCCAAGAACTCATAGGACCCACCTATTCTGCTCCTCAAAGCTGGAATTATGAGCATATGCCACTCTACCTCCCTGTCACTTGGGTGCTAGGTAGTTGAGCTTGGATCCTTATGGTTTCATGCCAAGTACTTTACCCACTGAGCTGTCTCCCTAGCTCCTGGCAATTGTTTTTGCACCACTGTGAGGAAACACGTCGCAAAGACGACATAAGGAAGCAAGGGCATAAGCAAGCAACGATCGCAGTTGAAGAGGCTCAGTTCATTACCACCAGCTCTTTGTTTCTGGGTCCATAGTGGACCAGAGCATCATGGGAAAAGGAAAACACAGCATAGGCTACTCAGTTTTGACCAACAGTTAGTAGAAAGGGAGAAAGGAACAAGCTATGCATAGGATACCTCCTCCAAATGTACCCCAGTGAACTAATTCTTTACCTCATGATGGTCCAACCTCCTAAGGATACCAGAACCTCCCTAAACAGCTGTCAACTGTGGGCCAGGCCTCTTAGAAGGGATTTTTATATTCATAGCACAATAGCATACCTATTAAAAACCCTACATAGACTCTATCATACATTTTGTGTTTCTGGACTTTGTTTAATAGTCAGTTATTTTAAAGTCATTTGTTATAGTATTAGAGTGCCTCAGAGGTTAGGAGTGTGCACTGCTCTTCAAGAGATCTTGAGGTCTATTCACAAAAAGGACCATGACTGCTGATAACTCCAGTTATAGAAGATCCAAGAGGAGGTACTCTTCTGGCTTCCTCAGGAGCTACACACAACTTTGAAAAAGATATTTGAAGAAAATATTGTACAGTTGGCGGGGTTATGTGAAATTGGAGAAATTGGTAAAGTTCCATACACCCAATATATGAACGTATGTGTGTATGTCTGTATTTTCACAGAAATAATTTCTCAATGATTTTCATCTTTTGTATATATGGGACACTAAAATTGATTTAGATCCACACAGTTATCTCTTTGTACAGTTAATAATTTAGGTAGTAGAATAATTACCTTGCTCTATTTTATATTTGTCTGTAGTTTTTAATTAGCAGTACACAGTTTGAAGTAGTCAAAATACATAAAATTTGAAACATAAATGAAACCTTTCTCCTGTAACCATCACCTTTACCAGTTTGTGGTTTTTTTTCTCCCCAAGGGCAGTCACATGAGCATGCATTCAAGGGAAAATGTACCTGCTGGTTTGTATTTTCATTATCTAAGTAAAAATATATCTTACATATAGAACGGCTTGGCTCATATTACTTGACTGAATAACATTTCAATGCACAGTTATGCCAAAATTGATTCATCTAATATTGCTGTGATTTTATCCTAAACTCCTGATGCTTCTAAAATGTAGCATTTCATGCAGTCCTCATGGCATGTTGTATATGCAACAAAGACTATTTGATAAAGAAAGGCTGAGAAGTAGTATTGATTTGCCAAGGTAAATAAAATATTTAAATGTTGTATGGCTAGTATTAGAAGATCTGTGTTAGAAATCAGATACTCAGGTTCCTTTAAAGTGCCATTTCAGGCTGGAGAATGACTCTTGCCTGATAAAATTAGACTTATTCTTAGAACACAAAGACTGCTGAGATAAGATTCCTCTTGTGATAATAAAGTCCTTCCTCTTGGTTTAAGGTAATTAGGGAAGGTAGCCAAATGAATGCTTGGAAGCCATTAAGAATGGGCACCTCCATGTTTTCTTAGATCGTCCCTCCTTAAGATATAAAATGTCATATAAAAATGAGGTCCCAGGAATTTGTCAAAAGCCATTAAAGATAAAGCTACTCCCTTCTTTTCAAAAGGATTAAATTTGAGTTCTAACCCTAGGTAGAGACATGGCATTCTGATCTGCCCCAGATATTAAAATGTTATATATCACTGTCTCTCGCTTTCAACATTAATGCAGCTTGGTCTGCCAGTCCCATGGTCTAGAGACCACTCTCAGGAAAGCTGATTCATCTGAAGACATGCTAAGAAGATGGGAGGAATAATTATCCCCTCAATGAGATCACGAGAAGCCTGCCCTTGAGACGGTTGCTTGAAGATCTTCATTTTTCTTTCCTCCTGGAATTCCCAGCTTGTCTGCCATGTTCTTTTTTCTCTTGGACTCTAATGAAATGCTCCTCACATTTCCTGTTGAATTCATTTTCAACTTTTATTAATGGCACAGAGACCCATAAGAGATCCCTAGTTCCCCTAGCTTTGGCCCTCCATGTGTGTCAGGGACATGGGAACAAGGATGGTAGTGTGCTGTGAGCAGCAGGATAAGGCTGAGGCTGTGGAAGAGACAGGGGAGATGTGGTGTCTTCAGGTGTTAGTGCTCAGAGGCTTCCATTCTTGGCAAATGAATGGTTTGTGCCTAACCACCAAATAGTTTTCCTGCTGTTGAGACCAGACACCCGACAAGAATCAGCGTAAGAGAGAAAGGATTCATAGTTCAGAGGCTGTGAGCCATCTATGAGCCACTGTGGTGGGGAAAGATGGTTCTGTGGAGCAGAGAAACAAGATGCCAGAGCCCAGATGGATTACCCCTTTTTTTCCTTTTGTGTATTGAGTCTAAGACCCTAGCCCATGGGATGATGCCACCTACATCCAGAGTGTGTTGTTACCTTTTAACTTCCTCCCCTGAAGCACGTCATCAATACTCCAATTAACCATCACAGTAACAACAGCATAAGTTTCTAGTACTTTCATAGCAGAATGAATGGACCACAAGGACTGGAAGCCATGCCTGAGGCTATCCAAGAATGAGAGCTATAACACTGAGGCAAAAATAGTTCCAACAGGTATTTGAATGGTTGGTTGGCTGGTTGACTTTTTTTTTCTTAAACAGGATCTCAGTAGATGATCCAGTTGACCTCAGACTCAATGTGTAGTCCAAGCTGACCTTGGGCACTTGGTCTTCCTTGCCTGTGAGTCTGGAGTGCACAAGTGTGTGCACACAGCCAGTTTCCATTGTTCTTCATTCACTCATTCTCTCCACATGAGACACTCCTGAGAGTTCAAGTCTCAGTAAGAATACTTGGTCAAGCTCATGTCACAGATGCTCTGTTCATCTGTGTGCTTGCCTTCAGAGATGCTTTCCTTCCTGCCTAGCCCTAAGTGCAGGCAAAGAGAGTCCTTCATTATTCAGTCTGGGTGTCAGAGTCCAGTCCACTGTCCCAGTGCCCTCTGCCAACTGCCAGGAAAGGTTTGCTTTCTCTCAGATTTTGTATGCTCTCTCTAGCAGTGTGGCAATGATCCTAACACACTGCTGTGTTTTAATAGCCAATTTAGGTTAGCCATTAAAACACAATAGCACACTATAACACCACAGAAATGATGAGTTCCTTCTAAGTGCAGCTCCCAAGGAGACAGAATTCCAAAAAGAGGAAAAGCTTAACTGAACCCAGGGTGGATGTGGGTCTCATCCAATCATCTTAAAACTGTTTCTACCTTTCATGCTGGTTTCTGTTATCACATCAGGACCACTGAATATCACTTCCTCAAATGGGATCTCCTAGCCTATGGTGAGATCTGCAGTGACCTCATAGACATGTGGCACAGTGACATCATCAGCCTGTGGTGGGATGTACAGTGATATCATCAGCCTGCAGTGAGTAGTGCAGTGATATTATAAGCCTATGGTACAGTGACATCATCAGCCTGTGGTGAGATATGCAGTGACATCATCAGCCTACAGTGAGATATGCAGTGACATT
Source organism: Tokudaia tokunoshimensis (assembly GCA_036184795.1). NCBI lineage: Eukaryota > Metazoa > Chordata > Mammalia > Rodentia > Muridae > Tokudaia > Tokudaia tokunoshimensis. Next base: position 117,055,233 of record BTHU01000008.1, on the reverse strand, counting down.
ATCAGCTTGCAGTGAGATGTGCAAGAACATAAGACTGTGGCACAGTGACGTCATCAGCCTGTGGTGAGAATGGAGCCTCACATTCCAGCTGTCTGATTTAGAAGGAACTAGAGAACTAACTTTATGGGGACTCTGAGTGTTGTATGCCTCTAAGCCAGGCCCCAGAATACTCTGTGTGCATTCGTGTGTGTGTGTGTGTGTGTGTGTGTGTGTGTGTGTGTGTGTACATTGTACTTGTGTATCTGGAAGCCAAAGGACAAACCTAGGTGTCATTACTGAGATTTCTGTTTCTACCTTTTCTTTCTTGGGACAGGATCTCTTACTGGCCTGGAAATAGGCTAGGCTGTCTGCAAGCCCCAGGGGTCTGCCCGTTTCTGTCTCTCCAGCACTGGGGTTACAGATGCATGCCACTGGGGTTACAGACGCATGTCACCACAGCAGGTCTGGGGATGCGGTCCCTCGAACAATGCCGGTTTGAGTTTACAGACAGAACTGCCACACTGCTCGGTTTCCTTCTTCAGAACATGGCCTTCTCTCAGAGGTTGAAATGACTGTGGCTTGGCCTGCCTGCACTTTCCAAGTTCATTTCCCCAGCCTTCTTCATGTGACTAACTCCTCTGGGAGCTGAGAACACCAAATTCAGCCTGAGGGTGGGTGAGCTTGAACATGCAGACAGAGCTAGAGGGAGAATGTAAATCCAGCCTGTCGGTTCAGCTAGTTCACAGTTCAGTCGTCCTCACCAACCACTGGCTGCAAGATACTCTTGTGTGCCATAAGAACATGGCTGTTCCAGAGCCAACCATGAATGAGAGGTGACTTTGAGGAGAAACTAGCCACACTTCTGTGCTAGGGGCTTGTAAACAGAAGAGCCAAACTTGGGTCTCCTGGGAAGAATGTCACTGTGCTCTCTGGTGAGGTTCAGGGTCTGTTGCCAGGGAGGTGGCCTTTAGCATCCTCCCATTACAGTAAAATGGAGATTGTGGGAAATCCTAAAGGTGGGCATCCCAAGCTTCCCCAAGGCTCTTGCTCTCTGTCCGATACAACTAGAAACAGAACCTGGTTTAACTTGCTTGGCCTGCAAGACCTGGTTTCAGGACATTTCAGTTCTCTTTGTAGTCCTCAGGTACAGGCTGACCACTTCCCTCCCTGCAATTAGGGAAAGATACATCAAGGTGCATCCTAAGTTAGGTAAGGAATATCTTCCATCTTGGATCGAAACAGAGGGAGACCTGCTTCTAATGTGAGGGTGCATACTTCCTTTCTGTGCTTGCAATGATCTTCCCTGGTTTTTTAAAGGTCAATCAAGTAGAGCCTCATGTAGCCAGACTTTAAGCATTAGGAGTGAGAACAGTTTGGGGTTGGGGGGGGTGGGAACTGAGTGAGACTTTGCTTCAACAAACAAAAAGCAAACAACAACAAAACAAACACACTGACTATAGCCAAAAATAAATGGACCATAGGAATCTTTGAAAGAAGGAAGGAAGGAAGGAGAGAAGGAAGAAATAAGGAAAGAAAGAAAGAAAGAAAGAAAGAAAGAAAGAAAGAAAGAAAGAAAGAAAGAAAGAAAGAAAGAAAGAAAGAAAGAAAGGAAGGAAGGAAGGAAGGAAGGAAGGAAGAAAGAGAAAAAGAAAGAAAGGAAAGGCAACAGAAAGGTGAGACCCTTCCAGGTAAAAATCTCTGTGACTCCTTATATTTCCAGATCATCAGGCACCTGCAGGATAGCTTACTCTGCCACAGGTCTTAGCATTTCACCAAGAAAGAAGCAACTCTCTTCCCCACCTGACTGAGAAGTGAGCTTTGCCAGGTGACTCGGGTGATAAAGATCTTCATGATTGCCAAGAATACAAGTGCAATGACATCTCAACTAGTTGCTTCACAACTGCTTTTTTTTTAAGTCCTGGGAATAAAAGATTTTTGGATTAATCCAAGGCAATACATTAGTATAGAAAATTTATTGTTATTTTCCCCTTAAATAACTAAAACAACCAAGCAACCAAATAACCACAACCACAGAATTCTAGGAAGCCAAATTCAGTTCTCTCCACTACCATGGGTGTGTCTTTTGGGTGTGTGCTCAGTTAGGCTGCAAACTAAAGGAACGGGTTTTTTTTTGTTTGTTTGTTTGTTTGTTTTTTTGGCCTTTACAAGGGCTGTTGACATTTCTCATAGAATGGCAACTGGATCCAGGAACAAACCTTCCCAGTGAATGAGAAATGTTCTCTAAGGAAAATTAGGGCAAGATTCCAGGCAGGAGCTGAAGCTGAGACCACAGAGGAGTGCTGTTCACTGGCTTGCTCACCCTGATCTCTTATATAACTCAGAACTTACTGCCTAGCAGTGATATTACCCACAATGGCCTGGGCTCTCCCACATTAGTTAATTAAAAATTAACTAATTAATCAAATCATTAATAAAAAAAAAAGTCCCACAGACCAATGTCTGCAGGCCAATCTGATGGAGGGGTTTTTCTCAACTGAGGTTCCCTGTTCGCAGATGACTAGCTTGTGTCAAGTGGATAAAAAAGCTAACCAACAAAAAGGGAACACATATTTTTGTGTTGACCTTAGAAATTCCAGAATTTACTCTATTGATTAAGGTTACCACAAACTTTTCTTGAAGTTTATGAGGAGATAATTTTCCAATGCAAGATGAGAAGAATATGAAGTTACATTGTATGGAAGCATGAAGGGGTTGGCAAGATGGATTGGAGGTGGAGAAGCTTGCCAGAAAGCCTGAGGAACTGAATTCAACATCCGTAGCCCACATGGTAGAAGATAAACTGGCTCCTGTTGTCCTATAACCTCCACACACACTGTGGCACATAAATGTCCATGTGCCAGTATGTGCACATGTGTGCATGAGTGTGCGCATGCACACACACATGGGGGGGGGTGAAGGGAGAGAGTAAATAGTACCATTTTTTTAAAAGTAATTTTAAAGAAGGCATGTAGGCTAAAGTATCTTGGTGAACCATCTTTGGAAAATTCAATCTGCTACAAGGAGATACTGATGTCTAGTTTATGAATCTTTTCTCTAAAGTATCTTTATTTTCTTTTTTCCTGTGGGAAAATATCAGCCACTCCATCGACTGACTTTTCCCACTAAGATTTCATCAGTTGGTGGCTGTAGGATATAGTGTTTTCTATTTACTTAATAGCTCATGGTATTGCTTGTAAATACCTTTATTCTTATCCCCCTTGCACTTCTGAACTTTGTGAAGCTCAATTTCCTCTTGTATGCAATGGGATAACATCTTATGTTAAGCAAAATAGACAAAGACAAGACATACACTTACAGTCAGTTCCACACAGACCATGAAAGCCTTACGTCATTGGATAGGTTTCCATGGATTCTTACTGGACAAAGCCATGGGGACAGGGAGTGTAACAGATCCTGTGCCCTACTCACCCATGGTGGGAACAATGTGATGTGCAAGAGAAGGGAGCCCCAGAGAACATGGAGCTCCTGGGGCAAGAAGACAACGCTGCTAAGAAGGAAGTCTACTCCTTTAGGTGCTGACAGCGCATGGGGTTCGAGTATCCAAAGTTCTCCAAGTTAGCTTATCAGATTGCTCTGAGAGTTAATGTAAAATGCTTGGCAGGCCATTTGGCATCTGTTAATGTCCCTATCACATTATCTGTTGTTGCCTTACTTACTGTAGCTTCCATCCTGATCCCCTGAGAATCCTCCTTTTCATGCACACCGGTGGCGCTAACAGGGAAATAAGCTATAGAAGCCAAGCATATTAAGACAGTATCATGGCTGTGGGACTGTAGTAAGTAGTGATTGCTAAAGAACAACAGCTACTTGTCCCCCGTGGGTCTGTGAACTATGGTGGGATCAGCTAAGGGTGGACAGATCCAGCCTGGCTTAGCTTTATAGCAGATGTTTCTAAGCAACTTGCTAAAAGCAGCAATGGAGCTTTGAATATGCCTCACACTGACAGCAGGGACAACAGAACAAGCAGAAATGTGCAAGAACCCAAGAGACTCTGGCTCACATCAGACACACTGTCCACCGACATATTCTCTTCATATGGTTTCACGTATATATGAAACCCAGAGGAGAAAAGGTGTACCTTACCTGCTAGGCTGCTAGTTTTAACTGTCAACTTGATATAATCTAGCAGCACCCCCTGGGAGGTAAGCCTAGTTGAGAAATTCCCCAAATCATACTAGGTGGTAGGAATGTCTGTGGGGGGCTGTCTTACTTATTAATTAATTGACCCAGTCCATCTTGACTGTCTTTACTGTTATTAAGCCCAGCCCACCATGAGTGGCACCACTCCCTAGGCAGGAGGTCCTGAACTGTGTAAGAGCAGAGAGAGTTGGCTGAGTACTAAGCACTGAGCAACCAAACAAGGATTCACACATTCATTCTCCCTCTTCTTGATTGTGAATGTGATGCTTTAAGGACTTTCCTTAACTTACCCACAGCTATGGACTCTAACCTGGACCTGTGAGCCAAGCAAATGCTTTCTTTCCTCAGTTACTTTTTCCTTCTAGGAGATTTTATCAAAAATGAAGCTGTAGAACATTCCGAGGTGGGAAGACTTGACACCCAATGGTATCCTCCATCTTGTTTCTTCTTCACATCTACTTATTTGTAAAGACTTCAAAGGATGACAAATAGGACCCTGTTGTTTGAATTTGAAATGTCTTCTACAGGTTTGTGTATTTATGGTCCTCAGCTGATGGGGCTCTTTGGGAGGCAGTGATTCCTATAGGGGGTAAAGTGTTGGGAGAGGAAGTGAGTCACTGCAGGAGGGTCTTGAGGTTTCATAGCCTGGTCCTACTTCCTGCCTCTGTCTCCTGACTGAAGAAGGAATACTCATGTTTCTGTCCCAGTGACTTTCATAGTATACCATATCCTTCTTTAAACCAAGAGTCACAATGAACCTTTTCTATACAATTTGTTTTTGTCACAGCAACAAGAAATTAAAACAGTTCCTTTGTAGTTGGGTGCATGTGAACATGATCAGCTGAATTGGAATGACTCTGTTCCTCGCTCTGAACACCTGAAAGAACATATAAACCCCATTTGTCTCCATTTAAGGGCCAGGCCTGATTTCAAAAAGAAGGCCATAAGGCACTAGCTCCAGGAACAGACTATAAGTCCAGACCAGAAACAAGGTCATAAAACCCCCTATCAAGGAACAGCCTGGAGATAACCACAAAAATGGGAAATATCTCAGAATGGGCCATCTGTACTGGACAGCCCTATCTCATCCTATGGTTAAATGTTCATGACATAGGAGTGCAGGCTACTGACCACCTGTGACCCCTTTAGCACCCACCAATGAAATTTTAGATTACCTAGTCCTTCTAGAGAGTTCCCCCCCAGTTCCCTATAAGAAGACCTGCCTGTGTGCCTTTGTCTGGAGTCGCCATTTTGGAGAATGATTGACCCCACATGCTAGTTGCTTCTGCAAAATAAATACTCTTTGTCTTTGTATACTATCTGAGTCTGGGGTCTTCCTTCAGCGATTTTTGGACCCATATATACCCTTTGTTCTCCTTTTCATTCTTAATCTCAAAATAACAGACACCAAAATTTCTATAAATATAATGGGCAGTCCTAAAAACAAGGTCAATATGTGATAAACATTTTTGAAAATAACATTGGTAATCAAATTCTTAGAAAAAGTATGTTCAGGCAATATTTTCAAACTGGAAAATGTTTTAAGTCCATGTATGTTATTTAAATTCACATAGAAAAGAATTTCTTCTATAAACTCAGAGTGCATACATTTCAAACGCACAAGTCACAAAGCAAACGTGGCCTCTTTAGGCTGGACTTGTATTTATAAGTGGTACCAGGGATCAAGTTGATTATCAAAAATCTATGCTGGTATATTTCAGGGGTGACTCTTCTGGGGTCTGCTAATTCCATCTGATGTCTAATTCCCTTGTGTGTATCTTTGGCTCAGGGGTTAGCAACTTGCAGTCTCCAGATAAGTGTAATCCATTACCTATTTACTAATGTTGCTGCATTGGAGGACAGCCTCATCTACTCGATGACTGCCTACAGCTACCCTTGCATGGGATCATGTGACTGAAAGATTACATCTCCAACAATGACCACAAAGCAGAGAAAGCTAACTGAAGTGGAGCGAGGCTATGAACATCAAAGCTTTTCTCTAGTTGTGAAGTTCCTCCAGAAAGGCTCTACCTCCTAACAGTTCTACAACCTTACCAAACTACACTATCAACTGGGGACCATGTGTTCAAATACGTGAGCCAGCAGGAGACATATCTCATTCAAACCACCACACAAGTTTCTCCTATTTTCCCTTAGTACTCTTTTAGGTTTGCTGTAGGACACCTAATGAAGGCTGCCTCTCAGATGGCCAGTGAATCTGTATATATTTTATTATAATTGGGTCCAAGATAGTGTATAGGACATCTATTTATACAAAAATGTTCTTTACTGTTTGCTAGACACCCACATTTACATGATATCTTATACCTTCATTTGTTCAGTGTGTCAACCCTAAAACCTACCCAAAGATTCCTTCATTGATTCAACTCAATTTGGGATAAAGCTTACCTGTATTGTTCTGACAGGCAATCAGCATCATAGTGGCAAAAATAGCAAATTACATAGTGCTATAGAAACACAAGGAACTGGGCCCCAGGGCGACTCAGAGGGTAAAGGTACTGGCGGTCAAGCCCAATGATCAGAGTTTAAACTCTTGAAACCTTCGTGGTAGAAGGAGTGAAACCAAGGATTCATGCAAGTCCACTGACCTGTGCGCAAACACTGTAGCATATGCAAATGTACCTACCTACACACACACACACACACAGACACAGGGTACTATTTTAATTATAAAATCTTTATAAAAATGAAACACAAGACATTAGTGTTTTCTGAGCTTTATTCCTAAAATTTCATTTCCATGTTGATGCTGTCATGTGGCAGTCACAACATTCCTAACTGGAAGGTTCTTGCTGTACTTGACAATTAATTAGACTAGATTTGCATATTTATGATTTAAGTCACCATCACTCTAACATTTGTTCTTTTCCTTAGAGACAATAAGCTCAACTCATCTTTATCTCAAAGACACTCATCCTGATCCCCATCTCAAGGACCACCGAGTTCAGCCTGGTCTTCCATCTGTAGTAAATTGCAACCTTTCTCTCAAAATGGTTCCAATTGGTTTAGCCTGTGGTGGTTCTGGTGTGGAGTTTTAAAGTTCTGCTCATGTCCCCACTGCCAAGTTTTAATTACTTCCAGTCAGGGCTCTTCTTCCGCTGTGGAGTCTCAGGTTATTCAAAAGAGAAGCATCTGCTTGTTGCAAGGCTGAACCCCATTTGCCAGCTCCCACGGTTTCTGGTCTCTCTCATATTTTCCTGCCGTTGGGTCAAGTCTGATTTCTTCTCCACAGGAGAAAGACAATTGCTTCATCATTATTGTTAAACCCTGAAACCCTCTTCTTAATATTTTTTTTTTTTTAAAAATGGGAGCAAGTATAGATAACTGCCAACATTGATCAAGGTCAAATTTCTCTTGATCAAAAGAAGGAGAGAGGTTTCTAGAACATTTTGCTTCCATTGAGGAAATACAGTGATTAACTCCATTGTAACAAAATAGAACAAGGAATGGAGGGGCTGGGAGTCACCCAGGAGTTGGTAACAAGCTTGCTAAGAAAATGTGAGGACCTGAGTTTGATTCCCAAGACAACATAAAAAGCCAGGCATGGTGACAAACGTTACTGATGTAAGAAGTAAATCATTATGGTTCATTTTAGGTAGGAGGTATGCTTAGAGTCCATTGGGGTCCCAGATGAGGAGGAGCTGAGCCCCTTTCTTCCCCAGCTGATGTTTGCCTCCGGCTTGTCTCAGAACTCTTCAGCTGTGAGTGGTCTGCTACTTAACTGTACTAGGGTTCAGAAATGAAGGCAGGCTCAAACCCCACCGTGGTCACTGAGTAAGGTTTTCTGTATTGAACTAATAGGAAGGGGGCTGTGCTAGAAGAATGTGAAGACTGTTTCTAAAGCACCAGCCTATGGTGGTGGGGAGGGCAGAAATTTCTCACATTCAGGGACTTTACAAACCATTGTCTAGAATCAAGTCAGACATCTTTTACTTTACATTGGATCCCTTTCTGCAGAATTGTATAATTAAAACCCATGTTGCTCTTACCTCTTCCCTTCATGTATTACAGAGTGAGGGTCTTGTTTGGAGCAGTAACCCCAGATTCAGGAAGGCAGATGCAGGAAGACCTGGGGACTCATCAACCTGCCAGTCTATTCAAATTGGTGAGCTCCAGAACAACTCTGTCTATTGTAGGATGTGCACTCACTAGAATGTACACACACACACACACACACACACACACACACACACACACACACCACAAAGAATCACAGACAAACTAAACTGAAAAAAAAATCTTGTAGCATTCACCCTGGTATATAGCTGAGAGAGAATGCTAAATAATTTTAAGCAGGCAAGTAGGAAATAAGGTATGACGTGATGTGTAAATGATGTTAAGACTGCAGTGTCTGAAAGAAAACTAGAGAAGGAAAGGTGGGTGTGGAACAGACTCATTGAGCCCTGGAGCTCAGAGAGCTAAGAGCTTAGAGCATCGGAAGACAGAGGACTAAGTTTTGGGAAGGCCTTGATGGTCCTCGCTACAGGGACAAGTGAGATAAGCCCAGCTCTTTAGCATCCTAACATTCGGAGGATGCTATCCTGGTCACTGTGCTTGTTTTCTAAGACTCAGACAGCTTCCTACGAGCTCCCACAACTGCCTAGCACACAGCAGATCTGAGGATCAATGCCGCCCGCCTCACGGCCTATACTTCTCTTCACTTTGGATTATCTTCTCCTTGGTTGGAGGCTTTCTCCTCATGCTTGGCTCCCTTCATACAAAAACCAGGGCACTTAGAAGCACTGACTGTCTGAATAGGTGCAGAGTGCTTGCTGGTGAACCAGTCCTTGGCTGAGAGATACTCAAAAGTCAGCATCTGCAGGTCTCTGCTCACAGCTGCTTCTGTAACAGAGTCCATTCTTCTCTTCTGAGCCATCTTTCCAGACTATGCTGATCTTCCTCTTCTATTTCTCTCCCCTAATCATCCTTTCTACTTCCATCACATTTTTCTCACCCCCATGGACCCCTCTCTAGTTTCTTACACACGTTCACTCCCACAAATGCAGGTGTGTAAAAATTAAAAGAGGACCTGTGTATAAAAGAACATACAATATTTGTTTTCCTGAGTCTAGGTTAATATAATAATTCCAAGATCCATCCATGAAGATATTATTTCATTTTTAAGAGGTAAATTTAATTCTCTTCCCCTCGAATAGGGCGTGGCTGACTGACAGGTTTCTGACAAGCCTGGAGAAACTGACTTATGGATTTTAGAGGGACAGCTCTTTGTCTCTCTGAGACACACACTTTAGGAGTGCAGGGCCATCCTATAAAGTGTCAGACTAGCTGGAAGCTACCATGTTCATAAGGAGAGACCTCTTGAGATAAAAACAGATATGCCAAGCTCAGTCATTCTGGTATTCTTCTGTTGACATCTTCCCAGCTCAATAGGAAGAGAAAATACTCCAAGATGACATCAGTGACTGCTACACTGTGGTGACAAACAGAGGAGACGTTCCTGAGTGACAGCATCCTGTCTGGGTTCAGTCAGCTCCTCCAACCACAAGCAATGGCACCCACTGGTCACCCCCGCTGCTGTCTATCACCAAGCTCCTGTGGAGGATGGTCACAGGGACACAGTGTCAAACCACATCCTCTACTTGTAAATAATGGGGCTCTGCCTTGGGAGCCAGCGCTCCCAGTGGTGTCTCCCTCTGTTAACTTTGCAATCTTGGGAGGACACACTAAGAAATGGTGAGAATCACAATTTTCTTCTTTGAAAAATGTGGAAGATAGCCCAGGAGCAGAGCTTCTGTGTGAGACAAGAAAATCCAAGGGGGACATCTAAAAGCTGTAAAACTCTACATTAAGTTGGGGGTTGTTGCCGGGCGGTGGTGGCGCACGCCTTTAATCCCAGCACTTGGGAGGCAGAGGCAGGTGGATTTCTGAGTTCGAGGCCAGCCTGGTCTACAGAGTGAGTTCCAGGACAGCCAAGGCTACGCAGAGAAACCCTGTCTCGAAAAACCAAAAAAAAAAAAAAAAGTTGGGGGTTGTTATCAAATACCATGATGCGAACCACTTCCCAGGGCCCAGGGCACTGAGTCATTTTCAAACCCTTGCTCTCAGCCACCTGTGTTTACTGGATCCACTTTAGGGGAAGGAAGATTAGGTCTACATGTAATCAAATTAATCTCTTCCTGTTTAATTCTATTTAGTAACTTTAAAAAATATCTATATGTGTGAGCCAGCATGCATGATGTGTGAGCAGGAACCTGTGGAGATGAAAAGAGGGCACTGGGTCATCCAAACCTGAGGTTACAGGCAGTTGTGAGCCACCCTGTGGGTGCTGGGAACTGATCCTGGGTCATCTGAAAGAGCAGCAAATGTTCTTAGCTGTTGAGCCGTCTCTGCAGACCTGTAGTTAGCATTTCTAGTAATTACATTTGTGTGTGAAGCTGCAAGTGGCAAGCATTGCATCTTTCTTGTCTTATCAGTGTAGTGTAGGAGGGATGAGTGTGTGTCTGCTTGTCTGGCCATCGGCCTGTCCCTCTGTCTGCACATGGTCAGTGTGTCACACCCACAGAGGTCAGAAAACACACTTGGGTGCTGGACTTTGAGCCTTCCATCCCCTGTTGTCTGCTGTGTGCCTCAGGCTAGCTGGCCCTTCAGTTTTCATGGGTTCTCCTGTCTCTGCCTGGCTTGTTGTGGGAGGCGCTGGCATTACAGGCAGGCATTGCTGCATCCAGCTTTATGTGAGTTCTTGGCAATCATAACTCATATCATGTCCAAGTACTTGGCCCACTGAGCCGTCTCCCCAGGGATATCTCAGAGTGGGGTGACAAGAGCACCATGCTTACACTGCCAAAGCAAGACTGATACAGATTAATAGTTGAGTTTGGATGTGTTTGCCAAGAAATGCCAAGATTTATATTACCATTCACCAAGCATTCCGTGTTCCCCGACTTATCAGTCACCATCGGATTTATATATTGTTTTAGTTTTAGTTTGTTGTTTTTACTTACTCTGTGTGTATGTCAAACACACACACACACACACACACACACACACACACACACACACACACCCCTAGAGTACCTGCAGAGATTAGAAGAGGGCATCAAATCCCTAGGAGCTGGAGTTACAGGGACTGTTATGAGCCCCCCAGTATGCATGCTGGGACCCAGTCTCGAGTCCAGTATAAAGGCAGTAAGTATTCTATGGCCTTACATACATTAATTTTTAGCTTGTTTTAATTTTTTTCGGTAGCAAGAAAGGATTTACAATGACTTTCTTATGATGGTCTTACTGACGGAGGGACAGGGGTGTCAGTGTGGCATGGCAGGTATGTGCCCAAGAAGCAAGAAGTGATATGAGGTTCTTTCATTCCATTTATTTTTATTTTGAGCTAGGTTTCACTTCCCCACCTTGTCCCTCCTATTTCTCTCTCTCACAGTAGCAGAGTATCTTTCTGACTCCCCTCTGCATTCCCAACCTCCTTCCTGGTAACTTCTCACTGGGCCATGAACTGTTGTAAAATGCCAACACCTCAAGGTTCTCCCTTCTGGATACAACTGAAGCAAAGGACATGACGACATAGAAACTTGATACAAGACTGGTGGCGCATCCTTAGGAGTACATGTTTCAACCCACACGCTGATCAGACAGACGCACACTCACACCTTGGTAAGCGTGTGTGTGTGTGTGTGTGTGTGTATACATACATATACCAGGAAACACACATACAGTTGTTTATATGCAAAACATTCACATTCACATCACATAGCCACTCACACTTACACACTCAAAAATTCACAATTGCATACTCACACCAAAGCACATACTCATGTGCACACCCATATTCCTGCACACTTACATACCCTCAGGTGGACATTCACATGCCTACACTCACACTCATACACACTTGTACACACCAATACTCAGACAGAATAGCATATATTCATACCGGGACACACACTGATGCACATCCGTGTACACACATCCACACAATCACATTGTATATTTACAGACTCAAAGTTCCTTACGCTCAAAATCTGACAATCTCACGCTCCCACACAAATGCAACCCCATGTGCTCACATACAAATCTGTGCATTCCAAACCACACAAGACACTCTCATCCATTTTTACACGCATATAGACTCTCAGATTTACACACACTGACGCTTATACACGCTTTCACCTCAAACGAACACTCCCATACTAAAACACTTATAAATCTGCATACATTCACATGCTGATCCTCACACCCTCATAAGGAAATTCACTCATGCACTCACACAGGCTTATGCATGCCCTTTCCATACATGCTCAGCTACCCAGACACAAACATGCAATTTCATACAAGTACATGCATACTCAGTCTCACACTCGCATGCATATATTCAAGCTCACAGCTTTACATTCCCACGTCAACGAGCTCACACTAAAGCATCTGAGCATAGTCAGTCACACACTCAAACTCATTGTTTTACACACACACACACACACACACACACACACACACACATTCTCTCATACACACGTGTGCATGGACATCTTCATACATATTCTTTTTCTCTGTGCGTGTGCATCTCTGTGTCTGTGTATCTCTGTCTCTCTTTGTCTCTGTTTCTCTGTCTTTCTTTCTCTTTCTTTGTTTCTGTCAGTTCCGTTCTCTCACTTTTCTCTCTCATGCACACACAGGTTAGTCTTTCCTACCACCAATCCCAGATCCTCTCGTGTTGGTCCTGTCTCTAAGCTTAGGGACTGATATTTGTCATGACTTGACTTCAGAAACATCACAGACTGCCTGCCACCCTGAGTTCTGGAAGCGGGTGTGTGACAGAGGAGAGTGCCCGCTGTGCTGGTGTGAACTTGAGCAAGCCGCTTGAGTTCTGTTTCAGTAGGGTCGGGAAGCATTCCCCGTTGCCCGATGGGTGGGGAGTGATGGGCTGGGTACAGAGTCAGCAGGGGCATTCAGCTAATCCCAGAAGGGTCCATCTGTGGCTCCTCCTCCACTGGGTTATCCTTTATTTCCCTCCTCCTCTCATTGGGTTCTTTCTTGGCCACTAGGTGGAGAAAGCAAGCCTTCTACAGTGATTGAATTAAAAGCAAGACCCAATCTGCCTGACATGCGTACCATAGATGCTTGAAGAGGAGAGACATTTCCCTTCCCCGGAACTTTATAGAAGGTGGGAGCGAGCTTCCTGAGGGGTGTTAGGGGAATTCTTCAGCAGTTCACAATGAAAGTGTTGGGGTTTAAGTGTGGTCATGCCTAGAGGCCCTAGATTTCACTGAGGGATGGTGCTAGGCAAATTATAAACTTCAAAAACTCAGCTTCTGGCATCTTCTCCCCTTCCAAGCTCCAATCTCTGCTCCCTTGCATTTCAAGCAGACAACTGCCCCGTGTTATTTCTTCCAGAGGACCGCATTTCCTAATTCCTAGGGACATTTGAAAGATGAAGCCTTTGATAAGCTGCCTTCCTTAAACCTGAGAAGTAAAAGCAAAGGGAATTTGTTAAGACCCACTTCACACAGCAGCAGAGTGCACGAGCTGGTTAAAGTATGTGCAGTCCCTTTGTGAACTCTCTAGTCCTCCTCAAATGAAAAGGTCATATCTGTGGAAGAGCCCAAATCTTAAGGAAACTTGCCTTGATAGCAAGGAAAGATGCCTTGGTAGCAATGGTGTCTTGTCACCTAACATACCAGTGACACATAAGGCAGTGAATGTGCTATCCTCATGTCACGCTTTCCAAAGTTAGTGATTTTAAAAACGTTACTGGGCTGGAGAGATGGTTCAGTGGTTAGGAACAATTGCTGCTCCTCCAGAGGAACTGAGTTCAGTTGCAAGTACCCACAGTAGGTAGCTCACAACAGCCTGTAACTAACTTCAGAGGATCCAGTGTCTTCTGGCCTTCATGGGCTCCCATACTCATGTACTACAAACACACACAGATGCATACATGTACGCATATGCATGCACACACATACATGTGTGCACATACACATGCACACACATACATGTGCTAGCACACACACACATGTCCACATATGCATGCACACACAAACATACATGTAGACATGTACAGATAAAAGAATTTAAATGTTATTAAGAAATTTTATATTCTAGTTGTCATTATCTATTTGCATATGGGTATCTGTGTAATGTGCTTCTCTCTGTATATAAATCTTTTCACAAGTGTAGGCACATGTGTGCATGTAAGAACACCAGAAGTCTTCTTCAATCACTCTCCAAAGTATTTGTCAAGGCAGATTCTCTCAATTGAGCCGGCATTCCTAATAGTGCTAGTCTAGCTAGCCAGCTTGCCCCAGGGTCCTGTCTTCTGCATATGAAACTACAGGCTATCCCAGTGCTAGGGATCCAAGCTCTGCTCCTCACATTGAAGACCAAATATTTCATCCACTGAGCTGTCTCTGTAGCCCCATATTCCAAACTTTCCCCGCCTCCACTACACTATGAAATTCCTTTGTATTTACTTTTTAAACTTTTTTGAAAATGTCGTTCTTGGAGACTGCATTTATATCATCTCCTGCTCTCTACTCCAGTGCCCACCAGCAACTGTCACATTCAGAATCTCTTTCTGTTTAGTTATCATATGTGTATTTATACAAACACATATGCATGTGTATGTATAAATACAATCTGTTGACTCTATTTGGTGTTTCTTGTACGTGTATTTGTTCAGATACGACAGCTTGGGATTAGATAATGCATCAGGAGATTGTTCCTGAAGAGGACTAAGTCCCCATCTCCCAACAGCAAGTTAATTTCCTGGAGCCTTCATCTCGGGGTCGCCCTTGTGAGATTCCTCCCATCCGCACTGGCATGTCAATGACATTAGCACGACGAATTAGCACTGTGGTTTAGGCAATGACATTTTTGAGACCTCATGGGTGTGGCTACATTCCAGACTTAATGTGCATGAATCCTTTTCTGGCATTTTCTATGCATTCTTTACCATTAAAGAAATAAGGAAGGGCTGGAGAGATGGCTCAGCGGTTAAGAATACTGACTGCACTTTTGAAGGTACCGAGTTCAAATCCCTGCAACCACATGTATAGAAAGCCTTATTGGGGTGCCATGCCACCTGGCAGGAACTTGACATTGACCAAAGTGAAGTTCCTCTCCCAGCCTTTGAGAGGGAATTCTTATGCTAGCCATAATCCCCTCCACCTAGGGTGGAGCGCTCAGACCAAGGTGAAGTTCATTGTTCCTCCAGCTCTACAAATTCCTGAATTAAGCAGGTGACCCGCCCAGCCACCTGAGCAGTGGAGCCTAAGCCCAGTGAACAGCCAGACCACTTCCCCGGAACACACCCTGGAATTTGGGGGAAGGGTCTTGCCTGAAACCTTAAAATTCTGAGTCCCTCATTAAACCTGGAGACCTTGAACAGCAATGTTGTCTTGGTCTTCATCCCTTTTTGCAGCCTTCCCAAACATCCCCAGCTTCCCTTCCAGGTAACCCTGTTCAATGTAACTGCGGACAGTTACACACATGGTGCCTCACAACCATCCGTAACAAGATCTGATGCCCTCTTCTGGAGTGTCTGAAGACAGCTACAGTGTTCTTACACATAATAATAAGTAAATCTTTAAACAGCAATAAGAAATATAAAAGATTGTAGAGAGCTGAGGTGATCGTCAGAGGCCTGGCAGTGGGCGTGGTAGTACAAGGCTGTGATCCTAGGAGCTTTGGAAGCTGAAATAGGAGAGCCTTACATTCAAGGCCAGCCTGAGCAACTTAGTAAGATCCTGTCTCCAAACTGAAAGAAAATTAAAAGGAAAGGAAAAGAAAAGAAAAAAGAGAAGAAAAGAAAAGAAAAGAGGCCCGGAAGCAACTCCGCAGTAGAGAGCTTGCTGAGGACAGGCTCCAGGACCCAGCCTCACTCGCCAGAGTTCGCTGTAGCTGGCACCCGGGTGTTAGACAGCTGTAGATCTGAACATAGCAACTGAATCTGTTTCCTGTCACTGCAAACGCCAGTGAGCAGAGATGGGAACTGAGTCTCTAAGCTGCTTTTCACTCAGAGGGCCAGTGCTCTGAGCAGGCAAGAGTGAAAGGCCTTTCATCTCTAGACCACCAACTTTGTAAGGGACCGGGAGACACAAAGGCAGCAGCCAGTCGTTCCGGAGCTCAGACTTGCCCCTGTGCTCACGTGCTTAGGCACAGTTCTGAGCCTTGTGATGTCTGTGCCTCCACCCTTTCCGCTCATACTCTCCTCTCAGTCTCCGGATGTCTAGGCTCAGGCACTTCTCTGAATGCTGAGACTAGTTAGTGCCTGCCGGCCTCAACCCCACACTCCTCCAGACACCAACTGGGCTATAAATCAAGCTCAGAATAAACAAGCCATCAACAGAGCATGTGCTTAAATCACTAAAAGCACACACGTGCAAGTTCCTTCAAAATGGAGTGTAAAAGCTCTCCACCCACGAGGCTCGAGAGATGGCTCAGTGATTAAGAACACTGGCTGATCTTGGAGGGACCCAGATTTAGTTCCTAACATCTACGTAGTAGCTCACAAGCGTCTGTAACTCCAGTTCCAGGGTTCCAGCACTCTCTTCTGGCTTCCACAGGCACTGCTCACACATGCGAACATGTGGAGCACAAAATAAAATAAATATTAAATAAATTCAAAGTTCCCCTATCCACCTCCCTATCCCCTGTTAGATCCAAGTAGTAAGAGGAAGAAAGTCTGCATTCCTTTCACTGTACAAGTATGTCAAAAATGATGTTCCTGAAGTCACCTGTAGTGACCACATCAGAACACAGTGCTTGATGTGTGGGCATTGTGGGTAAAGTCAACTGTGCTCCTACTCCAGGCTCCATCTTTCCTTGCTTTCTTCCCTCCCCTTTTCTCTCAACAGGGTGCCAAGGCCTTCCCTCATCTGCGCATGCGCGTGCCTATGCTCACCTGCTGAGTGCGACTTCTGGAGTTGCACAGCTATTGGAATGAATGTTAGCCCGCTCCTTTGATTAACCTGTCCCTAACACTATCTGTTAAACTCAAATGTTGCAGCTACCACCATCCTGATACAAGTACATAATCTCAGACTATTTCAGGACAGTTTCACCCAACCGCTCATCAATAAAATGCTCAAACTGAAACGAACCCAGTATTTTTTAAAGTGTATTTTAACATATTGCCTTTTCAAATTAGTGTTGCGCATGTGTGTGTGTGTGTGTGTGTGTGTGTGTGTACATGAGTACTGTGAGTGTGTATGTGTGTGTACATGAGTACTGTGAGTGTGTATGTGTATGTGTATGTGTGTGTGCCTGTGCGTGGGTACATGAGTACTGTGTGTGAGTGTGTATGTGTGTGTGCATGAGTACTGTGTGCAATCCTGTGTACTTCAGTCCCAACGAGTTACTTTTCAATTTGACTCACAAAACTAAAAATGTTCAAATTTTCATGGGAAATTTTTGCTTTGAGCTTGATATAATTTAACTGCAAAAAAATATAACTACCATCTCCTGCTTTTAAAATAGGAGTTCTGCTTTCCTCTCCCTTAGAGCTATCTCAGGCACGTTTTCGTTGTTTTGATTTTCTTACCTTATTCCATGAGAGAAAAGGCTGGCTAGGGAGAAGTTTTGGTTCATGTCCAGTGTGTTTCCACTCTAAGACATCGAAACATTCCCATATGCAGCCAAGAGCAACATGCTGGGAGCCCTGTAAGGTAGTTCTATAGAAATGTGTCTTGAAACATGCCGCATTTCTTTCCACTAAATCGGCTTTGAAAGCATCCCACAGCGTGATCATGTGTGCGCATGCGCACAAAACACACCCTGGGTCCTAGTGGAAGAACAAAGTGTAGATGCCTTTTTTTCTTTCTACAGTGTTTTCTGGTTCTCAATTCACAGTGCACAGTTTTAAACATTGTTCCACACATGCAAAACATTCATATATGGTATTAAATGTCTGCTATTACCTTGTCCCATCATACATTCTGAGATAATACTTAATTCTAGGTAGGTGAGTTGAGAATACCAGAAACGTGTGGAAATGAAAAGTGGGAAGATAGACGGGAAGGAAGCCAACAACAGGAGAGTGGATTCCTATGAAGGGTATCAGGAGTCTATCCATATGTGTGCATGTGTGTTTGCACATACGGGCTCGCACTTCATACTCAGCTTTCTCTTTTTACATGGGTTCTGGGGATTCAAACTCAGGTCCCCATGTTCAAGTGTTAAGTACCTACTGAGCATCTTTCCAGTCCAGGAGCTCCTTGCTATGGACGTCCCCGGGACATGACTGGAAATGAATTCCTTGGTGTTGCCAGGGTAACGTAAATGGGAACTGATATTGGTATCTAATATTCCTCATGTATTTTCAGCATTGCTTCTTTAGGTATCTGTAACTTGCAGCCAACCACAGTCTATAAAGAGTAAGTAGAAAATCCCAGGAATAAGAATGTTATATATTTTAAAGAAATTTTATCATGCTTGTCCTGGCTGGTTTTGTGTGTCAACTTGACACAGGCTGGAGTTATCACAGAGAAAGGAGCTTCAGTTGGGGAAATGCCTCCATGAGATCCAGCTGTGGGGCATTTTCTCAATTAGTGATCAAGGGGGGGAGGGCCCCTTGTGGGTGGTGCCATCTCTGGGCTGGTAGTCTTAGGTTCTATAAGAAAGCAAGCTGAGCAAGCCAGGGGAAGCAAGCCAGTAAGAAACATCCCTCCATGGCCTCTGCATCAGCTCCTGCTTCCTGACCTGCTTGAGTTCCAGTCCTGACGTCCTTTGGTGATAAACAGCAATTTGGAAGTGTAAGCTGAATAAATCCTTTCCTCCCCAACTTGCTTCTTGGTCGTGATGTTTGTGCAGGAATATAGACCCTGACTAAGACAATGCTACATCATTACTACTACATTTACTGCTAGTTGCTTTTATTCTCCTACTGTGAGCTATGGTTTAAATATGAAATGCTGCCCACAGGCTCATGTTTTGAGCACTTGGTTCTTGACTTGGGAGGCTATTTTGGAGACTGGGGTCCCTTGCAGAGCTGGAGCCTGTGAAAGCTGTACCCACCCCTGTATATTGCGGTCCCTCACCCCTGTACATTGCAGTCCCTCACCCCTGCATATTGCAGTCCCACACCCCTGCATATTTCGATCCATCACCCCTGCATATTGCAGTCCATCCTCCTGTTCTCTTGTCTCCCAGGATGTGAATAGACCCCCTCATGCTCCACAGATGGAAACTTTTGGTCTCAGCATACCTTCCTGCCACTAAGGACTGGGACCTCCTGGATGCGAGAGCCAAAACAAACCTTTAAGTTGTTTCTGTCACATATTTTGGTCATGGCGACAGGAGACATAACTAATACACTATGTCTTATTCATAAACTCTGTCACTGCATACAGGGAAACAGTTGGGTTTTTATCATCTCTGATATAAGACATCAGCTGGGTGGCTTAGAAGACATCTTTAGGGATAAGGATATACATCTGAGTCTGAGTCTCTGTAGTTATCGGTGTTGTAAAGGATTCCAGGAGAGTAGGAATTAATGTTCAGTCCTTACTGTCAGCTTTACATATCAATGTAGTAGGCACTGAGAGTCTACAGGCAGCCTCCCAATCATGGTAAAGGAACTGAGCAGTAGAAGACACGATGCTATAAATTAAAAAAAAAAATGGAAAGAAGGTATAAAGGAAAGAAGTGGGCAGCCGGGCTCTTTGCTCCCCAGTAGAAGTATTAACTTAAAAAGACAGGAAAGAAGGCTCAATGCTTAAGGATGCTTGCTGTTCTTACAGAGAGTGTGAATTTGGTTCCCAATTTCCAAGTCACAAGAACAAGACAGTTCACAACCACCTGTAACTCCAGCTCTAAAGGATTCAGTGTCCTCTTCTGGCCGCCATGAGCATCTGCATGCCTGTGTTCATACTCATGTGTATGCACACGCACTAGAAAAAAAAAGTCTTAAAATTGCTACTCATGGAGCTACAGCTAAACCTGTATCTAAGTCAAATCCCAAAGGGAATTTCAGTGAAGAATGAGACAGAACATTTTTAAAAATAGTTAGCAATAAACTTATATACCGTTCTACGCACACAAAAAAAATAGTGTGCACACAGGGCAAAATTGGACAAGACTATAAAAAGAGAAATATAAACTAATGCCTCTCAAGAAGTTAATTTGAAAATAAAAAAACATAAGAAAGTTGCTAGGACAAAGGGCAGGGGAGCTGGTATTGATATTTAATATTTCTCATTTATTTTTGACTTTGCCTCCTTTAGTATCTGTAATTTGCAGTCAACAATAGTCTGCAAAATGTAAATAGAAAATTCCAGGAATAAGAAATGTATAAGTTTTAAAGACATTTTATTAAGAAAGAGAGAGGAAAAAAAAAGTCCTAGGCAACTCAATACCCTAATGAATGGAATGAGCTACTTACCATCTCTGGGTGAACCTTCTTCCAGATGTGCAAAGCTGTCTCACCACTTGAAATTAATCAGTGTGATCAATCATGTCAATTAGCTAAGCAGAAAATCATATAACCATATCAACCGATGCGGAAAATGCATTTGGTGAAATGCAAGTTCCCTCCATGATAGCATGCTCAGGAAATGTAGAATCGAAGATAATTACTTCACTTGATACAGAATAGCTATAACCACACACACACACACACACACACACACACACACACACACACACACACACACACACACAGAGCAAGACACATACTTAATACTGAAAAGCTACTTTCTCCCAATGCCAGGAGCAAGACACCACCATCTTACCTTGTACTTGAAATAGCCCTGTAGTTATAACCCTGAAATGAGAAAGGACATTTCAAAGTCATGAGGAATATAAGGAAATGAAGACAAAAATTGACTCCTATTTCCACAGAACACGATTGTTTATATAGAAAACCAGAAGAACCCCAGCAAATAAACTCAGTAATTGGTCAAATAGAAGGCCAACAAGAGACAAAGCACATTTCTCTACTGGAATCACGAGTGTGTAGAAACTGAATTCGAAAAGTGCCAAACCATTTAGTTGGAGAGAGGATTCAACAGTTAAGAGTAGAGTCTGTTCTTACAGAGAACCCAGGTTCGATTCCCCCGCACCTACATTGCAATTAACAACCGTGTGTTAACACCAGTCTGATGTGACCCCTTGCCCTCTTCTGCCCACCAATGAGCACTGTAGGCACAGATACATGTGCAAGCAAAACAAACATCACATAAAACAAGATAAACAACCTTTATAAATATTTAAAAAGATATGTCCACTGTTGATAATCACACACCCACCCCAAAAAGGTCATAAAACACAGACTCTTAGTAAGGCCAGGGCTCTTTACAAAGAGGGTAAGAATAACTGGAAACACGGGAAAAAAAAAATAAAAACAGTAATCACAAAAAACCATGAATTTCAACACAAAACTAAGCCTACCAGGAGTTGAAAAATAAAAATATTACTGTGTTCAGGGTGATCACTTTCCATATCTCTTCCTATCATTTTCCTTTGATTTTATTCTGTTAAGAGGTCACACAGAGTCCAGTGAAATGGCTTAGTAGGCAGAGGTGCCTGCTGCCAAGTCTGATGATCTGAGTTCATTCTCTGGAACCCACACGGCTGGAGAATAGAACTGAATCCTGATTGTCTTCCTCTAGGCTCTACAAGCATGCTTGCCCACCCACAAAATTAAAAGTAATCTTTAAAATAATTTTAGGAGAAAGCGATGTAACGGAGCCATGAGGGATGTGCGTGCTGGTGGTGATAATTAACGCTTCACATGCACCTGATGAATGGGCCTGACTCCAGAACCCAGGAACCGCGGCTCTCCCATAACAAGCCCTAACTTTGAGCAGGGACCATGAGTCCTGCATCTCAGTCATCCTAATCTGTGAAGGGAAAGCACCAACAGCTTGCATCTCAGAGATAGCTTAGATGGGTTAAGCTACTCAACTCGGAAGTCAGCACACAAGCCGAGATGTGGCAAGACCTCAACTGGAGAGTTGTTTCCCAATTTTAAGGGTGAGCATTTTCTCAGTCTTCCTGAGGGGGACCTTCCCGTCACCTGTCTGTTGAAGACAAGTTTGTACAAAGTAACAAGAACCCTAAGATCTGAGCTCTTGCACTTCCATGTAGATGCTTTCAAAGTGGATGTAGGGTTTATGCCCTGTTTTGTTTCCCCAGGTAAAACTATTTTCTCTGTGAAAGAATATATCAGGCTGTCATACATCTGAGATCTCAACCTGGCCTAGAATACCCAGTTCTAATAGAAATAAAGTGGACAAAGGAGTGAGTAAAAGTCCTGTAAATGCACATAACCAAAAATGGGCTATTTTAAATACTGTATTCAGGTTGTGTCAGCAGTTAAAAGTGCACGCTGCTCTTCCAGAACACTTGTGTGCAGTTCCCAGCTTCCAAGTTAGGCAGATCACAGTGACCTCTGACTCCAGCTTCTGGGAGAGAGACATGATGCCCTCAGAGTGTCTGTACACACATGTGCGCACACACATATGCATGCACGCACACACACACACACACACACACACACACACCTACAGATATAATTGGGAAAAAGCTAAGATAACATCTAATTTATTCTGAATCCATGCATCCACTGCAAATGACTCTTTACCCAATGCATTCAAAGGTTTTATTTTACAATTTTTTGACACCTGTCTTACCCCAAATATTCGTCACTTTTATATGCTTCTGTAAGTGAAAGTGAATTTCTTTCTTGCATTTTGTGTATGCAACAAACACCTCTCTGGCCCTCAGAGATCCTCACGGCACTTGAGTACATTCTTCTCAGCTAGATTCTCGGTTTCTCAGTGAGCTGTATTTTAGCCAGTTCTCACTCTTCACTCTCCAGCCCCAGGGGTCATCATTATTAGTTAAGAACAGGCCGATTTTCTTCTTTCATTGTTCCAGGTTGCTGTGTGTGTGAACCACTCTTGTTCCTTCCAACACTGTAGGGCTGGCACCAATTCTTGGTGACTAAGTCCTACGTTGAGTCCCCTCCTTCTGTGAGCTGCAATCTGGTGATCTGATGTTTTGTGCAAGGCAGGGAACTGCATTCCCATAATCTTCTACATGTGTGTTTCCAAGGTGATGTTTGCCATCCATGGAGCTCTGGTCTCATTTGAAAAGGATAAGCCCAGGAGCAGGAACCAATCTCTGTAGGCAACCCCAGCCAGGGGCTGGGGTGGGGCAGGGGAGAGGACAAGAGTGGCCCAACAGCTTCCTGGAGCCAGAAGTTCACCCTACTTTGCAACTGCTTTGGATACCAAAAGCTTCTTGCAATTCATGGAGGCATAGCAGTGTCTAGGCAAGCACAGCCTAGATTTGAGGCATCAATTCCTCTAACTTTAGTGGTGGCTCCTTTGTCTTCCACATTGGTACCGTTGACTGTCACTCAAATCCTTCGATCCATGTAAAATATGCTACACCTGGAATACACCAGGTTTGATTCTGCATTGCTGGCCAAACCCTGGTGGACACAAAGATCTTTACTATATGAAAAATAATATTCACATGCTCATAAAGGACTGTTCTAGTACACTCTCTTGCTGTGATAAATACCATGGCCAAAAGTAACTTGGGTAAGAAAGGCTGTTTTTGTTTGTTTGTTTTTTGTTTTTGTTTGTTTGTTTTAAATATTTTAGCTTACAGAACATTATGAAGGGAAGTCAGGACAGGAACTCAAGTCAGGAACTATGGAGAAACGTTACTTAAGTCCTTGCTTGAGAGCTCTGACTCAGCTACTTTCCTTTACATCCCAGGCTCTCCTGTCTAGGGATGGCTACACACACAGTGGGCTAGTCCTTTATATATTAATTAACAATCAAGAAAATGCCCCAAGTTACCCCAAATTAACATACCCAATTCGACAGAAGCAATTCTTGAGCTGATGTTCCCTCTTCCCAGGTTGTCATGTTGACCACCAAGATCAGCCATTGCAGATGCCCACTGTGTGTCTTATCTTCCCCTCACTATGGCCCCTGCTGTACCACCTAACTGGCTAGGACACTGGTGATCTCTCAGAACTGAATATGCCTTCTGGGATGTCTGTGAACCCCAATGATAACCACACAAAATTCTCCATCTCCAGGGAGCCCCAAGTTGAAGAGGATGGCATCTTGGAAGCCTGCAGGGTACCAAGACTAAAGAATCCTACTGCCTCCCATTTGTGTCTAGTTCTAACAGTTCAGCATCACACGGTCCACTCCACTAGTCAGTGTTTCTCAGAGTGACTCAGGAACACATCAGTTTTGAATTCTGTCGCTGCTACTCACCTCTCAGATGGACTCACCACTGTTTTTATCTGTATCATAATGTATACTTCCTCTCTTCCCAAGTCTAATTCTCTTACCCAGGAAATAATCACATACAGAGACTTAAAAAAAGATTTATTATTTCTATTTATGTGTATGCATTTGTATTTATATGTATGCATTTGTGTTTATGTGTGTGGGGATTTGTATTTATGTATATGCATTTGTTGGGGGGAGGGTAGGTTGAGTGTGTGTGTATGTAGTGCATACAGAGGCCAGAAGTAGACATCGAATTCCCTGAAGTCAAAGCTACAGGAGGTTGTAAACCGCCTGATGTGGGTAGGAGCTGAAATCTGGTCCCCCCATAAGAATATACAGTGCTGGGCTGTAGAGATGGCTCAGCGGTTAAGAACACTGACTGCTCTTCCGAAGGTCCTGAGTTCAAATCCCAGCAACCACATGGTGGCTTACAACCATCCATGATGGGATCTGACGCCTTCCTCTGAAGTGCCTGAAGACAGCTATAGTGTACTTACATATAATAAATAAATAAATAAATCTTTAAAAACAAATACAGTGCTTTTAACCACGAAGTTCTTTCTCTAGACATGAAGAGGTTTTAGATTTTCTACTTGAAAACTCCCCAGTTTGGCTGGATATGTATACATGTAGTATCAGACATTGGTTCCTTAAGCTAAAGTGCTGGCTTCCCATGAAGGGACGGGATTATGAGATACTTTGACCTCCATGCTTAGGCAATTGAGTGGCAAGAATGGGAAGAACCTGAAGCTTGTCCTTTGATTGCCACATCATAGCTTAAAGGTGCAAAAGGCGTAGCCGGACCACAAACATAGCCAGAGCACAAACATGGCAACATAGCTACTTACTCTCTGTGTGACTCAGATACATTATTTTGTCTCTGTTTATCTCTTGTTGGGGTTGGTCTGGTGCTGCTACATATGCAAATTCTGCACCCCAAGAATTTAGTAAATACTAAATTCTGTACCCCAAGATCTGGTTGCCCCAAGACCAGCAAAGTCTTACAAACACCAGCTTTTGTTGTACAAACCTTGCTCCCCAAGTCAATTGGTCAATAAAAGGCAAAAGTCTATGATTGGGCAGTACAGAGAAGAAGGTGGGACTTCCTGGAGGGATGAAGAAACTCCGGAAGGAAGAAAGAGGAAGACCTTTTTGCTAGGAGACATAAAAGGAGACAGATGTAGCTATGAGCCTGGAAGGTATAGCTAGCCATGTGGCTGAATAGGGTCAGGTTGTCCTCTGGACTTAGCTGAGCTAGTTGAGAGTCTGACTAGCTAGGGCCTAAGCTTTGGAATATTAAAGGGTCTCTGTATGGTTATTTGGGGAACTAGCTGGTTAAGGATCAACCCCTGCCATATTCTTTTCCAGCATTAAATATACAGGGTATTAATTTCTTTCATTTTACAACCTCTGACATAGATTAAGTAATAAATAATATTCACAAAGTAGAGCTGTTCT
This sequence comes from Tokudaia tokunoshimensis, assembly GCA_036184795.1. Taxonomy (NCBI): domain Eukaryota; kingdom Metazoa; phylum Chordata; class Mammalia; order Rodentia; family Muridae; genus Tokudaia; species Tokudaia tokunoshimensis. The sequence goes on along the minus strand of BTHU01000008.1, from coordinate 117,029,389 downwards.
GAAGATAGCATTCACACTACGTGCATCCCTGGTGTGCCTGTGTTTCAGAATCTCTGCATGGAGATTTACATCTGTGTGTGTGTGTGTATGTGTGTGGGTATGTGTGTGTGTACATACACCCATGTGCACATGAGTGTTCGTGTATGTGAAGTTCAGTAAAGAGGTGGAGTTACAAGGGTTGTAACACTTTACATGGGTGCTGGGAGCCAAAATTTCTAATGTTTCGTGCTGTATGCATCTTTGGTCTTTGTATTTTCATTATTAATTATAGAATCAAAACTGATCAAACTGGAAAACATAGCAATAATAAAAAAAAAAGCCAAGTAATTTATCTGGGTTCTAGGAATTTTACATTGAAAGTACTCATCTCATTCCTGAAATGTATAATGGGCAGTAAAATCTGAGAGTAAATCTTAAACACTGGAAACATAAAAAAAGGCAATCTCTTAGTTGTTAATGTTCTCTGCAGTTAAGTTATGTGTAAAACTGAGCGTGATAAATCTTTCCCAGTCCTTGCAACAGCACTGGAACACGAGTCCCATCAGCTCCTGAGTGATGATGGAAGAGATACTGCTGGATTCTGAACCACAACTTGAATTGCAGTGTCCTGCACCGTGTGCTTGGACTCTCACCTGTTAAAGAGAGAGCCATTAAACACAGCCCTAAGTGTAAAGACACAGGACATTGCTCTCCCTTGGTTGGATGATCAAGGACAAGATTCACATTATTATCAGTGTGGACAGAAGTGGAAGGAATGACAGAGTGACACATACCTATAACCCAAGACCTGGCGAGAATGATGCAGGAGGATGGCTGTGAGTTCAAGGCTCACAGGAGTTATGTAGTGAGTTCCAACCCAGTCTAGGCTGCATATTGAGACTCTGTCTCTGACGCTTATGGTGGCACATAAATAATCTTTATAGAATTTGTAGAAAATGTATAGATTATAGAAATAATCTAAATAGAGTTTAAAAGAATGGGGAAAGTTGGTGTTGTGAAAGAAGAGTAACCTAGAACTGTGGGGAAAGAAGTCAGGCCTGAGACTCTGAATGAACCCCAGTGTCGGCTTCCTTATATCTTTGGCCCTGGACTGGCAGAATAGAATATGCCCATATTTAAGAAAGCACCTGATAACTCATTAGTGTTGTGTTCTATAAAAAAGAAAAAGAGGTCAGGGATATGTTTAGTAAAGGATGGTATGGTGTGGGGGAAGGGGATGCCTCTGTGGGGCCATGTTGAGGCATCACTTCCTCCTGAGGTAGAATAGAGTTTATTTAGGGCGTGAGGAGAAGATTTGAAGGGGTAGAAACAGAGAAAGGCAGAGAGAGAGAGAGAGAGAGAGAGAGAGAGAGAGAGAGAGAGAGGCAGAGGAGTAGAGGCTAGCCATGAGCACATGGAGAGGCAGGGAGTAAGATGGGGAGAGAAGGGACAGAGGGAGAAGAAAGGAAGGGAGAAAGAGAGGGAGGAGTAGGCAAGCAGCCCCTTTTATACAGAGTCAGGCACACCTGGCTGTTGCCAGGTAACTATGGGGCAGTGCCTAGAAGAAATGCCAACAATTAGCACACTGGGCATCACTAATAAGAGTTTTTGTACCTATAATTTGCATTTATGAAGAGATGGACATTTTTTTTCTATTTAAGGGTTTAACTTTTATCATCTGTATTTAGCTGTAGTATTAAACACAGGTTAGTGTCCATTTCAAATGTCAAGTAGAACATTCCTGCCTCGGGACTTTCATGGAAAACCACTAATAGACATAAGGAGCCAGGACCAAAGCAGGCATTTCCAGGACACCTCCCTCCCTGCTCTCCCATCCCTTCCTGGGGGCTGTCACTTTGTTTCTCTATAAAACCTCACTTGATTACCTTTAAGAAAAAGAAAGAGCCAGGACCATTAAAAAAATGTGCAAGGTTGTATTGCCTGTGGAGCTACATGTGCACCATGTGTGTGCCTGGTGCCTACAGAGGCCAGAAGAGAGCACTGAGTCTCCTGAAACTGGAGTTACAGATGGTTGGGATCTGCCATGTGGGGGCTGGAACCGAACCCAAGTACTCTGCAAAAGCAGTATGTGCTCTTAATCACTGAGCCATCTATCTAGCTCTCTTACTCTCAGAACTCATTTAAAGACTATGGACCACATTCTAGACACGCAGCTATCTTGAATATCTTCTTGTCTCCTCTGTGTTCCAGTAGCAATAACATGTCTTGTTACCAGAGCTATTCAGTGAGGCCTGCCACATGCAGGGACCCCTGAGGCAGACAGACTGGGGCAGTCAGGGATTCTATCTCAGCTCTACAGGCTGATACAAGCCCTTCTATAGACCTTGGCCCAGCATGGACAACAGGGTTCTTACATTAACTAGTAATGTGAGAGGGAGACAGAAAAAGAGCTCAAAATAATTGTTCTATTAACTAGAACATCAATTGGACTTCAGTTCCAACTCTTGCAGGACTCCTCATCTAAAGCTAAGAGCTAATCACAGCAAAGGCCTTGTGTTAAATGCCTCAGGCAGGAGGAAGGTCTACTGCCTTCTTCCGTAGCATCCCTCCGGTCACTCACTTCTCCACCTGACTTAGGGTGTCACTGCTGTGAACAGACACCATGACCAAGGCAACTCTTATAAGGACAACATTTAATTGAGGCTGGCTTACAGGTTCAGAGGTTCAGTCCATTGTCATCAAGGCGGGAACATGGCAGCATCCAGGCAGGCATGGTGCAGGAGGAACTGAGAGTTCTACATCTTCATCTGAAGGCTGCTAGCAGAGTACTGGCTTCCAGGCAGCTAGGATGAGGGTCTTAAAGTCCATACCCACAGTGACACACTCCAACAGGGCCACACCTTCTAGTTGGGCCGAGCATATATAAACTATCACACTACCTTAAGTTGGAATTTTTCTTTACATCACCCCTTTCAGTTGAAAATAGCTGCTTTCTTCTGTTTGGGGTGATTTGACTGATACAATTTTTCTAGCATGAATCCATACTTTCTTTCCTTTGTCTTCAGTAACATGTGTTTTGCTTGTTTCTGTTTTTGTTTTGTTTTGTTTTGTTTTTACCTCTAACACATTCCGTATGTCATGGAGAGAAGGCATCAGTGATGGTCCTCAGGGGGGTACCATCATCCCCTTTTCCCCTGACATCTTCCCCCCTCTGTCTGTCTGTCTTTGAGGCAAGGTCTCACTATGTATTTCTGGCTGTCCTGGAACTCACTCTGTAGCCAAGACTTACCTCAGCCTCACAGAGATCTGCCTTCCTCTGGGATTAAAGGTGTGTGCCTCAATGCCTGTCTCCTTCCACTCTTGCGTGTCACAGAAAGAATGCTTCTGTGATGCTCCTCAGTGGCATACCATCGTCCCAGCTGAGTGATGATTCATGGGACTGTTCCTCCATTAATTTCTTCAAAAGGTTACTCTGTTCTGTTCCTCGCACTGGTGAAAACCCAACAATGCAGAGAGAAGCAGACCACATAAATGCCAATGAGTGGTAACACCTTTCCAGTTAGTTAGGTCATAAGAATGAAGGTCGAGGCAGTGATGTTGGCTTAGGGGTGATTTGGAAAATGCTCCTGAGGAGATTGCGTTTGAACTGACTCTTGAGTGAGGACATGGAGTCGCCACTGCAGAGATTAGGAAGACAAAGGCCACAAACTGACCGGGAGCATATACACAAAGACATGTATGCCCGTGTAAGCATACATGGGCACATACACACATATATGTGCATGCACACATACAAACACACATAGACACATACACATGCACACATACCCTGCACATACATGCACAAGTACACACATACATGCATGCACACATACATGTTCATGCACACACACACAAACACACATAGGCACATACACATGCACACATACCCTGCACATACATGCACACATGCACACATACACACATGCACACACACATTCACACACACTCTCCTGAGTGTATACACACTATTATATATAGCCTTTCATTTTAACCTTATTTTTCCATATACCCTGTTGAAAGACTTCTTTGTTGTCCTTCTTGTCCTCTTACTGTGTTTCCATGGTAACTTAAGACAAGGATTAATCTGGTTTATAACATCTTGAAACTTGTCTTATTTTATATTGCCCGGGGGATGCATATGGGAGCAGGGTGATATATGTTTCTGGCTGGACTTCAAGTGGACATTCTAGACAATGCTGTACAAGAACTCCAAAATCCTCCTTAATTCCAAAATTGATAATGTCCTGCCAACTCCATTCTCTTCCACTTTGCACCAAATGAAAATTTATGTTACTAGAGAGAAAAAAGCAAAACCTTTAAGGGAAAAAATAATCAGTCTAAACTTGATCTTCGTACTCTTACCCCTGTATGACACCCACCTATCATTCTCTTTTGATATTATGGTGTCTTAGGATATTAGTCTATGAAAACTGCAAGGGCCAACTTATGTCCAAGTTACTTAAGTATTTTGGGAAGCTGACATTCTGCCTTCTTTCTCTCTTCCATATTCAGTAGGTTAAATATACACTTAAAGCACATTGATTTTATTTTTCTACCTGGAGGCAGGGAAGTCAATGAATTCAAGACCAAGAAATATTACTGGAAAATGCAAGTATCCAGGGTTTTACTGAAAAAAAAAAAAAAACATGATCTGGATAGCCTCGACCCTTGAGTTCAGCCTGCTGGTTAAAGTGATACCTCAGATAGACTCTCATGATACTCTCTGTAACCTTGTTAATCTCTTAGTGTCTTACTCAAGCCTTAATACTTAGATTTGCTCTATGAGTGTTTCCAATGACCAGCTACCTTTGAATCAGGATGTCCAATGGTCATCCAACAATCCTTCCACTGTTCAGGGGGAGGGGCCTCTGTCATTTGTCAGTCACTCAACAGTCCCACAGGCCACTCATCAGCATTTGATGTTATCATTTGACTGTCAGTCATGCGATGATAACACCACTGCCTAGTACTCAGCAGCGTTCAGTGCTCAGGCTCCCTATTAGTCCTCAACAAGTCAGTAGTGTGGTCCCATTGTCTCTTCATCTCTGCAGGCCTTGCTTTTCCTCCTCTGTTGTTAATTTTATCTTCTATCACACCATTAACGTGAGGTCACACTTTCTCCTCTCTGTGTCTCACCATCCGTGGCACCAATCGCCACTTCCATACGTCCCAAGTGACTTTGCCACTTTCTAAATACCAAACCTACACTTGAAGCCCAACACTGATGACCCTGTTGACATTTTATCTGGATGCCTCAACTAGCACCTTGTCTACTTGTGGTCGAACTTCTTAAGGCTCCATCCTGGTCCAAGGTAACAGCATCCATGTGAAATAATGCCTTGGCTTAATGCTGCTATTCCTCCACGTTGCCTTGCAAAGGCACCGTTCATTCAATGGGACTCACTTCATTTGATCTTTTTCTGTGATAAAGCAGAGATTTGAGTTTGATGTGCAGCTCCCTCCCCTCCTGTCTTCTCGTACAATACTGCTATTGACTCCCTCTCTTCAGGTAGATATTCCCATGATCAGCTTCCTGATAGCAGTTTCCTAAGAACACTTTCAATAGGTACAATTCTTTCCCTTCTCCTTGTCTATATAAAGTTTGACAGAAACTAGCTTGAGTCACGCGATTAAATCTGAGCTCACGTCTTCATCGCAAGGCTTACTGGAGTGCCTACATGGCTAATTATCTTTATGACACCAACAGTATCCTTGATGCTCAAGAGCATCCAATTCCTTCTTAACTCTGCCTGAAAAGCTAATTATTTAGCTAAATTTTATGAGTTATTTTTCTCTCTAGGGGTTACTCTTCCCAATTCTGCTATGTTGGTCTTATATCCTAATGGAATAGTCTACTCTTCTTGATAACAGTGGCCAGGATTATTTGTTGTTGTTTTTCCTAACCACAAATACACATGGTTTCTCACATTTTAGCTTCTTACCAGATAATCAGTAGCTCAGAGAAGTGAAAAAACAAAGACCTATGTCTTGTTTTTGCTAAGCCCCTCACTTGTGAAATACCGCCCAGTAAAGAGCTATAGCTCAGTTATTTTAAGGAGTGGCCAATATTTTTAAGCACATTGGGCCCTGTAGGCATAGACTATAACTTGTCTAGCCATACTAAGTTGAAAATAGAGAGAATTAGACTGAATTTAAAAATGGCCAGCAGGTCCCAGTCTTGATGTTGCCATAAACGTCTCATCAAACAATATTGTTCAATCTGTGCTCAGGGAGTGCTGGTGGAATCATGAGCCCCAAAGGCAAACCACTTGGTACAGGACCAATGGATCAGGATTCCCCGGCTGTATATACATCTGTGTCATGTCTAGTAGATGTTCACTGGGGAAACTTGATGTCTTATGTAACATCTCATGACATCCAAAATACAGTGCATTCTCCTTTTTAGTACTGGGTATGGAGTAACTTTAGTGCCTTATATGCCCCAGGCAAGTGCTTCTCCACTGAGCCACATTCACGGTCCAAGAAGGTAGGCCTTAATGCTGTCACAGATAACCAGCATCGACCAAAGGTGTGTCCCTGATCTGTTTCTGTGTTCCAGTCTTCATGGAAAAGAGTCATGGATTGAAATCAAAGTTGTATCGGAGCTAACTAGAAAAAAGTCTGAGAAAGTTAGTTCTGTCTGAGTAGATCAGGCTAGGCTCAATCTCCCAGCCAGACATCTCCCTCTCCCTCTATCTCTACCCCGCTGGCCCTCTGCCTCTTCCTCTTCAGTACTGGGATTAGTTACCTGCATCAGCACATCTGACAATTATGATATTCTTGACCAAAGCCAATCAAACCACTATGGCCACCAAAACATTTATGAAGGGCAAATAGTAGTTCTTGGTGATTGAAGAAATAATGGCCTTGATATTGAGAAATAGTGAAGTGGTGAATGTGTAAAGAAGACAGATAAAAAACCTCTTTTACGCCGGGCGGTGGTGGCGCACATGTCTTTAATCCTAGCACTTGGGAGGCACAGGCAGGCGGATTTCTTAGTTCGAGGCCAACCTGGTCTACAGAGCAAGTTCCAGGACAGCCAGGGCTACACAGAGAAACCCTGTCTCGAAAAAACAAACAAACAGAAAAAAAAAAACCAAAAAAAAACCAAAAAAACCTCTTTAACTATATTAGGGATATTTTGATATAGACTTTTCCTCCATCTCAGAACTGTTAGCAAACTTTGACTTTAAAGAATCTTAGAAATATTTGCTATTTTTGAAGACCTTAGACATTTGGGGATTTCTGATTGAGATGAGAAAAAAAAGTGCCCCTTTCCAGTCCAGTTATATCAGACTTTAAAATGTCACTTTAGAAAATTTCATCTCACCTGAGTCTCCAGGTTTAAGTCAAAGCAACAGTGACCAAATGGTCATCAAGATTCTTTCTCTTCCTATATAAAATCAGATTCACATCCTGATGTACCACTTTGCAAAGTGCTGCTAAATACAGAGGGATATTAAATTATCTAAATAGTGTTACATAATTTAGTAGCATGTAATGAATACAGAATATATATTGAAACATTTATGGAGGAAAGCGTTGCCTGAAGGAGAGGGGAGAGGAAAGGCTGAAAAACAAAGTTGTCAGCCAGGCTTAACAGTGCATACTTCAAGTTCCTGCACTTGGAAGGTTGAGGCAGGAGGGTTAGAAGCTCACACCCAACCTCGATTACACAGTGAGCTCCAAGCCAGCCTAGGCTACATAAGATCCTGCTTCAAAAATCCACAAACAAACAAACAAACAAGATTTTGTAAAAAAAAAAATAGAGTTTAGAAGGTCCATCATAACCAAAGCCAGTATCCTAATCTGTTTTGATTGACAGCCTTCATGCACTGCAAATATCTCTGCAGCCTGATTTGAACTACAAAAGAAAGGTAATGTTGAGGGGGCTAGCCTAAGTGGATATCTTCGGATAATTAGGTTCCCTTAGTTTCTGCCACAGCATTCTGAAAAGTCTGGTGTACTATTAAAATGGGAAGAGACACCAGATTGTTACTTATCTCTGCCACAGGTGTTTTGGACAAGGTTGAGAGAAGTGAGCAGAGGAGAAAGTCTATAGTATGAGTTTCCTCAAATGACCTCTGTGGCCACAGCATTGCCCAGCACACTTCATTTTCCAGTGCAGGCCAGGACCATGGACACTTGACACCTGTGGTCTCTGAAATTCATAGTGGAAGCTCTCACCTCCTGGTGCCTGTCAATGAAGGTAAGGTTTTGAAGAGGCAATGAATTAAAATGAGAACTTCAGGAAGATAGATCCCTAATCCACTCTACCTGTCATTCTTGTAAATAGATTGCCTTAGGACACCCATTGATTCACTGGGGAGAGGTGTGAACCAAGGAAAGGCCACCTGGTGATGTATTGTCAAAGCTGGACCAGTTCAGGATGCTATATAGAACTGTGGGTGGGGTTAACAACAGGGATCTGAGAGATGGGATTAAGGTAGTGGGGAAACCTGGGGTCTAGGTAGACCTTTGTCTTGGTCTGCAGATGTCCATCTTCTCATTGTGTCCCTATGCTGTTGAAAGGAGAGGTGTTGGCAATCTCATGTTCTCAAGATGTATACTAACCTCACTCAAAAGATTCCTACCCTTATGACCTAATCACCTTTTGAAGGTCACACTTCTACAAGTGTCTGGTGCCAGACACCTTGGACAATTAGTCAGAGAACACTCCCTGGTGGTCCCTCCATCAGGTCACTTAGCCCTACCTCTAAGGCTCACAGTAAGCACATAGCCTTCAATCTATGAATTTTGTAGGGACACGGACATTTGGTTTGCAGCAGAGGTCATCTGGCAGCCAAGAAGAAAAACCTTAGAGGAATTCAAAGCAGACAATGTCTCAATCTTAGACTTTCAGCTTCCCAAAAAGTGAGAAAATAGATTTCTGTAGTTTAATCCATATAGACCATGGTATTCTGTCATAGAAGCCCTGAGCAACTAATATAAGGAAATAAAAAGAATGAACTTTAAGATTATTAAAGCTTCCCTGATGCCAACAGCTGGTTCTTGGCATACAGAGAATATCTGGCTCCTGCTTTTCTTCCATGACATGTGGTGACCTTTAGAGACACTCAGACATGGGTCTGTGATTGTGAGTCTGGGCATCTGAGCATGGTGCCCCCAGAGGCTAGAAGAGGGTGTTGGAAGTTAGAGCTATAATCTTTTTTAGCTAGGGTTTCTATTACTATGCAAAACACCATGACCAAAAGCAACTTGGGGAGGAAAAGGTTTATTTCATCTTGTAGCTGTAGGTCATTATCCAAGGAAGTCTGGGCAGAAACTGGGGCTGGAATGTGGAGGCAGGAACTAAAGCATAACCGTAGAGGAGTGCTGATTTCTGCATTCCTCCCTTCAGCTTGTTCAGTCCTCTTTCTTATAGCAAGAGGCTCACCAGGCCACTCCTGTGGGATGGGGTCTCTCATATTGACAATTAATCATGATAATCCCTCACACACTTGCTGATAGACCAGTCTTATAAAGGCATTTTCTTTCTTGTGATTCCCTGCTAAAATAATTCTAGCTGTGTCAAGTTGACATAAAACCAACTGCACACAGGCATTTGTGAGTTGACCAAAATGGATGCTGGGAATTAAACTCTGGTCCTCTAGTAGAACAGTACATGTTCTTAAGCCCAGAGCCATTTCTCCAGCCCCTGAATGAAATTTTTGTGAGATATCCATTATAATCTTCAAGGCAATTATGAGTAAGTAGCACAAAACTAATAAAAACTAATTAGTGAAAGAGAATTAGTACAAGGAAATGAAATTAAAATGGTACAGGAGGAAATATCCATTTAAGTGATAAGAAGACAAAAATGAATAGCTAGTAAAACAAAATAATAATTATAATAAATTGGAGAATAAATAGAAAATAAGTGCCTGACATAAATATTAATATGAACATTAATGTAAATATATTCAACATTCCAATCCACAGCACAGATTGGCATCAGAAAAGTGTACAAAATAAAACATCATCAACTCCAAATATAAGTATATATTAGATATATCTTAGATTAAATATATGAGTTAAAATGAATATAAATATAAAAATATTATTCTTCTGTATAGACCAAATGTTAGATCATAAAAAGGGCCTGTGTTAAGCCATATAAAAATGAATCAGTAATTTAGAAAGGTTCCAAACTATATAAGCTATTGAATTCTAATTTCACTCACTGATGGAGTAAAATTGGATACAAATCCTAGAATTAACATTTAATATCTTCCATTATGTGAAAATTAATATTCTTGAATAGTTAAAAGATTGAAGGAAACATAGATGTGAATGCATGGATTTGAAATGCAGAAAGAGGGGCTGGAGAGATGGCTCAACGGCTAACAGCACTTGCTCATCTTGCAAAGGACCAAAACCCTTATCAGGTAACTCACAGCTGCCTGTAATTCTAGTCCCAGGAGATCCAATGCCCTCTTCTGGCCGCCATGGGTACTACACACATGGGCACTCCAAAGCAAGATACCTAGGAAAGCTAGCCAGTTCTGTAAACTCTGGATTTGACTGTCAACTAAACAAAGTGGAAGAACATTAGAGGGCTATTTCTGACATCATCTTCCTGCCTTCACATGTTCATGCACACAGGCACACATACACCCTCACACACGAGTCCACACATATTCACACACACACACACTCACACACACACACACACACAAGTCTACACGCATGGTCCACACAGATAAAAACACAAGTATTTAACTCCCCAAACTAGTTTATGAGTCTTCCTTTTGCATACTATGTGATCATAGAAATACAAAGAAAATTCAGAGAAAGAGACAGAGTCTTCTGATTTCAATTTGACAGTTGAGGCCCTGAAAGGCATACCCGGTGCTGACAAATTTATAAAGTCAAAACAAAAGTAAATCCCAGTGCAGAAATGGCTCTTAGCTGGGTGAACCTACTTCCCTCCCAACTCTGCTTGGCAAATCTGTACCCTGATTAGTCCATCTGGAGATAATTGTGTGACATCATCCATAAAATTAAATCATAATCAACCTAACTAGCAAACAGGCCAGCAGGCTGCTTCACAACCACACACAAGGTAAGGGAGATGATACATCTCAATGGGAGACAAGGGGGCGAAATGAACTGTGGATAGTATAGAGGGTGACCCTCAATGTGTGCATAGGCTTGCAGCTGGCAGTGTGCCTAAGCCCATACCTGGGAATGCCAGGACTGCTGACATGTACCTGCATTGCCCATGTGTGAAGAGGAGAGGCGTTCTGTTCAGGAATGGATCCATAGGTTGCATTGTAGAGACTGTAATTTGAGCTGTGGATGCCCAAAAGTGAGCATTCCTATTTTATGATGAATAATATGGAAAATCACAAAGTAGTGAAAGTCGTATTGTATTAGTCAGGGTTCTCTAGAGTCACAGAACTCATGGGTAGTCTCTATATAATACGGGAATTTGTTGATGACTTACAGTCTGTAGTCCAACTCCCAACAATAATCAGCAGCAACTGTGGATGGAAAAGTTCAAGGATTTAGCAGTTGTTCAGTCCCACAAGGCAAATAGGCAAAGGAGAGAGTGAATCTTCCTTCTTCCATGTCCTGTTGTAGGTCTCCAGCAGAAGGTGTGGCCCAGATTAAAGGTGTGGGCCACCAAGCCTGGATATGGGACTTGCTTTGTCCCAGATGGCCTTGAACTCAGAGATCTCCCTGCCTTAATCTTCTGGGATTCATAGCCATTATGCCTTAAGATCTCCAAACCAAGATTCAGGTCAGAAACTTGTATCTCCTAGCCTCCAGATTAGGATCACAGGTGAACCTTCCAATTCTGGATTGTAGTTCATTCCAGATATAGTCAAGTTGACAACCAGGAATAGCCACTACAACAAGGAATAGCCACTACACATATATAACACTATAAGGCAAAATGTCCCCCGTCAGCTCATTTTTGGAAGCTAAAAGAATATTGCACAGTATGTTGGTTAAGTGGGCTGTAATGAGTGAATAGTGTATTTCTGAGAAGAGTCGCCTTTGTAAGACAATAAGGTGTGGTTCTAAATCAGTTCCTGGTGCAAGAAAGAACAAAGTCATTAAGATAAGACAGTCCACAATTAGAGTGGGTGGAGATGGGGCTCAGTGTGCTGAGTATTCATGAAGCTCCACACCTAAGGATTCATTATGGTGGTGTAGCTATAAGCCCAGCGTGACTTGTTATGGTTGTGTAGGCTATAAACCCAGCACCCAGGAAGTGGAGGTCGGGAGATCTGAAGTTCAAGGTTATCCCTGGCTACCCACTACCTCTCTAAATAAAAAAGATGACCACTCCGACATATATGCCTGAAGGACTCTGGGTTAATGTACACGTGTAAGTTTATTGTGGATTCACACTGCTCATAATAGCTAAGAAATGCAGCCAGCTTAGATGTCCATCAGAAGATAAATGGTAAAGAAAACATGGTATATGTTCACAATGGTGCTTTTTCAGACACCAAGACTAAGACTCGCAATTTGCAGGAAAATGGTTGGAAGTAGAGATCATTATGGTAAGAGAAATAAGACTCGGGAAGATAAGTACTGCACTTAGTCTCCTGTGTGGAATCTAGATTTAAGCATGTTGGGGTGGGAGGAGAGGGACTACTTGAGAAGAGGAAGAGGTTGGTGATGGAAAGCACTTGCTTTGTAGGCAGGGGAGGGACTATTTGGGGAGAGGAAGGACACTAGGGAGAGGGGAGCAGAAGGGAGGGAGAAGGGGACAGGCAATGGAGGAGGAAGACAAATAAGAATGAAGTCTAATGACTCATTATGCAAACCCCACAATGCAAACAACAGCTTTGTGCACTAACTTTAAAATTAGGAGGAAAAAAGGGGGGGTGGGGAGAAAGATGCAGAAATAGAATAGATGAAAACAAACGCAAGGTTTGTTCCAATTGATTGTCCCAAGTGCTTCCGCCGTGGCTGGACAGATGAAGGGCTTCTAAAGCCCAAGGTCATCCCAGGCTCTCACCGACAGGAAGCACAGATTTCAGCTGAACCCTTTGAGAAGCTTGGCCTTAATGACTGGAGATTTCCATGGAGACCCCTGCAAACGCGAAGCGCAACTGTGTGCTGAGTTTCTGAATTTTCCAAGTAGCAACAGTGCCAGATGTTAAGAAGCTGGTGGCTCTGGAGCATCTGCAGTGAGAAGGTCACTGACCGTCTGTGAGGATGAGAGCACAAGAAACGAAGAAGAGAGGGAAGTCCTTGTTTTCCTCTGAGTAGCATCAGGAACTGTAGCATACACAGAAAACATTTTAAAAATGTATTCTTTCGTTTTATTATTTACATTGAATATATATAATATGTGTATTGACCTATATTGTATTTATAAATCTAGAGACCTAGTTAGTTTTGAAAAAAAATCCTAAAATGTAGGTCAATCAGAAAATGAGTAATTTTTCATAGAAATGAAAACTGTTTGCCTGTCTTATTTTCTTCTTTCTATCTCATGCCCCCAGGAATATTCATTATCTGATTTGATAAGAGCCATGCAGACCAAGCATATAATGACAAAAGGCATTCTGTCTTATTGTCCTTATTAAATTAGCTAGGGATCTTCCTGATAGAAACCATAAGAACTCAGAGGAGTATGCAAAAAAGCAAGGAATCCATTATGGAAAATAAACTCACATAAAGATCTAAAAAGAACAGCTGTATCTAGCATCTTGTAATGATCTAGACCGTTAGACTCTGGCAGAGGACGGCCTCAGATACTGCTGTTTCCATGTCTCTGTCCTGTTGCTCTCTCTTCTGCCTTTCCTCTTCTAACTCCTTCTACCTTCATTAGTTTCTACTGTAGTTCTAATTTTTCCCTTTGATTATATTCTGAAGGCTAGAGAGATGGCTCAGTGGTTAAGGGCACTAGCTGCTCTTCTGAAGGACCTAAGTTTGGTCCCTAGCACCCATGTCAGGTGTCTGATGACCACTTATAACTCAAGTTTTAGGAGGTCTGAGGCCCTCAGGCTTACACACACACACACATACACACACACACACACACACACACACACAGAGTCATGCATGCACACACACATGTACACACACACACACGTGTACACACACACACACACACACACACACACACATGCATTTGATTTCCTTCTAAGCTGAGTGGAAATAGTCATTTGCTTCTTTGAGACCTGTGATATTCCATAACATGAAGCTATTTCTCAGTGATTTTTGCTAACTTGGAGTGGCATGCCTGTAGTGTGTATGAAGAAAATAGGTGAGAAATCAGGCCTGACTTCCTGATTGGAGCCAGACTAATATGCATTTGGCCCACAATGACAAACCTTAAAGCACTATAAAGTACAATACAAAACAAGGAGGCCAGTGCTTTATAAAGATCCTCTGACAGTGTTGTGGAGTATGGCTTGGTTTTGAAGAAGAGAGAACCTGTCCCCCAAATCAAAGAAATAATCCCACAAAACACACAAATAAAACTCAACCAAGTGGTGCTGAGGTGGTACACGGGATCAACATATCTTCTGTAAGGATGTGAAAAGAACCAGTATAAACAAGACAGATATTGTTACTATAGGTGAATATGTATGTTATTTTAGTATTACATTTCTATTACCATTGTAGATGTAGTCACAAACTTGTTTACTTTTCCTTTGAGACAGGGGCTCAATTTTGCAGCTTAAACTGCTCTGGAACTCCAGATCTTCCTGCCTTAGCCACCCTAGTGCTGGGCTTAGAGATGTGAACCACGCTACCAGAACCCTAAGAAGCCAGTGTCCCTCTTTTCTGCTTCCTGCTCTTCCTAGATTCGAGCAGGCAATTCCACAGCTGCAGCTACATGGGCCACCATACGTTCTCCACAGTGAAGGTCTCTACCCCTTGAACTGTAAGCCCAACCCAACCTTTCCTACAATTTATACACATTTTTTCACAGCTGTGGGATAAGCCGCTAACACTACCCACGGGAAAGACTCCAGTCAGTCACTCACGAATATGTGATTGTTGATTTTGAATTATGCACTTGAGGAGTGTCCCTTGTGAAAGAGACGCTCAGCTCCTGACCTTCCTTTTCCTTTCTACAAACAGAAGATAACAAAATTCCCAAGAGTAAAGGCCTTCCCTGAACCAGGAAGGACAGCAGGACTAAGTTTCTTATCTCACCACAGATGAGTGAAACCCTGCAGGAATCTGAGCAAACAAACCTTGTCCAACTAAGCTTTATCTAACTAATCCCTTTCTGTAATCAATTACTTCTTCCCATCTCACCTTATCTTGTCATAGTGTCACAATACAAAGTGCTTTCTCCAAACTAGCATAAAAGCTCCCAGCCCTACCTGCTTCTTTGGGCCTTCATTTGCCTCGCATGGCTCTCCTGTGCATATAAAAATCATAAAATGAAGAGGTTGGGAAGATAGCTCTGTTGGTAAAGTATTTGTGGAGGATCTGAGCTTGATTCTTAATCCCAGTGTTAGGATGCAGAAGCAGACCATATTCCCTGGGGCTCCCCAGATAGACAGACAGCCTGGCTTAGAGATCTCCATGTTCCAGTTGGAGAATGTCTCAAAAACCAACATGGACCAAAAGGCCAGCTATTCCTGAACAGAAGAAGCTTAAAAGTCAGCTAAAACCAGTTCTTGGCTATGAATTGGGTATTTGTGTCATAGGGGAATACTGGCAATGTTTGCATGTGGCCTTTGGGGGACAAAGTACTGATGTATTTTGAGGCCCTGAAGCAGTTGTGTGGTACATCCCTGTTTATTGGATGTGCGCACTTGTTTCCTGGGGTGCGGTGTGAGAAGGAGGAAGACAAGACCTTCTGTTGACACTTTAACCCAAATGTTCGAAATTTAAAAAAATGTCAAAGCACTCCTTCTTGGCATCTTTGCAAATCTTCTGTTGAGAAGGCTGGCAACACACATCATTGTTAGAGCCTTTGACATATAATAGCATTCTGGCTTCAATACCTGGAGTGAGGGCAGCAAGAGAAGAGACAACTAGCTTCTGTTCCTTCAAATGAAAGAAACATTCTGATGGAGATGCCGCTCTGTGCTTCTTCTCCTCTCAAAGGCAGAACTTCTACTCAAAACCTGTGACTTTCTCTGTCTTCTCCACAGGTCTTAACTTCTCTATATCCCCCTCTCCTCTATTCTGGATAACAAGATTCTAGGGGAGTCGCCTTCTGATATGCACTTTATTGGTTCATTTTATCCTGAAGTAACTCTAACGCTGACACTTTTGGAAATGCCACATCTCTCCAGTGAACTATGAGGCTTTGTGTTAGAGCTACCCAAACCTGCATTATAGCATTTAACTATTTTGCTTAAAAGTCAAATATTTGAAGGACAAAGGATACAGGTGACATTCTTAAAGGTATAGTTGGGTCTTCTTTCAGATGTAAGCATTCTGAAAGGTTTTTCTTACCTTTCAATTACCAATGCTTTCAGTAATTGGGGATACCAAACACAGGCATTCAGCAAAAGTTTGCAGGATGAATGAACCAAAGACTGAAATTTCTTAGCTCGTTTGAATAACAGTTCCTATAGTATTGCAGACTGTTTTGATATAAGCTCGATTTTGAAAACCTTATGACTTGTGACTTTTGGACTTGCAGCTGAGATTCGTGTTATCTGACCTGACATCAAGAACTTGGTTTATCTCAGTTGGCTCTGAGGCCATTAGCTGAGACCAAGAGTCTAAAACACACAGTTCCAAAACTCAACACAATCTGGAATTGTTTTAACAAAGCCTAATGATTACCCCATTCACTCCCACTAACTAGGTATATTTCTGAATAAGTCATTTAAAATATTTTATGAATTACACATTGCTCTGGCTCTTTCTGCATATATAGTAGGTCCACTTAGATTTGTGAGGTTTTAGGGGGTTTGTTGTTTTGTTTTCCCCAACTATAAAATGTTAGAATTTGGCAATGACTGCAGTCTTGGACTCAGAAGCTACAGTTGCCTGCACTGGGCCTGCCCAAGACTATCAATAGTCAGTCACTGATGGGGGAGGGGCTCATGGGACCCTGCCCCTCTCTGCTGGAATATTGGCTATTAATGGATTCTGATGAGGGTATGACCATTGCTTTCAGTTATGTGCCCACTGGTGAGTACATCAGGCTCCAATATTTATCTCAAAACCCATGATCACTTATGCAATCCTGGTTAGGTCTGATGGGTCACAAAACAAGAGGGAAAAAGGCGTAAGTGCAGAAGGAAAGGTTGTAGGGAGGAAGAAGGGTTGCAGGAGTTGCAGGAAGACAAAGGGGGCGGTGCGAATGAATCAGAAGATACATTATGTAAACACATGGAACTGTCAAAGGAAAATTTAATTTAAAACATGCTAGGTTTTCCTAATATATTACTTTTCAACTAATACAGAATTGAGAACCATGTCATTCAACATAAACACTCTTCTGAGGAATAATCCCATTGAAAAACACAGAGAATTGGCTTAGTAGGTTAAAGTACTTGCTGACGACCTGAGTTCCATCCTCAGGAGATATGTGGTAGAGGGAGAGAATCACATTGTGACCTCCACATAGGCACTGTTATGAACATTTAGGTTTCGACTACTGACAGTCTTCTGGAAAGCTGTGAAAACTTGAGGAAGTGTAACCTGCTATGATAGTTTGAATGCTTATAGCTTTGAATACTTGGACACGAGGGAGAGGCACCATTTGAAAGGATTAGGAGGCATGGCCTTGCTAGAGGAAGTATATCACTGGGATGAGCTTTGAGGTTCCAAAAATCCCATTCCAAGCTCAGCTTCTCTCTTCCTGATGCTGGCAGATCCAGATGTAGAACTCTCATCTGCTTCTCTAATACCCAGTCTGCCCACATGCCACCATGTTCCCCACCATGATAATAATAGACTAAGCCTCTGAAGCTGTAAGCAAGCCCCAGTTAAATGCTTTCTCTTATAAGCATTGTCATGATCACCAAGTCTCTTTACAACAATAGAACCCTGACTAAGACCCTGGCTGGAAGAAATAAGCAATGGAGGTAGATCTTTGGATGTATCTTGTCCCCGCCCATTGCTGTCTCTCGTTCCTGTCCATCATGATGTCAGCTACTCTGCCATTCCATCTTTCCTATGAAGGGTTTTCCCTGGAGCATTTGGAAGTCAAGGACTTGGGTATGGAGAAATTTGGGAGGTGGTCCAAGGATGTGCAAACCCTGGAGTGGGCAGTGTGGCAAGGACATTGGGAAGCAACATCTGTGGATGTTAATGAGTATTCTGTTGTTGTGGACATCTGGGGGTTAGTCCTACGGGGGGACATTTGGGAGCACTAGACACCTTGTCGGGTATATCGTCATTCATCAAAGTCATGTCTCCAGCCTAGCCAGATGCTCCCACCATGATCTCTTTACACTTATGAACTCAGGACCTTCAGCCCAATTATCTACTCTTGAATATGGGTGACTGGCAAGGGAGATCCTGAGCAACATCAAAGGCCAAGTCCTAAAGGGCAAGGTAGCTTCTTCCATTTCTTATGGAATGTTCAGTCACAGAAAAGGCCCCCATGTTGTAAGGAAGCCCAACTCACATGACAGTGACACATGAGGATTTTTCAATCATGAGACCTGGCTGAGGGTTCAATGTGGAGCCAGTCAAAAATGTGACTGAGTGGGACTCTAATGGTTCCCACCCATGTATCAGCTTACCTTAAGCTGTTGAGGCTTCATAAACAAGACCTGAACACCACAGAGCTGAGACAAGCTGTCTTCACTATGTTCTTTCCAAATCTCTGACTCCAAGAACCTATGAGCTCCTTGGTAAATTGGTATTGTGAGGTTTCACGTTTCATCTGGCTTGCTATGCGCCTTTAGAGACAGACAGACAGACACAAAGGTATTTATTGCGGAACATTCAGCTCTTGCTGGTTATGAAGAATTAAGTCTCCAGGACATTCAGTTTGCCCTGCATGGCCAAATACATCCTTGCATGTACAGAATTGGAGATATTTAGCACTTGAAGTGGGGATCGTCAACATCCTTAGAGCCATTGGTGATTCCAGATAATGTAGACTGGTCACCACGGGATGGAACTGTTCTATATCTATGTTACAGGCAGTTCGGCTGGCCATTTTACAGAAGAGAAAAATCAATAAGTAAACTGGGAGTCTGGGTTGTGGTAACCTCAATGATGGAGTCAGCACTGGCTGCTGTGACGAAGCTAATAAGAAACTCTTACCCCCAGACCTCAAAGGTGTGAGACGGTGTCACCACACCCCCTAAACCTAAGTAATTTCCTCAGTGCCCCCCAGTGTATCAGGATAAGAACAGAGAAACTAATGGCCTCTATATGCCAACTCCTACAGAAAAATAAATTGGAAATCTGTTTTTAGAGTTAGCATCATGCAGAACTGCAAATGAAACCTGGATAGAGTTAGGCAGACAGGGATTTCTTGGAGATTTCCTGAGAGAACAATGTCACAGACTGAGTAAACTAACTTAATGGCATGGTTAGCCTTAACACAGGAAGGTGTGCTTTTGATGTTTATGGTAAGTAAAGATAATTCCTCTCATACTGATACTTGTATAATTTGTGTTTAATTGAGAATATATTCAAAAAACAAAGGAAAGGAAGGAAGATATGGCTGGAGAGAGAGGGACAGAAAGAGAGGGAGAGGGAGAGAGAGGGAGGGAGGGAGGGAGAGAGAGAGAGAGAGAGAGAGAAAGAGAGATGAGAATGATTGCTATTCTTCTAGAGGATGCAGGTCAGTCCCCAGCAAGTCAAACAGTGAGGAATCTCCCTAAACTCTAGCTCCAGGGGGCCTGAAATCCCCTTCTACACTTACACAGACACACAGAACAATAAATATTTTTAAAATAAGGCTAATAAAGAGGAAATTGAACAACACTTTGTCTTCTGGTTACTTATCTGAATATGGTAGCTTTATTAAACACTTTAAATTAAATAGGACTGCTATATACAGTATACTTCTAGCTCCTTCCTATATGAGCAAATCAACATTGAATCAGACACTGTTGTGGGAGGAAGAGAAACTGAATACAATGATCTTCTACTTCTGAAGTGCCCTAAACCCCCAGAACCTTCACCTTCCTTCAGGGAACAGTGACATGTTTGCTGAGCCATCCTTGAAAGTAGAAATAAGCTCTTTAAACAGCATGAAGCACTGAAAAAGAATCCAACATCCAGAAAACTGACTGCCCTGCCAGTATCTGGGCAACCTTTGCAAAAGAGTGTAAGCAAGACCATAGCTTATCTGTAGTCTAGGCAAGTGAGATCACTAGGTATGTTTTCCATGCTCGATTTAATGGCCTGGCTATCTTTCAAACCCTCCATTCTTTGCAAGGAAATTCTATATATGGGAAGGGTGACAGGCTATTCTGAAAAGCGATGAAACTGGCTTACCAAGACAAGCTCAAAGACAAGCTAGAAGGTGGGAATTGAGCTTCCTCCATTAATGTTGGCTCACCATATTTTATATTGGTGCATTAATGTGTGCACCATATTTAGTATTTGGTGTTCTTCCCTAACACAGTAGGTGTCTTAGTTTCATTTCCTGTTGCTGTGATTAAAAATATCCCAGCAAATTTCAAGGGAGAAAGAGTTATTTGACTCATTCATAATTCCATGTTAAAGACCATCATTGTGGGGAAGCCAGGGTGGCAGGGCTTCGACCAGCCTGTACATCACACTCACAGTCAAGAGCACAGATCAAGGAAGCAAGGTGTGCCTGCCATTGCTCAGTTCTCTCTTGCCTTTCACTCGGTCCAGGTGGCCCTGAGTCACATTCAGTGCGGATCTTTCCACCTAAGTGAACCCAATTAAGAAAACCCTCACAGGCATGCCCAACAGCCTACCCTAGTCTATACAATTACTCAGTAAAACTCCTTTCTCAAGTGAGTCAAGCCAACAATCAACACTAAAAAAAAAATGGTGAAGAGCATTATTAATGGTCAACCATAACAGTGAGCAATCCAGTGTCCAGTGACCCTATGTGATGGTTTGTATATGCTCGACCCAGGGAGTGGCACCGTTAGAGGGTGCGGCCCTCTTGGAGTAGGTGTGGTCTTGTTGCAGGAAGTGTGTCATTGTGGGTGTGGGCTTTAAGGCCCTCATCCTAACTGCCTGGAAGCCAGTCTTCTCCTAGCAGCCTTCAGATGTAGATGTAGAACTCTCAGCTCCTCCTGCACCATGCCTGCCTAGATGCTGCCATGTTCCCACTTTGATGATAATGGACTGAACCTCTGAACCTGTAAGTCAGCCCCAATTCAATGTTGTCCTTTATAAGAGTTGCCTTGGTCATGGTGTCTGTTCATAGCACCTACATTTATGGCATTCCCAGACTTCTGCAACAATTATCACATTTAAATCTTCTACCAAAACACAAGGTACTTACCTACGCCTATAGTGCCCTGCTCAAAGAACACAGAGACAAAGAGACTAACTTACCCAAGGTCACACACATCATAGAGTTGACTTTGAATCCTGGGTGTTCTGTACTCAGAGATGGTACTGTCCTCAGAGACACATAGACATGTAGCCACCAGGTTCCTGAAACTTCATGACTGCAGATTTAGGGGGTAGGGGGGTGGGGCCATCTCCATGATGCCAACTAAACCTTCCACCATCCTGCTGAGGTGAAGACTGGAGTTATGTTAATAGTTTGAACCAATCAATCAATCAATCAATCAATCAATCAATAAGTAACAACAGCAATTGGAATGTAGTTCTTTCTACACTCCTGATTTTCGTAGCTGAAAATGAGTGCCTTCTACAAACAAACCCTCTGAGAGTTTGCAATCAGAGGTCATCATCTTTGGGACTCTCATGATCATTGGAGATGTTGCCATTCTAACCCAGTCAAAGGTGAAGCCAGCAGGCTTGCGAGAGCTATGAAGCCGTTGACCCAGCTGTGCTGCCGCCATTAGCAGGTGGCGAGGATGAAAGCCTTAATCCTAGATTACCTTGCTCCCTCTCTAGCATTGAGAAATGTCGAGAGGATGTCCATTATTGTCAGTGTCTATGAAATCCTGAAGGAAGATTGGAATTTAGCCAGCATCCATACTACAGCCTTTCTGAGGCCCACTCCCCTCCCAACAAACTCTTGCTCCACTTCTTGTCTCCCAGCTCAGAGACCAGGCAGCTTAGAGAAGCCATGATTGATTGCAAAGGACTTTAGGATCTGAGACGAAATGTGCTCAGTGAGGCGGAAGTGCGGCTCCTTGCAGGTTCCCTCTGTACGTAGCTGCACTTGGGCCTGTCTGAGGGAAAGTCTCATTTCAGACACTGATCCATTTTCCCTTTGAGCAGGCCTAAGTGGACAGATTTGAAAGGGATTTGAGCCTGCTGCTGGCTGGAATATAGCTCCTTATCACCCCTCACATGGGGACAGACTCTTAGCTCAGCGGTTTTGAGCATTTACTGAAGCTTCAGTAGTGGGACCCCCTAATCCCTGTCCCTCTATAATTAGCACTTCTAAAAACAGGATAGAGGGACCAACTCCCCAGAAAGGAGCAGGAGTGCTTGCTTGAGCTGCCTTCAGATCTTCTGACAGTCAAGCTGCTTGTCTCTGAGGGGAACTCACTTGGCCTAGACCGAATAGCAAAGGGGAGAGAGAAGCAGGGGCTGCAGATGAGCCCAGGATGATGCCTAGACCTCTGTGGTCACTGCGTTACAGCAGAGTGATAGCAAGCTGTCCTCAGAAGCCTAGTGCTAGATGGTTCTATGCATGTGACTGTTCCCTGCTTTGTGTCTGTCTACTCCTCACACCACACCTCTGGCTTTACCTCTCTGATAGCCTCCTCCGTACGGTCTCCCAATAGAAGAAGAGCCCATGAGAGTGTCATGGGGGTCATTTGCCATCCACCCAAGCTTTTCCTCTATAGAGTGGGAGTGGCAGGCATGTCTAACGGCAGCAGAGCTGACAGCAGGATGAGAATACGGGATATATTGCTTGCTCCTCCTTGCCCCTTCCTTCCCCATCTATCCCCTCCCCTCCCCCCACTCGCCACCCCCTTTCCTCTTTCCCTTTCAACTCCTCTCCTTTGTCCTGCTTCCTTCTTTTCTTTCCTCTTCTTTCCTTCCCATCATCCTCCTTGCTTTCTTTACCCCCCATCTCTGCATCTCTCTTCCCTTACCCAATGATATAAGCAAACAAGAACTCAAAAGTTCTTACCGTGAGTCAGTAGCTGAGCAGCTGAGTGTCTAGCCCCACTCTGGCTTAGAGCTCCTATTAGGCTGTGTGCAAAAGCAATGATCAGAGAAGAGGCCCAAAGACTGACTGGTGTGGGTGTTCACTGAAACCAGCCTCTTCCTTCCAGGTAGGTAGGAAAGGGAAGACTTTCCAGCATGTGCTTTACTTTTAGGGACAAGGTGACAGTGTTTGCCCCCATGGGTAGCGTGGACGTGACATCTTATTTCAGGACTTGATCATAACACATCCTGCAAGGTCTTCCTTGATCTCTTCCGCCATTCGGAACCCTGGACTGTGGAAAGAAGTGGGCAGGATCTCAGGATGGTGATTACACAGAACACTGGCTGTGATGACCTTCCAGTCCCCAGTTGGGCAAGCTGACATGGGAAGTTCTAGCACCTTTAGGAGCTGGAGACCAGCTAGAGGAAGTGGGTCAGTAGGGGAGGACCTTGAAGTTTGATGGTCTGCTGCCCACTTCCTGTTTGGCCTCTTGGTCCTTCAAGATGTGAGCTGTCAGTCTGACCCTCTTCATGTCACAGCTGCGAGTCACTCTAGCTGCTGTTTGTCTTTCCTACCATCATATATGATACTCTCAAGCTGTGAAGGAAAAAATAAACCCTTGCTCATTTAAGGAGTTTATTGTCAGGTATCTGGTCAGAGCAATAAGAAAATTAACTAAAAACCACATCACCTCATGTGTCAAAAATTCATCCTCATTTCATAATAAGAGTCTTAGAAATTCTGGGTAACAAATGAAAAGCCATTTGTTTAATGAGAGAGAGAGAGAGAGAGAGATTCAGAGCATTTGGTTACAGCATCCATACTGAGTTTCAAAACCATTCCTAACTCCCATTCCAGAGGATTTTCTGCCCTCTTCTGGCCGCAATAGACAGTGAACTCAGGCAGTGCACATGCCAGTATGCAGAAAAACATGTAAATAAAAATATCTTTTAAAAATTGTTTTTTAAAGATATGACTTGCCTTGGTGACGCAGTCATTCCATCACCACAACAAAGAGGATCATGGGGAAAGGCTTTCAATTGGCATTTTCTACCACTGACTTGAGGAAGTCTCGAGAGACGTGATGAATTGTCAAGGCAGGGGGGGGGAGCTTCAAATAAGTGGGTGTGGGCAGAAATGTCCCTAATTATGGACCTAGAGAAGCTCACTGGGATGATACACTATTGGATCCAGAGGACCAGACCTCATAACTCTGTGTAGACACAAACCTGCTTTGTAAGAACCCTCGGAGGAGGGTTCACTTGAAAATATCGTTAAATCGGGCTCACAGACAAGCATCCTCTGTCCTCATTAGAACCGTCAGTTCTGTGTGGACCATGACGCCGCTTCTACTCTCAAATTCATTAGGCCCATTTCTCTTCACAGCATAGCACTGCAACCACACATGTCCATCTGGCCACAAGGAAAAAATATATATAATGGAGCTTATTTTCAGCATGGTCAATTAGATGTGCAACTGCTATTAAGATGAACAGGACTCCCATCCCAGACCCATGCTCAGTAAATCTGGCCTTTCCCCTTATGAGCAACAGATGGGTTTTGCACAATGCCTCATTACCCTTCTGGTTCAGCACTGTTGCCAGCACTGAAATATAAAGTTATTTATGGACGGAGAAGGATGCATAAGTCACTGTGGATTATTTTCCATCTCCCTTTTCCTTTTATTTAGTTAGAGTTCTCTACTGCTCCAGATGAGCGAGTTAGAGAAGATGGTGGTGTCCCCATTGGGCAGGGAGATGGATGTCCCTTCAGCCTGAGCACTTTTCCTGATGGCCACAGATCTCTGGGGTGAAGCTGGGTTTCTTGCAAGAAATGGTAATTGGAATATCTCCATAGAGATGACACCCATTCCTCAAACGCTCTGACAGGCCATCTTTGCGAAAACCGGTCGGCAGGGGCATACGCCAGCGCCATTTAACTACAAGTGACACATGTGAGAAAGGAAAATAAATCGCTCCTTTGTTAGATGCCAGGACTCTTCAGTTCTTGGCATCTCAGATGGATAGAGATTAGCTCTCCGCCAGCTGGGGGAGGACAGAGAGCTGGTCAAGAAGATCAGCATGGTAGACAATCTACAAAGACATACACAGTCAAAGGATAAAAACCACGAGGAGGAAGAGGCGGTCTGAGAGAAGGACCCAGAAATAGCACGGGATGTGGTGGTCTCCTTCCTTGTGAGTGCTGAGCCAGACGCTACATGCCTTGAGCTACCCTGAGGAATTTCTAATATATTCTATACCCCCGTTTCTTTGTTTAAATTATAAATTTTGAGATGTGGTGGTATTTATTATAGATGTTAATATTTGCAAATCATTTGCAGGAGCATCTGCCACACAGCTCCAAGTTATGCAAGTAAACTCCACCCAGCAGCAGGTGGACTGCTGCGTCTTCCTTTTGGTTCGGATTGACCAGTTATAGATGTGCTCTTGCCCTGGACCCATGGGCACAGATATCTTGATCAGTCTAAGTTCCTCGATAGGATTTTCTTTTATGGATATGAGGGAAGATGGTGTGGACCTGTGTCAAGGACAAATGTGAGCTGAAAATCTAAATGCTCACAGGAACCATGTGCCCTACATCATGTGATTTGGGAATGGTGTCTCATCTATAGAAGAGATGGATGTCACACAGAGAAGCACGGAGATCAGCACAGAGAGGAGGACAGTGAGGAGCAAGGAGCACAGAGAGGAGTGAGGGGCACAGAGAGGAGGACAGAGAGGAGGACAGTGGGGAGCAAGGAACATAGAGAGGAGTGAGGGCACAGAGAGGAGGACAGAGAACAGTACAGAGAGGACTATAGAGAAAAGCAGAGAGGACTACAGAGAGGAGCGAGGAGCACAGAGAGGACCACAGTGAGGATCACAGAGAGTAGCACGGAGAGAAGCACAGAGGAGCACAGAGAGGAGCACAGAGCAACACAGAGAGGAGCAGAGAGGAGCATAGAAAGGAGCACAGAGAGGACCAGAAAGAAGAACACAGAGAGGAGCACATTAGCCTGAGATGAAACCCTCTGCATAGTTCTAACTCTTGGTGCTATTGTTTTTGTTGGTGGTGGTGGTGGTAGGTGGTAGTGTTGCTGCTGCTGCTGCTGCTGCTGCTGGTACTGATGCTGGTGGTGGTGGTGGTGGTACTGATGCTGGTGGTGGTGGTGATGCTGCTGTTGCTGGTGGTGGTGCTGCTGTTGCTGGTGGTGGTGGTGGTGGTACTGATGGTGGTGGTGGTGGTGGTACTGATGCTGGTGGTGGTGGTGGTACTGATGCTGGTGGTGGTGGTGGTACTGATGCTGGTGGTGGTGCTGCTGTTGCTGGTGGTGGTGCTGCTGTTGCTGGTGGTGGTGCTGCTGTTGCTGGTGGTGGTGGTGGTGGTGCAATAGCATCTAGGGCTTTGCACATGCTCAGCAAACACTCTACAATATCTCCAAACCATTTGTCATTGGCTTCTTGAGAAGCTTTCTTGGGCTGTGTCCCCAAGGTTTCCCCCAGTGAATCAAGATGTTCTCTTTGTGGCACAGGAGCAAGATCATCAGGCTGGGTTGGGTTTTTGACACAAAAGGAGATTGAAGTTTCCAGGAAAAAGACCAGGATTTGTTGGAAAGTTCAGCTCCATAGGTTTTACCTGTAGTCTCCCATAAAGGGTGTGTGTGTGTGTGTGTGTGTGTGTGTGTGTGTGTGTGTGTGTAAAGAGAAAGAGAAAGAGAGAGAGACAGAGACACAGAGAGAGAGAGACAGAGAGAGACAGAGAGAGACAGAGACACAGAGAGAGACAGAGACAGAGAGACACAGAGAGAGACAGAGACAGAGAGAGAGCGATAGGGCCTGCTCAACATTCCATGCAGGAGGGTTGCTGCTTCAGCATCCCAGGCAGGCAGGAGATGGCTCAGCACAGGAAGCCCCCTCTCCCAGGTGGCCAGTGACTCTGGTGAACATAGTTGTTCCCAGTTTGGGGTAATCTGACTTCTCAGTATGCACTCCTCTTTCTCTCTTTTCTCTCTGGGGAGGGGAGTTCCTCCATGGCTCACAAGAGGAGCACAAAGTTGAACCTTAGTTTTTGTCCCTTGTCGAGCTGATCGGCAGCATTTGCTTCCTTGGAGTAGACATCCCTGCAAATGATGTCGATAAATATTACTGAGATAAAAATCATAGGATATCGGAGGAAGGTTTGATCTGTGTCTGTTGAGTCTCCCCCCACCCCGACCCCTCACAAAAATCATGAAAAAGCGAACTGGTGCTAGGTTTGAGCCAGCCTCCAGAAGCCAGGGCTTTCCAAAGGCTTATCCAATGCCTTTGAACTTGATGTGGGCAGCCATTACTCCAGCCACCAATCAGCAATGCATAAAACCCAATTTTGTATTCCCTTAGTTTTCTCTCCTTCAGGATTGACAATAATTAAGATGGATTATGCTAAATGGCATCAAGCAGTTAGAAAGCGAAGATTTCATTTAAAACATTTCATCTGGCAGGGAAGCTGCAGAAGGGCCACCGACCTGCTTTACCTTTGAAACAGTTTTAAATGAAAAGAACACATTTCTGAAATCTCCATACTGAAGAAACTCATTGCTGGAATACAAAGCAACTCCTCTTTACAGTTTCCTGTATTTGGTGCTAGAAGTCTGTTTTTGCTAGAGAGATGGCTCAGCGGTTAAGAGCACTGACTGCTCTTCTGAAGGTCCTGAGTTCAAATCCCAGCAACCACATGGTGGTTCACAATCATCCATAATGAGATCTGACACCCTCTTCTGGTATATCTGAAGACAGCTACAGTGTACTTAGATATAGCAATAAATAAAATTAAAAAAAATAAAAAGAAAGTCTGTTTTTGTTTGATTGATTGTTTGTTAGTTTGTTGCATAAGGGCGCTTCACCTGTATGCATTTATTCATACTACACGCGTGCCATGTGCCTGGTGCCTATAAAAGGCCCGATGAGGGCGCCAGATCCCAGGAACTAGAGTCACAGGTGGTTATGAGCTGCCATCTGTAGGTGCTGGGAACCAAACCCAGGTCTTCTGCAAGACATCAGGTGCTCTTAACTACTGAGCCATCTCTCTAGCCCCGAAGATCTGATTCTACCTGGGAGACTTCCATATTCTGCTATTTAGAAAGCAGAACTAAAAGCTCTTGCAGTCAATCGATCAGACAGGAGGCCCTGGTGACAGCTATGAAGATGAAAGGACAGGGGGAAAGATAAAGAACAATTGCCCATTAGCCCAGCAGTCACCATGTATCAAAGAGCAGATACATTTTATTGCACTGTAGGAGACAATAGAAAGTACCACTGGGCATTCTAAAAAGTATTAACTTCACCTTTGCTTTCCATTCTCACTAGTAGTCATCCATAAAGAAATTCTATGGCCTACCTGTATCCAAAAATGGTCATAATAAATTCCCACTCCAGGGAGGCCCTGCCCTTTGCCTAGAATGTGGAAAGGCTATACAGTAATCCCGAAGAAAATTCCAATACACAAACCATGCCAGGATTCCCTACTCTGGAGTTTAATATTGACTGTCAACCTGGCAGGACCTCGAATCCCATAGGAGATACATCTCTGGGCGTGTCTGTGAGTCCATTTCTAAACTGAATTAATGAGGTGGAAAGACTCATTCTAGAAGGAGCTACCATGTCTCAGGTCTGCATAAAAAGGTAAATGCTAGCTGAGCACCAGCTTTTCCCTTTCTCCTCCCTCCCTCTCTCTCCTCTTACCCCCTCCCTTCCTCACTGTTTCTCTCTGTCTCTGTCTGTGTCTCTCTCTGTCTGTGTCCCTCTGTCTGTCTCTCTGTCTCTTTCTGTCTATCTGACTCCGTATCTGTTTCTGTTTCTCTCTCTCCCTCTCTTTCCTTGCTGACTATGGATACGATATCACACTGCCCACGATAGGTTGGACCCTCGGACCTCAGTCATTAATCAAGAAAATGTTCCCCATGGACTTGCCTAAAGTCTGATCCAATGGGGGCACATTCTCAGCTGAAGTTCCCTCTTTCCAAATGACCCTAACTTCTGTCAAGTTGACAGAAAGTTCACCTGCACACATATCCCCTATGAGAAAGAATAAAAACATCTCAACAAGTGTTCGCTACTGGCCCAAATCAGAAACAACCCCACATCCACAAGCTGGGGGGAGGGGTTATGAGGAAATTGGGGTGGGGTGAACCATATGGTGGAATAGATTTGATAGTAATGACCAATTATCAGCAAGCACAGCAATATGAGTTGGGTTCAGGTCATTTAATCTAAGGAAAATTGGGCACAGAAGTATGCATCTTGTCTGCCTCTTTACACAGGGCAAAATGGTGATACCCGAGATGAGCCCTGAGGCTGCCAGGGCGTGGGAAGCCGAGAGAGAGAGAGAGAGAGAGAGAGAGAGAGAGAGAGAGAGAGAGAGAGAGAGAGAGAGAGAGAGAGAGAGGAGGCTGTGGAAAGGAATGAGCAAACAAGGAAACGTTCTGTGTTCTGCTTGTGGTGGTTGCTACATGCTTACAATTTTTTTTTCAGAATTCATAATATACTATACCTAAAAAAAGGGTGAAGGAATTTTCCTAAAAATTATGTATTAGTGGACTTTTTTTTTAATGGAGCACAGAGCTGGAGAAATGGCTCAGCAGTTAAGGATGCTTGCTGCTCTTCCAGAAGACCTGAGTTGGTTCCAAAGTCCCAGCAGCCTTGTTTGGTGGCTCATAACCACCTGTAGCTCCAGCTCCACAACTGATGCCCTCTGACCTCAGTGGGCATTTGCACATGTGTGGTACAGATGCACATGCACACACATGTGCACACATGCACATGTGCATACATACATATATGCACACATGCATGCATACATACATACACACATGTGCACACATGCATGCATACATGTACATTCTGTATGCATGCATACAGTCACACTGATAAAAAATAAATATTTAAAAATTAACACAGTAAATCATTCTCAAACTGAGTGGTTTTAAGTGTCCTACTGGATCAGGCACGGCTGTGGGGGATTGCTTCTTACTGTTGGCTTGCAGGTCTGGGTCACAAGGCTCTTGCTCCTTGGGCTGCAGCACTTTGGGGACACATTCTGACAAGGGTGACACAGGATGGCCAGTGTGACCTCAGCATTCTACTTCCAGTGCTTTGCTCTACTCAGTCTCTGTTTATATCCCTTTAACAAAGGACAGTCACAGGACTCAGCTGACATGCTGGTTATTAATCCAGTATCAAGCAAGACTGGCTGCTGTCCTGGTGTCCCTTTCTGTCGCCATAGTTAAATACCGGGACAAAAGCAACTCTAAGACGGAGCATGCTTCTTTGGCTTTCAGTTCCAGGCTGTAGTTCATTGCTGTGGGAAATCAAGATAGGAATTTGAGGCAGCTAAATTCAGTCGTGAGCAGAGAGGAACTTATGCGTGCTTCTAGTGCTGAGTTTAGTTTCCCCACTTTTATAGAGTCCAAGATCCCTGTGCTAGGGAATAGTGCTACCCACTGTGGACTTCATCTTCCTATATAAATTAATATAATCAAAACAAACCATCACAGACTTGGCCACAGGCTAACCTCATCTAGACAATACCCCTTTAAGAGACTTTTCCCAGGTGATGTTAGACTGTGTCAAGTTGACCATTAAAACCAATCATGACAACTCTTTACTGCATTGAAATTTATTTGTACACCTTTATTCCCTAAAGAGCAGAAAAAAGGAAAAGTTCATACTCCTTTTTTTTTTAATATCACAGTTGAAAACTTGTTTAGAATTTAGACTAGAAATTATACTTCTGTTTTCTGAAGAGTAATGTTGTTTGGGCAATTTGAAACCTCTGATTCAGGTTGATTACTCTAAAGGGGTGTGTGTGTGTGTGTGTGTGCGCGTGCGCGTGCACGTGCGCGTGTGTGTGTGTGTACCCATGAACACATGAATGGAACGGTCTTGGAGGCCAGAAGTCAGATTCTCTGAAACTGGAATTACAGGCAGTTGTGAATCACTTAACGAGAGTGCTGGGAACCAAACTCAGGTCCTCTGCAAGAGCAGCGAGTGATCGTAACTACTGAGCCAGCTCTCCAGACTCCGTGCTTCCTTTTCATATTGGAAACCAGGAAGCCTTGACTCTATTTGTAGAGCTCAACCATTTTAACTGTGACCTTCCATATGGATGGCATGGGTTTAATTTCCCTCTCAGTCTGCAGGATTTAAAATTATTTCTAGACCTTTACATATGTCTTCCATATTAGCTATGTACTTCGATCACAAGATTATAAAATTCAAACCGGGCAGTGGTGGGGCACACCTTTAATCCCAGCACTTGGGAGGCAGAGGCAGGTGGATTTCTGAGTTCAAGGCCAGCCTGGTATACAGAGTGAGTTCCAGGACAGCCAGGGCTATACAGAGAGACCCTGTCTTGAAAAACCAAAAAAAAAAAAAAAAGATTATAAAATTTATTTTGAAAATGGGTAGAAATTGAGAAGGAAGTGGGACAGGAAAAGGGACAGGTGATAAGGGGCAGGATCTTTGTATACCAACAATTTCCTTCAAACGCACTAAGCAAACTTTGCAAATCTCTTGATCTCTCCTTGCCACGATTTCTTAATCTTGTTATAAGGCTAATTATGTCTCCCTCTACTTACCTTAAAAGATAATGGAGAAAGCATATGGAATAACAGTGTGTTGTTTTTTTGGACTCATCGAGGAAGCTGGCTAGAAACTGTTTTTGCTAATTGAGCACACAGGTGTGGCTTCAGCTTCTGAGGAAGTCTGTATTGTTCTAGAAGTGGGATAAAGCCTGCTTCTGATTCCTCGAAGCAGCTCTTCCTGCCAAATACTGCCTGGGATTTGTAAGCAGAGGCGGTGGGACTCAATTGCAGCTCACTCATGCTTCAAACCTGGGCAAAACGAAGGCAGTTCTTCAGCCGCTGACAGTAGGGGAGTGAGCAGGCAGTCAGGCAGATTGTTAAGCTGAAAGCTCATCACCATGCCAGCCAGATCTTGGGGGGATTTTCTGTGTCAAAGCCAAGGTTGAAGCAAGTGCAAGGATAAAGAAGATTGACTGGTCATGGAGGGATAGCTCCTGGGGCAGGGGGACATTGAGAGGATATGTGTGACAGTCCTTCCCTGAGACAGAAGCAAGGGAGCTTTGGGATGAATCATCACTTCTCCAGAGAACCCACACTCTACTTCCAACCCACAGAGGAACAGGGCAAATGTCACAGCTTTGTTGAATTATTTATCTCATCCTAAAAACAATGGGAAGCCACTCGACTGGAAATTATTAATAATCTTCACAGACACGTGAGCCATCCCAGAGGCTGTGATTGATTTAATCAAAGATTTAAAAATGTGCCTGTTTCTAGGAAACTGTGTCAAGGCAACACTCACTCAGAACTGAGTGCCCAATGGCACACGGAGCTTTTCCTGAGGAAACTGCACATTGGAATGCCTAGAGCTTACCAGGGAAGTGACAGTCCTGAGTTCCCTCTCAGTAGAAAACCCCAAAATACAAGCTCACACTAGGACCACCCAGCCTGCAGACCTGAAAAGAGACTGCGGTGGTCTGAATGACAACGGCCCTCAGAGCTTCATAGATTGGAGTGTTTGGTCTCCACATAATGGAACTACTTGCTAACGCACCAGTGGCAGGCATGCAGCCATATTTCTTGCCATGATGATAATAGACTAAGCCTCTGAAACTATAACCCCCCATTTCCTTTCAAAACAGTTACCTAAGCCATAGTATCTCTTCATAGCAAAAGACAGAGAGAGACCATTGGGTGAAACCCTCCAGAAAAACCAGGATCATGCATCATGAATGATAACAAGACAGAAATAGTCATGGCAGCACACCATGGTTATTCTTACTCTTGATTTACATTACTGAAGAAAGAACCCAGGTCCTCACATATGTCAGGCAACAGTTCCACCACTAGCCTTCTTTTTATTTTGAGTCAAGGTCTCTCCAAGCTAACTTCGAACTCTCTTCCTGTACTCCAGACAGGTCTTGAACTTAGCATCCTTTTGCTTCCAGACTCCTGGGTACCTGAGATCACAAAGCCTGAATGAAAAGTATTCTGTGTTGGTAGACCTCAAGCTAGCATAAGCAACTAGTGATAGTGCTTTTCTGGCTCCTGGGTTCACACGAACCTGCTGACTGAGCAATGTTGGAGTAAGTATTCTTGAACAGAACACTTCCTGCATCTGTATAATAGCTTATCCAAGTGACATTCACAGAGTATCACTCTACACTTAGATTTTTTTTAATGAATTATATGCATCTTGAAGTTAGTCAAGGGGATTTTGATTAATAGGTAATTATCTGGCATTAACTTGGTAATTACAGGGCTTTGTATACCAATGCAGAGTGAGTGAGTTTCATTACTGAGTTGAGTTAATTAAATAAATAACAGTCTTAATAAACACAGAAATCCATCTATGGCACCACCTTAATCTCCACTGCAACAAGGATCATCAGGAGCTGATAGATTACAAAACCAAGATCTCAAAAGGCTAAGGACTTTCTCAAGACCTGTCCCTTCCCAGAGGAGCTGGTGCTCTGACCTAAGCTCATCTACTGCCCACATCTTCTTTTCAGGCACAATTACTTCCCAGGGACAAAGGAGTGGAAGGCTGTGGCATGTTGAGACATGTGATCTAGTAACATGTCAGATCATGAGAATGAAGAGTAGAGGGTAAGATAGATGGGCACAATGTTTACTTTATAGGTAGTGGGCAAAGCATCAACGATCCTGCAGTGGATTTCTGAGCTACTTCCAGCCATGTTTTAGAGAGTGGCTAGTATAGGCTAAAATGAGTTAGAGAGAGGTAGCAAAGGAATTACAGGCAAAAATAAATGGCCAGAAGAATCTAAAACAACAGATTAGAGAAAAATTATTAAACTTAAAATGACTGAATATAGTGAATTGCTCCAATAGAAGACTATAAGAAAGTGGTAAGAGTCTATCATTCAGAATGCCATGCCTGAGATAATAAATAAACAATATTGGCAAAAGCTTGTATGTGTTCTAGGAAAAGGATCTTCAACCTCATGCCAAGATGACATTAATCATTTATTGGTGTCTCCTTGGTCAAGTGTATGCATGTTTTCTGTACTAATCAGGTCCCCAGTTTTCACAGTTGTTTGAGGAGACACCCAAAGGGATACATACTTTTTGTCCAGGCTAGTTTTTATTTTCAACTTGACACAGCCAAGAGTCTCTTGGGAAGAGGGAGTCTCAACTGAGTGATTACCTGAGTCAGATTGGTCTGTGGCCACATCCATGGGTGACTATCTTGCTTGTTAGGGGTGGGCTTGGCTTACTGTTGGTGACACTATTCTCTGGAAAGGTAGTCCTGCATTGCTTACGAATGTTAGCTGAGTAACCCCAGAGAACAAGGCAAGAAGCAGCAGTCGTCCTCCAAGGTCCCTGCCACCAACGTCCTCCCTTGAGTTCCTGCTCCAACTTCCCCCAATCATGGTATGAAAGTATAATAATAATGTGGAAGTACAAGTCGAATAAATTATTTTCTCCCCAAGTTGCTTTTGCGTATGGTGTTTATCACAGCAACAAAGAAGCAAACTAGACCACTGTTGTAGACTTTCCAAAGTTTCATTTTCAAAATATATATTTTTTTTACAACCAACTCATTATCATGGCTGAACATATGCCACAGTTCTGTTCCAGCTTATTAATGAGGGAGCCAACTGGGTGATGAAACTAGTTTAGAGCTATCAATGAACAGAACAAAGAAGCCAGCAAAGATGCAATGAGATGCATGTTACATCCATTCATAAGGTGGATGGACTTCTGTGCATGTCTTCACAAGAGAAAATAAGTGTGCAATGAAAAAAATACTTAAGTAATATCTGTAAGTTAAACCCAAGAAACCACCCCAGGTCCAGATTCACAATGAAACAGTCTCTGGTTTCCTTTTCTATAATAGAAGAAACCTGTCAAGGTATAAGAGTGCATGTCTTTAATCCCAACACTCAGGAGGCTGAGGCAGGTGGATTGCTGTGAGGGTATCCCAGCACTTGGCAGACTGAGGCAGGTGGATTGGTGTGAGGCTAGCCTGGTCTATATAGTGAGTTTTGGACAGACTGGGGCTACATAGTAAGACTTTGTCTCAAAGGAGGAGGGAATATATACATCACAAAATAAATGCTCTCTTCTATGAATCTGAGAGAGAAATAATCTGTACTCCTTTTCTAAAACTAATGTCCTAATAAAATTACAAGTTTTGCAAGTTTTCTTCTATACAGGTCCTCATCCAATAACTGTGTGGGCTGGAGACATAGCTTCAGTAGTCAAGTGCTTGCCTAGCAAGTGGGAAGCTCTGAGTTTGATCCCCACCTTTAAATAAACTGAGTATAGAGGTACACACCTGTGATCCCAGCACTCAGAAGAAGAGAGGAGAAGGATAGGAAGTTAAGGTCATCCTAAGCTACAAATGGAGTTAGAGTCTATCCTGGACTAGAAACAATCTCAAAAACACAGGTAAAAGTATAATAGTAACCCACATTTCTCCAGAGAATGGAGCAGCCCTGACCCATGCTGGCTTAGGGCTGAGTGACACCACAGA
This sequence comes from Tokudaia tokunoshimensis, assembly GCA_036184795.1. Taxonomy (NCBI): domain Eukaryota; kingdom Metazoa; phylum Chordata; class Mammalia; order Rodentia; family Muridae; genus Tokudaia; species Tokudaia tokunoshimensis. The sequence continues at coordinate 116,993,701 of BTHU01000008.1, read as the reverse complement.
GCACAAGATGCTTTTGAACTTCTAAACTTAAGTTCATTCTTTTTTTCTTCTTTTCTTTCCTTTTTTTCTTCTTCCTTTTTTTTCCTCTGGGATAATCTGCCAGTCAGTTTCCTGGCATCCATGTTTACAATCTGACTTGATCTATGTCCTTTCTGAATAGTTCCCATGTTAGGACAGTGGCCCTTGGCCAGGCTAAAAGTAAGTGGCTCGGGAGAGGGTGGAGGTCTGTTGAGCATGGCTTTCCAGTGGCTTTCCCCTCTTCAGAATTCACAAATGCACTGAAGGCCATTTGCTTGTCTGGTTTTCAGCTCTTAATTCTGATCCATGAGTCTAGATGTTTGGCAAGGAAAGGATTTCATTAATACATTTCTTAAATAAATTATACATTTAGACTCCAGTTTATCATCAAATACAAGCAGTCAACTTTGGACCGAAAATTATTCAATACAAAAGAACAAAAGAACATGATTAATAGAATATGCACTACATAGCAGTGTTTTGTTGCAAATTGTGTGTTCAGATCTTACTAAAATATCTTTGTTTCCACTTTTAAATAGTTATTCTTTGAATATTTTCCTCCAGACACTTTCTTTGACTTCAAAGTTATATCTCTATCTATCTATTCATCCACTCATGTTTAAGGTTCTGTGTTTATGGCTAGGCAAGGTAGTGCAACCTTTAATCTCAGCACTTCTGAAGGCAGAGGCAGGTGACTCTCTAGAGCTGGAGACCAGTCTTATCTATGTCAAGAATTCCAGGCCATCCAAGGTTATATAGTGAAACCCTGACTATAAACAAATAGCACAGAATCATCTGTCTATCTATCTATCTATCTATCTATCTATCTATCTATCTATCTATCTATCTATCCATGTGTGAGTGGGTGGTGTTATAAAAGAAGGGGGGCAGTGTCTTTATTAGTTGTCTTTTATACTCAATGATTTTTTTCAAAAAGAGACATCCAGATGTGATAGCATACACCTATAGTCTTTGAATATAGGAATGTGAGGCAGGAAAACATTGATTTCAAGGCTAGCCTGGGCTACATATCAAGACTATCTCAAAACCAAGAAAAAAGAAGTGGGCAATCCTAGGTTTACCTCTTAGTATCCTGATTATTTTCTGTATTTATTTTGACACTATGATGATCTTCCTGTCTCTTCCTCAGAGTGCTGAGATCACAGACCTGAGTCACTACTATACCACTCCCAGTTGTTTTGTTCTTAAGAAAGGCTTCTCTGGAAAATATCCCCCCAGGCCAGAACCCTTAAGGACCAAGCTGTCGAGATGTTCCTGTCCTCACAGCTTAGCTCCAAACCTTGCATTTTTAGGCAAGAAGACTGGCTTTTTGGTTGTTTGTTGTTTGGTTTAGATTTTTATTGGTTCTTTTGGTTTTTTGTTTTGTTTTGTTTTTCTCCTCACAGCAGCAGGAAGCTAGTTCACTCAAGGTCAATTATCATTAACTAAGATGAACCTATAAAATTAACCCTAGAACAGAGAGCAAACACATTTGTTTAAAAGTTGAGTTCTTGCTACAAGGGGAGCCAGACTCATGAGGTCACTGCTCTCCCTCCCACTGGCCTTACACCACCTTGGCTGCCAGAAAGGGTCTTCGTTCGTAACCTGTCCTCTGAGCAAGAGATACTGGCTCTGGGATTCAAGGGCTTGACTGTTGTGCTAGACAGTTCTATGTCAACTTGATATAAGTTGAAGTCATTTGAGGGGAGAGAGCCTCAATTAAGAAAATACCTCCCTGAATAAGTAATAAATAGATAAATAAATAAATAAATAAATAAATAAAATAACCAATGTTTTACATAAAAAAAAAAGAAAAAGAAAACGCCTCCTTAAGATCAGACTGCGGGCAAGCCTGTGGGGCATTTTCTTAATGATTGATAGGTGAAGGCCCAACCCGTTGTAGGTGGTGCCATCCCTGGTCCTGGGTTCTACAAGGAAGCATGCTGAGAAAGCCAAGAGGAGCAGGCCAGTAAGCAGTGCCCTCCACAGCCTCTGCATCAGCTCCTGCCTCCAGGCTCCTCCCCTACTTGCTGAGTTCTTGTCTTGACTTCCTCTGATAATCAACAGTGATGTGGAAGCTCAATACAAATAAGCCTTTTCCTCCCCAGTTTGCTTTTGGTTGTGGTGTTTCATCACAGCAGTAATAAACCTAATCGAGATGGAGCTTGGTACCAGGATAGTGGCGTGGCAGGTTTTTTCATGGTGATTTGCAAAGGATTGCGAAGGACTTTGGAAATTTAAACTAGAAAAGCCATTGGGTGTTGAGAGCTCCATGGGCTGTTCTGTAGGAGCTTGGATGACCAGAGGGTTGAGAGCAGGGCAGACCTGGCTTATAAAACTTCAGGGGAAAGCAAAGACTCTACCGGGCCTTTTGGGTTAAGAGTCAATGGTTCCTGGTCAACTGGGGCTGAAGAATTTACTATGATTAACAAGAGACCAGAACTGTGGTGGTTTGAAAATGCTTGGCCCAGGGAGTGGATGTTAGAAGGTGTGGCCTTGATGGGGTAGGTGTGGCCTTGTTGGAGGACATGTGTCACTTTGGGAGTGGGTTTTGAGGCTCTCCTACTAGTTGCCTGTCAGAATTCTCCTGTCCGCCTTTGGATCAAGATGTAGAACTTTTTGACTCCTACAGCCCCACATCTGCCAGGATGATAATGGACTGAACCTCAGAACCTGTAAGCCAGCCATAATTAAATGTTGTCCCTCGTAAAAGTTGCCTTGGTTATGGCATCTGTTCACAGCAGCAAAACTCTAAGACAAGAGCCACTAAAGTTTTGCTTTAGTGGGACAAAAGATGCTGGTCAGCTTTAGTTGAGAAATTAGTAATGATTTAAGAAGAGACTGGCATCATTGAGATGAAATCCTCTGGGAAGTATTTCCTTCAATTCCACACAGAAGCTTGGTTCGAGATGTAGTCAACATGATAACTTAGGTTAGATACCAAACTTAGTTGTGTAAGAGTCTCCCATGCAGTACTGGTTTTGAAGGCATGAAGGGGTCCTGAAAAGCAGCTGAGGCTTGACATTATGAAAGGCTGGGATAGACCATCAAAGATGGTGTAGCCTCAGTAGCAGCCCAGAATTGAAGAGGTCCTGGAGAGAAGTTGAGGCTTGGTACCATGAAGAGAATCTAGGAGAGACTATTGGAGAAAGCAAAGCCCAGCATTTTGGGAGACAACCACCAAGAATAGCAACAGAGTAGAGTATAGCCAGCTGGAGCCTAGAAGACAAGCTGTGTGTGCTACAGAGAGCAGAGCTGGAGAAGTGACCCTAGCCCTTTGGAGGAATCCAGAAGACCTTGCTTAAACCCCAGATAATTGGACATTTTGTTATTTGCACTTTTGGTTTTGCATTGTTTTGATTGTGACTGTGTCCTGGTTCTTCCATCTTGAAGTAAGAAAGTCAAACAATTAGCTTAATTTTGATTTTACAGGAACCCACAGCTGAGAGACTGAATTTTTAGAGATTTTAGGTTTTAAAAGAGACTGAATTTTTTAAAAAAAGAAAAGATTGAATTTTAAACCATTTGAATTTGTTCAGGCTGTGGGACCTTTGAGCTTGTAAAATGGTTTATACTGTAATGTTGATGTTAATCTTGGGGATGAATAAGAAAGGAAAGGTGGTCGCTTAGCAGTGATGTGGTTATGTGTCAGGCTGACGAGGGATCAATTGTACTGAATAATTGTTTTGTTTGTTTTTGTTTTATTCACTTTGCTACCTGATCAGCCCCACCCTTACCATTCCCTCCTCCCCCCCACACACTATCCCCTCACCTTCTCCTTAGAGAAAGGGAGGATCCCTTGGGTACCACCCCACCCTGGGACATCAAGTAGCAGTAGGACTAAGTACATCTTCTCCCATTGAGGCCTGACCAGTCTGTCCAGTTAGGGGATGGGGATCCAGTGGCAGGCAACAGAATCAAAGATGCTCTGTTACAAATGTGTATGAGGTCTAGGTCTGGCCCATGTACTCTGTGGCTGGTGGTTTAGCCTCTGTGAACCCCCATGGGCCCAGGTTAGTTAGCTCTGTAGATCTTCTTGTGGTGTCCTTGAATTCTCCTGCTTCCTTGATCCTTCCCACCACTTTTCCACAAGTCTCCATGAGCTCCAGCTAATGTTTGGCTATGTGTCTCTGCATCTGTTTCCATCAGCTTCTGGATAAAGCCTCTCAGTTATGCTAGGCTCCTGTCTACAAGCATAACAGAGTATCAACAGTGTCAGGGCTTAGCTTTCTTCCATGATGTGGGTCTCAAGTTAGGCCAGTCATTGGTTGACTATTCCCTCAATCTCTGCTCCAGCTTTATCCCTGAACATCTTATAGGCAGGACAAATATTGAATTGAAGGTTTTGTGGGTAGGTGGCATAGTTTTATGCCAACTTGACACAAGCTAAAGTCATCTGAGAGGAGGGAACCTCAGTTAAGAAAATGCCTCCATAAAATCAGACTGTAAGCAAGCTTGTAAGACATTGTCTTATTTAGTTATTGATGTTGAGGGGAGGGTCCAGCCCTTTGTAGGTATTGTCATCCCTGGACTGGTGATTCTAGGTTCTATAAGAAAGCAGACTGAGCAAGTCATAGTGAACAAGCGAGTAAACATCGCTCCTCTAAGGCCTCTGAATCAGTTCCTGCCTCCAGGATCCTGCCCTGTTTGAGTTCCTGTCCTGACTTCCTTCAATGGTGAACTATGATGTGCAAGTTAAAGCCAAATAAACTCCTTCCTCCCCAGTTTTCTTTCAGTCATGGTGTTTCTTCATAGCAAAAGTAAGCCCAACTAAGACACTAGTTTAGCTGACACTGGCTAGGAAGGCTAAGGCTGCCTGCCACGGAATCCTCCCTCCTCCCATTACAGCACTGTTTAGTGAACAGTGTGTGGATTCCTATCTATGCTTTTAATTTTTTTAATTTACTTCCTGTGATGGCTAGTATATGCTTGGTCCAGTGAGTGACCCTTTTAGGAGATGTGGCCTTGTTGAAGTAGGTGTATTGCCTTAGGCGTGGGCTTTAAGACCCTCCTCCTCGCTGCCTGGAAGCCAGTATTCTCCTAACAACCTTCAGATGAAGATGTAGAACTCTCAGCTCCTCCTGCACCATGCCTGCCTGGATATTGCCATGTTCCCACCTTGATGATAATGGACTGAACCTCTGAACCTGTAAGCCAGCCCCAATTCAATGTTGTCCTTATAAGAGTTGCCTTGGTCATGGTGTCTGTTCATAGCAATAAAACTTAACTAAGATACGTCTAGTTTAGAAAACCTCTTCTTTTTTTGATAGGCATAGCACTTCCTGTGAGGACTAGTGACATCTCTTTAAGATACTTTTACATACTCCCCTACTGAACCAGCAAGCCTGGCATTTAAAATAGTTTAATAGTGGCCTTTCTTCTTTCTTTCCTTCCTTCTTTTCTTCCTTCTTTCCTTCCTTCCTTCTTTCCTTTCTTCCTTCTCTTCTTCCTCCCTTCCTTCTTTCCTTTCTTCCTTCTTTCCTTCTTTCTTCCCTTCCTTCCTTCCTCCCTCCCTTCCTTCCTTCCTCCCTTCCTTCCTTCCCTCCTTCCTTCCTTCCTTCCTTCAACAGCACTACTTCAGAAAGTATCACAGCCTTCCATTTCCCACAGTGAACATAGCAGCTCCCACCACCCTCAAGTCAACAGAGACTGACCAGGCTCTGGCACCACATGCTTGTAATCTCAGCACTCCAGAGACTTAGGAAAGCATCGGGAGTTCAAGGCCAGGCTTAGCCACACCTTCGGTTTGAGGCCAGCCTGTCTGTAAACAACAAATGGGACTGAGGAGACAGTTTAGTCAATAAAGCACTTGGCTTGCATACTCATGGATCTGAGTTTGCTCTTCAAACCCATGTTAAAAAGCCTAATTTGGGAAAGATGCTTGGTGGTCAAGAACACTTACTTCTCCTTTCGCATATTGTAGGCTGTGCCACGTTGCCTGACTGATGGTGTCCTTTGCTGTTCAGAATCCTTTTAGTTTCATAGGATCCCATCTATTACTTGTTGATCTTAGAGCCTGTGCTATCTCTGTTCTGGTCAGAAAAACGTCTCCTGTGCCAGTGAGTTCCAGAGTTATTTACTGCTCTCTCTTCTGTCAGATTTGGTGTATCTGGTTTTATATTGAGGCCTTTGGTCCATTTAGAGTTGAATTTTGTGCAGAGTGATAAGTACAGATCTATTTGAATTCTTCTTAATGCAGTTGTCCATTTTAACCAGGGCCATTTGTTGAAGATGCTGTCTTTTTTTCCCCAGCACGTATTTCTGGCTTTTCTATAAAAGCTCAGGTGCCCAGACTCTGTCATCTCCTTTTGGAACCTGAGCAGAGTAACAGCAAATATTTTTACACTTCAAATTTCACACACACACACACACACACACACACACACACACACACACACACTCTTTTGCTTGCTCTCACTTCTCCCCACTCTTGATTGTACCTTTACAGTTAATAAAATACTGGAAGTCCCTTTGAGAAAAGATGGTCTTAAGTGTCAAGATACAATCCTAGCAAAGGCCAGAAGAGTCTGGAAGGAACTTGACTTTATCCACATTTACCAAGATTGAAAAATTGTCTTAAGGCTCTCCGAGAGCAGGCTCTCCTGAGAGCATTCTGTGCTGTCAATTCCCTGTCCTGTAAGAGTGCATCCAAGTAGCCCTTTAACAAGAAGCTGCACATTAGCTTTGGTCCCTTCAGAACTGAGAAAGGGCAGCTATCCAGGCCTCTCTCGGAAGATTAAAACTAGTTAGAGTCATATAGAAGTGGTGGTTTAACTTGACATTGAATTGGCTTTTCCTCAATACTCTGAGAGGACAAATGCTGGCTAGAGTGCTTCTTCTGCTGGTTTCTCTGTCACAGCAAGGGACAGAACAAGCTGTATCCCTCTGTTAATCTAGTAGTCCCTGGCATTTCTTCTGGCCCTCCACGGGAAAAATCCAGCACCAAAGGTGTTGAATATTTTCAAGTAGATTCCTCAGAATTCTTTGACATCATTTCACATCTTGTAAGACTGAGGGATTCGTTTTGTTTCTTCATGATCAAGTTGGCTTTATTTGAGAGATACAGGTTCAATACCTGTAAATCAATAACTGTAACCCATCGCATATACTCAGAAATCACACCATCTCTTCACGATAAAGTCCTGAAGAAGTTGTAATTGGAAGGAACATGCTTTAATAAAGTAAAGTAGAATATATTTATATAGTTTTATTTTAATTTGGTTTAAATTGATTTTTCTGCATATATGTATTTAGAGACATGTTTATGTGTGGATACATTCATATGAGGGCACGTATAAATATAGAAGCTGGAAATCAAGGATGCCATTCTTTTTGAACTATCCTTCTCTTTTCATGAGACAGGGTCTCAGTGACGTGGAACTTGCCATGTAAGCTCAGCTGCCTGGCCAGCAGGTCCCAGAGATCCATCTGTCTTTTCCTCATCAGGGTTAGCATTATAAGTGTACATTACCAAAGCCTGCTTTTAAAAAAGATTTTATTTATATTATTTTTTTGTTTGTTTGTTTGTTTCACCATGAAGTTACAATTTTATTGACTTTCTTTTTTTTATTTTATTTTCTAAGTTTTTTTATTTACATTCCAAATCATTTCCCCTTTCCCTTTTCCTCCCTCCCCAAAAGTCCCATAAGCCCCCTTCCCTCCCTCTTTTCTCCATTCAACCCCCTCTTGTTTCTCTGTCCTGGCGTTCCCCTACATCCAGTCTTTCCAGGACCAGGGGTCTCTCCTTCCATCTTCTTAGAAATCTATTGATATGCGAATTGTGTCTAGGGTATTCCGAGATTCTGGGTTAATATCCCCTTATCAGTGACTGCATACCATGTGTGTTCTTTTGTGATTGGGTTACCTCACTAAGGATGATATTTTCAAGTTCTGACCATTTGCCTAGGAATTTCGTGAATTCATTGTTTTTAATTGCAGAGTAGTATTCCATTGTGTAGATATACCACATCTTCTGAATCCATTCCTCCGTTGAGGGACATCTGAGTTCTTTCCAGCTTCTGGCTATTATAAATAAGGCTGCTATGAACATAGCGGAGCATGTGTCCTTATTGCATGCAGGTAAAGGCTCTGGGTATATGCCCAGGAGTGGTATAGCCGGATCCTCTGGGAGTGTCATGCCCAGTTTTCTGAGGAACCGCCAGACTGCTTTCCAGAGTGGTTGTACCAGCTTGCAATTCCACCAGCAGTGGAGGAGTGTTCCTCTTTCTCCACATCCTCGCCAACAACTGCTGTCTCCTGTGTTTTTGATCTTAGCCATTCTGACTGGTGTGAGATGGAATCTCAGGGTTGTTTTGATTTGCATTTCCCTAATGACTAAGGATGATGAACATCTCTTTAGGTGCTTCTCAGCCATTAGATATTCTTCAGGTGAGAACTCTTTGTTTAGCTCTGTACCATGATAAAACCAAATTTTCGCAATATCTTTCCACAAATCCAGCTCTGCAATGGATAATAGGTGGAAACCGCCAATACAGGGAGAGAAACAACACCCTGGAAAAAATGAGATAATAACCTTCTTGAATCAAACCCAAAAGTATATAACCACTCAAACATAAAGATAGCGTCAAGAATGGCAGATGGCAATAATCACTATACCTTAATCTCTCTTAATATCAATGGTCTCAATTCCCCAATAAAAAGACATAGACTAGCAGACTGGATACGTAAACAGGACCCAGCATTTTGCTGCATGCAGGAAACGCACCTCAGTGTCAAAGACAGACACTACTTCAGAGTAAAAGGCTGGAAAACAATTTTACAAGCAAATGGCCCCAAGACACGAGGTGGAGTAGCCATCCTAATATCAGATAAAATTGATTTTCAACCTAAAGTCATCAAAAAAGACACAGAAGGACACTACATACTGATCAAGGAAAAAATCCACCATCAAGAACTCTCAATTCTGTATTATTTTAACTATGCATGTGCATGTGTTCCTAGGTGGAAGTATGTTCACAGTGTACAGTGACTACGGAGGCCAGAAGAGGACATTAGACCCTTTGGAGCTGTAGTTATAGGTGCTTGGGAGACACCTGGTGTAGGTGCTGGGAATGATGGTCTGCTGGAACCCAGCAAGCACCTCTACCCACTGAGCCAACTTTCCATGTGTCCAGCTTTCTTCTGCATAGATTCTGGGGATCAGACTCAAGTGTTCATATTCACACAGCAAACACTTCACCTACTAAGCCATCTCCTTAGTCCTGGTATCATTGCTTTTAATGCACATGTGCTGTTTGTGCACACGTATGTACACCTACATGAGTTGGTGAGCACCACGCCCATTCAGGAGCCAGGGAGCCCAGAGAAGGGTTCCACATTCCATGGCACTAGAGTTACAGGAAGATGTGAGTGCCATTTGGGCACTGGAACCAAACTTAGGTCCTTTGCAAGAGCAGCATGTTTATTCACAAACATGTTTTATATCATGTATTATACCATATATATGTATATGTATATATATACATATATGTATATCTCACATAATAAGATTGAAAACAATTGCCCCTTGTCATCAATCATAGATAAGAAAGGGACCAGAGAACTTTGGCCTGCCAACACTCACAGTAGCTGCTGCTGCTGGCCCTCCAAGGACCTGTCCTGCATAAAGTCCATGGTGCTCACCAAGAAGAGAGTCAGTGGGGTTTCCGAGCGTGAGTCCGTCTTTGCCCACCTTATTTGCAATGCAAATACTGATATGCTAATAGTTCATGTATGAAATCATTAGAAATGTGAATAGCTTGCTGCCTCTGGTTCCAGCAATAACCAAACTGTCTGGAGACGAAACCAGCAGTTAAAGGCTGGCGTCTTGTGCCCTATGTCATTTGCTTGTAGCAGTCATTTATCTTTAGAAGGTGCCTGCTGCTCCTGTGTTTCACACAGGCTCCGGTTTGCTCTTGGAATCTCCTTTGCCTTTTCTGAACCCTGCAAACTCTTAAAAATAACTGTGGAAAGTGGAGTCGACCCGTCACCACCCTGTACACCTAAGCCCTTTGTGCTTCCTTCCAGAGAGAGAAGGTGAATTCTTAGAGGGATTTTATCTGCTACTAATCACTTCCTCAGTGTTTCTGGCATTTGACCAGCTCGTTGCACTCAGGAAGTTGGAAGCTGATGTGGTGAAATTAGAGACACAGAGGTCGTTTGTAGTCTTCTTAGGGTTGCACCGATACCTCCTCAGTATCTCCTTCCATTTAGAATTTCTCTTTAATGACCATCTAGGGGCAGGATAACAAATGCTTTCTGCCAGGCTAAACAGTCTGCTGTACCCCTCAGAATTCTACAACACGTGCACACACTAACGGAAGCAGCCCCACCCACCCTGCTGCCCTAGGGTGCTCTGCATTCTCTTTCCCCTAGCGGCTCCTCATTTTTACATCCTCGTAGCAGTCCCGTTTGCTGTAACCACACGTTTGCACCTCTCTGCTCCATGTAGTTTGCTCTGTCCTTTCAGGCCAGAGGCTGGCAATGGCTTTTTAATCACCCAGAGGGTAGAGCTTTGGGATTTTCATGCCATGCATCTTCAGTCACATCTAAAGTTTGACATTTTATTAATTGGATACTGTCTCTATGCCCTCTGGTTAGTCTGGCTAAGGGCTTATCTATCTTGTTGATTTTCTCAAAGAACCAACTCCTTGTTTTGTTGATTCTAAGTGGATCAAGGACCGCCACATAAAACCAGACACACTGAAACTAATAGAAAGGAAACTAGGGAAGAACCTTGAACATATGGGCACAGGGGAGAATTTCCTGAATAGAACTCCAATAGCTTATGCTCTAAGATCAAGAATTGACAAATGGGACCTCATTAAATTACAAAGTTTTTGCAAGGCAAAAGACACTGTCAAAAAGACAAAGCGGCAACCAACTAACTGGGAAATGATCTTTACCAACCCTACATCCGACAGAGGGCTAATATCCAATATATACAAAGAACTCAAGAAGTTAGACTACAGAGAGGCAAGTAACCCTATTAAAAAATGGGGTACAGAGCTACACAAAGAGTTCTCACCTGAAGAATATCTAATGGCTGAGAAGCACCTAAAGAGATGTTCATCATCCTTAGTCATTAGGGAAATGCAAATCAAAACAACCCTGAGATTCCATCTCACACCAGTCAGAATGGCTAAGATCAAAAACACAGGAGACAGCAGTTGTTGGCCAGGATGTGGAGAAAGAGGAACACTCCTCCACTGCTGGTGGAATTGCAAGCTGGTACAACCACTCTGGAAAGCAGTCTGGCGGTTCCTCAGAAAACTGGGCATGACACTCCCAGAGGATCCGGCTATACCACTCCTGGGCATATACCCAGAGGCTTTACCTGCATGCAATAAGGACACATGCTCTGCTATGTTCATAGCAGCCTTATTTATAATAGCCAGAAGCTGGAAAGAACCCAGATGTCCCTCAATGGAGGAATGGATTCAGAAGATGTGGTATATTTACACAATGGAATACTACTCTGCAATTAAAAACAATGAATTCACGAAATTCCTAGGCAAATGGTCAGAACTTGAAAATATCATCCTTAGTGAGGTAACCCAATCACAAAAGAACACACATGGTATGCAGTCACTGATAAGGGGATATTAACCCAGAATCTCGGAATACCCTAGACACAATTCGCATATCAATAGATTCCCTGGTCCTAGAAAGACTGGTAGGGGAATGCTAGGACAGAGAAGCAAGAGGGGGTTGAATGGGGAAAAGAGGGAGGGAAGGGGGCTTATGGGACTTTCGGGGAGGGAGGAAACTGGAAAGGGGAAATAATTTTGAATGTAAATAAAAAAAAACTTAGAAAAAAAAAGTTTGACATTGTCCGATTCAAGCAAATATGGGTGGGCGATATGTAAATAGTGGACAGGGCTGTGCCTCATAGAAATTTATCTATAAAAAATTGAGCGGAAAGACACATTTGGAGAAACGTTTCCCATACATAGGCTCATTTGTTTGAACTCTTGGCTCTTAGCAGCCAGCATTTTGGGGGATGGTTGTGGAAACTTTAGGAGGTGGAGCCTCACTGGAGGAATATGTCACTGAGGGTGGATCATGAGGCTTTATAGCCAGACTCCACTTCCTGGGTGTGGCTGTGATGTGACCAATCAGGATTGTAATCCCGCCTTCTTGTCTTCCTTATCTATGGTCATGTCTTCACCTCCTTGACAGACTATCCCCTCTGAAACTGTAAGGCAAAATAAGTCCTCCTTCCCTTAAGCTGCTTTTGTCAGGGTGTTTTATCATAGCAATAAAAAGTAACCAAGGCGCTGCTCTACAGAGAATGTCTGTGAGTATAATCACAGGGGTTAGACTCGTAGCATACTGATTTGGTGAAACAGAGGTTAGAGACACAATTCGGCCTGTAGCAAATCATGATAATTTTCACACACCCTAAAACATATCAAAATAGTAAAAAGTGAGTTTTTAGAGAAAGCTACTGTGATTCACAAATAATTTCAGGTGTGATTCACAAATAATTACATCCATCTCTGTAACTACTGGATGCATCAGTAGCGTCACAGAATGGGTTTTTATCCAAACCTTGAACATGGGCATTGATGACTTGGGTTTATAATTTCAGTACTTGGGAGACTGAAGCAAACTGAACTGGCAAATGTGGTGTTGGCTATATGTGAGTTACAAGCCAGCTAGAGCTGCTTATTAAAGCCTGCCTCAGTCATGGGGAGAACTGTATCAGGATTAAATGGGGATGAGGAGAAGAGAGAAGGTAAAAGAAGAAATGCAGGAAGGGATGACTAACACTAAGGGCCATTTGAGGGATCGAATGGAAAACTACTGCTATAGAAGCTTCTTAAAATTTATACATAAAAGAAATGTAAATGAAGCCACTAAATGATGGGCATTGGAGACAATGCCCGAACTAGACATCATTTGCCACCAAATGAAATATCCATTGCCAGGGATAGTTAGACTTAATTGGGTTGTTGCTCAAAGGGACCCATGGAAACCTGAAAACAACTCAGGATAGTAAGGCCATTTTGCTGAAGACAACACTTACATATCTCATTGAATGCAAAGAAATTGCGTTGGCATGTACCTAGAAACTTCACCGCTACAGACAAGTATTCACGGTGCTCGAAGGCAGTCTGCATGCTACCAGAGGAGAGAGGCAACCATCAACCCAGCTGCAAATGCTGTGAGTTACAGTAGTGACCTGCCTGCATGATATGCTGGTACAGTGCACAGACATTGAAGGACTAACCAATAACTCTAGAATTGGACTGAAGACCCACTCCATAAGATGGAACCCGTGCCTGAGACTGCTCATGTGGCCAAAATCCAGAGACTAGATAGCCCAGGGATCTACAGGAAAACCAAATACCATTTTCCTGCTAAATGAATATAGAAATAAAATACCTACTAATGGCATTCTGCTATCCTCACAGATCAGTGTCTCAGCTATCATCAGAGACACTTCCTCTTATGGAGATTTGGAAATAACGCAGAGACAACTGGACAATGTGCAGAAAGTGAGAGACTTTGGAACATTTAATCTTAAATGGAATGTTTTCATCAACCACTTCTCCTCAGGGCTCAGGGAGCTATACAGAAGAGGAGTCAGAACAATTGTAAGGAGCAGAGGGAATGGATGACATCGAAGTGACAGTGTCTTCCAGACACAGCAGGACTGGCATACATCTGAACTCAAAGACTATAGCAGCATAGGTTCAAGCCAGACAGAGCCCCAGCACTAAGAGGAAGAAATGCACATGAGATTCCACCCTAAACTAAGAAGCTATCTCCAGGTGACAACTTGCAAAGGAAAAATTAGTTTTCTCCAATGGAGTCTCACTAGGTATATTAATTATATTTAGGAGAAGACCCCATGCTCATCAGTAGATGGCCACTGTGAAAAAAGCTCAATGGTATTTTTGTAGATTATTTTTGACTCATATTGCTTTGTGAACTTGAATTCTGATCACTAGGAACTATGTAAAAACATACACAGCATCACATGGCTGCATGCTGAACATTCTAAAATTGAAGACAGAGGTAGGAGGACCCCAGGAAGTTTGTAGAGGATAGGTTGCAGTTTCAAGCCAGTGGGAGACGTTTCAGAAAACATGGAGGGAAGGATACCTGAGAATGACACTAGTAGTACTAGTAATAGTTGTCCTCTCAGTTTCACGTGTACTGTGCATCCAGTCATGCCCAGGGGTGCACATGCGTGTGCATACATACACAGACACACACACACAATGTGAGCACATATATACACACGTGTGGGTATATATATGTAGCATATATATATATATATATACATACAATGTGAGCACATATAACACATACACACATGTGAGCATATACACACACATGAGTACTTACACACATTTGAGCACATAGACTCATGTGAGCACATACACACATACACAAGCACATATTCATACACATGTGAGCACATACATACACAAGCATATATATACACACACACAATGTGAGCACATACACACATACACACATGTGAGCATATATACACACCCATACACACACATGTGAGCACATACACACATGCCAACAATAACCACCAAAAAACCAAAAAAAATGGAATCATATATAACTTGCATTTTAATTAGTTTAAATGCCGAGTAATGTGATAATTGACCTTAATTTGATTCTAAATCTTTGCAGAGGTTCTAGTTTTCTTTTTTCTTTTTTTTTAAAGTAGAACAGTTTATGATAAAATTGAAGATTTATATGGAAAATATTTCTGATAAAATAGAAGAGATATATAGAAAAACACGTTAAAATGGACAATTTTCATGGAAAATTGAAGAGTAAAGTGGTAGACATAAAAAACGTTGCTTACCGGGCGGCGGTGGTGGCGCACGCCTTTAATCCCAGCACTTGGGAGGCAGAGGCAGGAGGATTTCTGAGTTCGAGGCCAGCCTGGTCTACAAAGTGAGTTCTAGGACAGCCAAGGCTACACAGAGAAACCCTGTCTCAAAAAACCAAAAAAAAAAAACCTTGCTTACATTCATTTAGAAGAAAAGATAGCATGTGTGTAGCAATGATCAACAGCTTCATGTTGCCAAGACATATTAGTGAGTGAAAGAAATAAGGGGCAGATCACTGTACCCTCCTAATATTCTATATTTTCAAGGTTTAAGAGCAAGTGGCATTCTTTGGGAGTGGATATTCGGATACTAGTCCTCTTTGGGTGGTTTTTAATATTAATTTATTTATTATATGTAAGTACACTGTAGCTATCTACAGACACTCCAGAAGAGGGAGTCAGATCTCTTTATGGAGGTTGGGAGCCACCATGTAGTTGCTGGGATTTGAACTCAGGACCTTCAGGAGAGCAGTCAGTGCTCTTAACCGCTGAGCCATGCTGTGGATTGGGTGGTTTTTAAGACATGTATCAGATATGATGGAAATGGGGGTTTGTAAGTAAGAAGCAGTTTCTAGGCTTCCTCACTCATTTAGAACAACTGACTAAAGGGACACTGTTTTCCTAAGCCAGATAAATCTTACCTCTGCATACATCTAACCTCTGCCCTCTTCTTTTGTCTTACTAAGACTTACTAAGAAAGAACGAATGTTTGCTTCTTGTAATGTTGTGAATGATGTGAATATTAGTTACCTTCATACTACCTTCACATATTACCTTCATCAGATGAACATTTGCAGGTTTTTTAATGTGTGTTTTTCTTCATTAAAATATCATGGGTAATTTAAGAAATCACAAAAAAAAAAACCATTGCTAAATAAATTGAAAAGGGAAGTAGAAACATTTTATGATAGAATTGAAGATTTACATGGAAAATAGTTCTGATAAAATTGTAGAAAAATGTAAAAAGACATGTTAAAATTGAAGATTATCGTGGAAAATTATACAGATAAAGTGGTAGGCATAAAAATAATTCTAAGTTGATTGAAAGTGGAATTATAAATATTTTCAGGTAAAACTGAAGATTTACATGGAAAATATTTCTGATAAAATTCAAGAAATATATAGAAAAACATGTTAAAATTGACTATTTCATGGAAAGCTATACAAATAAAATGGTAGACATAAAAAACCTTTCTAAATTAATTGAAGGTAGAATGAAAAACATTTTGTGATAAAATCAGACATTTACATGGAAAATATTTCTGATAAAATTCAAGAAATATATAGAAAAACATGTTAAAATTGAAGATTATCATGGAAAATAATGCAGATAAAATGGTAGACATAAAAAAATTACTAAAATTGATTGAAAGAGGAATCACAAACATTTTCTGATAAAATTAAAGATTTACATGAAAAATATTTCTGTTAGTCTATGTCTTTTTATTGGGGAATTGAGTCCATTGATGTTAAGATATATTAAGGAATAGTGATTATTGCATCCTGTTATTTTTTGATGCTAGTTTTATGTTTGTGTGGTTATCTTCTTTTGGGTTTGTTGGAAGAAAATTACTTTCTTGCTTTTTCTAGGGTGTAGTTTCCCTCCTTGTGTTGGAGTTTTCTATCTATTATCCTTTGTATGGCTGGATTTGTGGGAAGATATTGTGTAAATTTGGTTTTGTCATGGAATATCTTGGTTTTTCCATCTATGGTGATTGAGAGTTTTGCTGAGTATAGTAGTTTGGGCTGGCATTTGTGTTCTCTTAGGGTCTGTATGAGATCTGCCCAGGATCTTCTAGCTTTCATCATCTCTGGTGAGACGTCTGATATAATTCTGATAGGCCTGCCTTTATAGGTTACTTTTTCCCTTACTGCTTTTATATTCTTGCTTTGGTCAGTGCATTTGGTGTTTTGATTATTATGTGCTGGGAGGACTTTCTGGTCTGGTCCAATCTGTTCTGTAGTCGGAGTTCTGTAGGCTTCTTGTATGTTCATGCGCATCTCTATTTAGGTTAGGGAAGTTTTCTTCTATAATTTTGTTGAAGATATTTACTGGCCCTTTAAGTTGTAAATCTTTGCTCTCTTCTATACCTATAATCCTTAGGTTTGGTCTTCTCATTGTGTCCTGGATTTCCTGGATATTTAGGGTTATAAGCTTTATACATTTTGCATTTTCTTTGACTTTTGAGTAAATGTTTTCTATGGAATCTTCAGCACCTGAGATTCTTTCTTCTATCTCTTGTATTCTGTTGTTGATGCTTGCATTTATGACTCCTGAATTCTTTCCAAGATTATCTATCTCCAGAGATGTCTCACTTTGTGGTTTCATTATTGTTTCTACTTCCACTTTTAGATCCTGAATGGTTTTGTTCAGTTCCTTCACTTGATTGTTTGTGTTTTCCTGTAATTCTTGTTTCCTCTTTAAGGGCTCTGCCTGTTGACCCATGTTCTCTTGTATTTCTTTAAGGGATTTCTGAGTTTCTTCTTTAAGGGCTTTTACCTGTTGGCCCATGTTCTCCTGTATTTCTTTAAAGGAGTTATTTAAGTCCTTCTTGATGTCCTCTTTCAGCATCATGAAATACAATTTTAAATCTAACTCTTGCTTTTCTGGTGTGTTGGAGAATCTAGGACTTGCTGTGGTGAGAGAACTGACTTCTGATGTTGCCTAGTAGCCTTGGTTTCTGTTGGTAGGGTTCTTGTGCTTGTCTTTAGCCATTTGGTTATCTCTGGTGCTAGTTGGTCTTGCTGTCTCTGGCTGGAGCTTGTCCATCCTGTGGGCCTGTAAGTCTGTGTCCATACTCCTGGGAGACCAACTCTCTTCTGGCAGGGTCTGTGCACAGAAAGCTGTGGAGCCACCTGGCTCCCTGGTGCAAATGGCAGCCTAAAGACTTCTGTCCCAGCTGCTCCACTGATAGTCTGCCCTGTGTGTTCCCAGCTGTTCCCTTTCAGAGAGAAGGTGGAGATCTCACCTCCATGCTCAGAAGTGAAAGCACTGCTGGGAGATGACTCTCTCCTGGTGGGCTGTGCACAGAAGGCTGTGGAGCTGCCTGGCTCCCTGGTGCAAATGGCAGCCTAAAAACTTCTGTCCCAGTTGCTCCACTGACCATATGCCCCTTGCGTTCCTAGCTGTTCCCCTCTAGAGAGAAGGTGGAGACCTCACCTCCGTGCTCAGAAGTGAAGTTCTAGTTTTCTAAATATTAAGAAATCACCTATACAATACAGTCTAAACATCCCTGTCTAAAGACTGTTTGCTAATTCCTATGAACGCCACACTTGAGAGGCTCTAAACTAGATGAAGAAAATGAATCAAAATCTGTGTGCATGTATTCATCTTAAATGAAGGGATGGGAAATTATGCACTGTAGCAGGTTACTGACATGCCATTCATGTTTGTTAATGAGAGAAGCAGGAGAGAAAGTTAGTTCTCCCCTTCCACCATGTTGATTCTGAGATTGACCAAAAATAGTCAACAATGACTGAAAGTGACTTTACCTGCTGAGCCATCCGATTGGGCCTGTGTCGATTCATAAGTGAAATATATAACTCCATTTGCTGACCAGCAAAGTCATCATATATGTTCAATAAAATTTGTTTAGTTTAAACGTAAATGCTGCTTAATCAGAGTCACAAGTGTTTTGTTTGAAAAGTTATAGGAGGACTGACTTATCTGATATTCTGTGAAAGAGCTCTGAGTAAGTGGTCCTCTCTTAGGCCTGGGTAGTGCTCTAATGAGGTTGGACTTTACAACATTAAGCTCTATGTGCATTCTTAAGTGAGTTAATTCATGGAAAATTATACAGATAAAATGGTAGGAATAAAAATATTCCTAAGTTGATTTAAAGTAGAATCATAAACATTTTCGGATAAAATTGAAGATTTACATGGAAAATATTTCTGATAAAATTGAAAAAAAATATAGAAAAACATTAAAATTGAAGATTATCATGGAAAATTATACAGATAAAATGGTAGGCATAAAAATATTTCTTGGTTGATTGAAAGTGGAATTATAAACATTTTCTGATAAAACTGAAGATTTACATGGAAAATATCTCTGATAAAATTGAAGAAATATATAGAAAAACACATTAAGATTGACTATTTCATGGAAAATTATACCGATAAAATGGTAGGCATAAAAATATTCCTAAGTTGAATGAAAGTGGAATTATAAATATTTTCTGACAAAATCAAAGATTTACATGGAAAATATTTCTGATAAAATTTAAGAAGTATATAAAAAAACATGTTAAAATTAAAGATTATCATGGAAAATAATACAGTTAAAATGATAGACATAAAAACATTACTAAATTGATTGAAAGAGGAATCACAAACATTTTCTGATAAAATTGAAGATTTACTTGAAAAATATTTGTTAGACTATGTCTTTTTATTGGGGAATTGAGTCCATTGATGTTAAGATATATTAAGGAATAGTGATTGTTGCATCCTGTTATTTTTTGATGCTAGTTTTATGTTTGTGTGGTTATCTTCTTTTGGGTTTGTTGGAAGATTACTTTCTTGCTTTTTCTAGGGTGTAGTTTCCCTCCTTGTGTTGGAGTTTTCCATCTATTATCCTTTGTAGGGCTGGATTTGTGGGAAGATATCATGTAAATTTGGTTTTGTCATGGAATATCTTGGTTTCTCCATCTATGGTGATTGAGAGTTTTGCTGAGTATAGTAGTTTGGGCTGGCATTTGTGTTCTCTTAGGGTCTGTATGAGATCTGCCCAGGATCTTCTAGCTTTCATCGTCTTTGGTGAGAAGTCTGGTGTAATTCTGATAGGCCTGCCTTTATAGGTTAGTTGTTTTTCTATATATTTCTTGAATTTTATCAGAAATATTTTCTTTGTAGATCTTCAATTTTATCAGAAAATGTTTATAATTCCACTTTCAATCAACTTAGAAATATTTTTATGCCTACCATTTTATCTGTAATTTTCCATGATAATCTTCAGTTTTAATGTTATTTTATATTTTTCTACAATTTTATTAGAAATATTTCCCATGTAAATCTTCAATTCTGTCATAAAATGTTTCTAATTCCTTTTTCAATTAATTTAGCATTGTTTTTATGTCTAACATTTTACTCTTTAATTTTCCATGAAGATTGTCAATCTTAATGTGTTTTTCTATATGTTTCTTCAATTTTGTCACAAACATTTTCCATGTAAATCTTTAATTTTATCATAAAATGTTTTTACTTCCTTTTTCAATAAAAAAGATGAGGTGATTCTATTATACCAAATGACTCAGAAGCACACTCTACAGCATTCTGCAAACCTAGAGTCAGTATTTCTCAAGCCTCACACACACCATTGTTGTAAAAATCTAGTAGGCTGTATGAAAATATTATGAAATAATTAAAACTTTGGGTTGATGTTGTACCTTTACATAGCTTTCTATTCTGGATTTTTTTTTTCTGTAGCTCACAGCAAAATTAGGCTTCAATATGTCTTCTGGATGATTTTTCATGGAAGTTAGTTTGGTGGTGCCTGTGTGTCCATGTGTGGCATGAAAAATTTACTCATGCTGTAATCCAAATCCAAATCTAGAATCCAAACTCACATTGTTTTAATTCGTTGCTCTTGTGTCTTCCTTTCCAAGTTCTGGGGAACTTTTCCTAGTTATTGGGAAACTACCAAATTCTCTCACACAGTGGACAATCTGTCAGCCTTGTGACTGCCATTCTCGCCTGTTTACCCATCTCCCATCTTTATTCTAGAATGACAACTTGACAGGATATTAGTATTCATGAGTCACCACATGATTCTTTCAGAATCCAGGAGCTTTGGCTTTTGCATTCTAGCTTTGAGTCCTGATGAGGAAAAGTTCACAGCTCCGCCAGGTACCTCCACTCGCTCTGCTGTCTGAGCACCTGACGAATTCCCATTTTACCAATAGAATTTGAAAGCTTAGCCAGGATATGCCTGAATGTCAGCCACTCTGAATCTACTTTTTTCTCTTAAGATAAATTATTTTACTTTCTGGCTCTCAGTTCAAGCTTTCCCTTCTGAAGGCATGCTTTTTTTTAATGCCTCTCTATATCACTTCTGATTTTTAACCTTCACAGAATCGTCCAGGAACAGAATTTTCCTGATGCTGTGAATTTTTTTTTTGGCCCTTTGTCTTATATTAATATTTTCTTCCTACATTGGTCTGGCCTAGCAGTTTTTAACCTGTAACTTGTGACGCCTTTGGGGGAATCACATCAGACATCCTGCATATCAAATATTTACATTACAGTTCATTCCAGTAGCAATGAAATCATTTTATGATTGGGGGATCAGCACAGCATGAGGAACTGTATCTGGGGGTCACAGCTTTAGGAAGTTTGAGAACTGCTGCTCTAATCATTATGCTGTTTTCCTGTGTAATTATCACTAGATTTTCTCGAACTGGTAATGCCTTTGCCAGTTAGGTTTAATGTGAGACTTGCAAACTTTTGTCTCAGTTCTTTTTTTTTTTTTTTAAAAAGAAGTATTTCTTTTTCTCTTTTCAAAAGGCATTGAAGTTCTGCTCTGGAAAATTAAAATCAACAATTTTTTGGTACCACATAGGTGATAAAATATAAAGCAGTTACAAAGCCTGTTAAAACGTTTTAATGCACGTTAAGAGATAAAATATCCTTGTATCTATATACATGCAAAAAATTTAAATATTTGCATTGCACGCTTTTAATGATTCTATTGCATGTACTGTTCAGCTAAGTGATTGGTGTTGCCGTACCTAGCTAGAATACATTCTTGTGACTTTTGGAATACATCACTGTATCTTATTTCTTTTTTTTTTTTAATTTACATTCCAAATCACTTCCCCTTTCCTGTTTCCTCCCTCCCCGAAAGTCCCATAAGCCCCCTTCCCTCCCTCTTTTCTCCGTTCAACCCCCTCTCATTACTCTGTCCTGGCGTTCCCCTACATCCAGTCTTTCCAGGACCAGGGGTCTCTCCTTCCATCTTTTTAGAAATCTATTGATATGCTGATTGTGTCTAGGGTATTCTGAGATTCTGGGTCAATATCCCCTTATCAGTGACTGCATACCATGTGTGATCTTTTGTGATTGGGTTACCTCACTAAGGATGATATTTTCAAGTTCTGACCATTTGCCTAGGAATTTCGTGAATTCATTGTTTTTAATTGCAGAGTAGTATTCCATTGTGTAGATATACCACATCTTCTGAATCCATTCCTCCGTTGAGGGACATCTGGGCTCTTTCCAGCTTCTGGCTGTTATAAATAAGGCTGCTATGAATATAGTGGAGCATGTGTCCTTATTGCATGCAGGTAAAGTCTCTGGGTATATGCCCAGGAGTGGTATAGCCGGATCCTCCGGAAGTGTCATGCCCAGTTTTCTGAGGAGCCGCCAGACTGCTTTCCAGAGTGGTTGTACCAGCCTGCAATTCCACCAGCAGTGGAGGAGTGTTCCTCTTTCTCCACATCCTCGCCAACAACTGCTGTCTCCTGTGTTTTTGATCTTAGCCATCCTGACTGGTGTGAGATGGAATCTCAGGGTTGTTTTGATTTGCATTTCCCTAATGACTAAGGATGATGAACATCTCTTTAGGTGCTTCTCAGCCATTAGATATTCTTCAGGTGAGAACTCTTTGTGTAGCTCTGTACCCCATTTTTTAATAGGGTTACTTGCCTCTCTGGAGTTTAACTTCTTGAGTTCTTTGTATATCTTGGATATTAGCCCTCTGTCGGATGTAAGGTTGGTAAAGATCATTTCCCAGTAGTTGGTTGCCGCTTTGTCTTTTTGACGGTGTCTTTTGCCTTGCAAAAACTTTGTAATTTAATGAGGTCCCATTTGTCTATTCTTGATCTTAGAGTATAAGCTATTGGAGTTCTGTTCAGGAAATTCTCCCCTGTGCCCATATGTTCAAGGTTCTTCCCTAGTTTCCCTTCTATTAGTTTCAGTGTGTCTGGTTTTATGTGGAGATCTTTGATCCACTTAGAATTGAGCTTAGTGCAAGGAGATAAGGATGGGTCAATTTGCATTCTTCTGCATGTTGACCTCCAGCTGAGCCAGCACCATTTGTTGAAAAGGCTATCTTTTTTCCACTGGATGGTTTTAGCTCCTTTGTCAAAGATCAAGTGACCATAGGAGTGTGGATTCATTTCTGGGTCTTCAATTCTGTTCCATTGATCTACATGTCTGTTACTGTACCAATACCATGCAGTTTTTAACACTATTGCTCTGTAGTACAGCTTGAGGTCCGGGATACTGATTCCCCCAGAGGTTCTTTTACTCTTGAGAATAGTTTTAGCTATTCTGGGTTTTCTGTTATTCCAGATGAATTTTTGAATTGCTCTTTCTAACTCTATGAAGAATTGAGTTGGGATTTTGATGGGGATTGCACTGAATCTGTGTATTACTTTTGGTAAGATGCTCATTTTTACTATATTAATCCTGCCAATCCAGTTCTTAATCTCCCCATTTAGAAACTAAATGTCCGTTGAAGCCATGTTCTTGGTTCACTGACACAGTCGAGCTCCTAGCTTTGGTTCAGTTTGTCTTCTGGAAGAGATCCTTTTCCTTTCTGTTCCTATCAAATCACCCAGCAGGCCAGGTGGCCGCACTCCAAAACCATACTCTTGCATGTTCTTATTCTTGGGACTCATGTCTTGCTCTCCATGACATGAATAGGCGTGTCTACACAGGCCTGCTCATTTGCATATTCAATAATGTCCTTTATCATAAACCAGTGATCACAAGAAGAGTATTCCCTTGAGATGTCTGAGGTACCAGAAAATGATCAGGCATGCGGAAGTGCTGCCAGAGCTCCCAGGTTGTAGCCCGGTGAGACCGGAGAACGAGCTCACAGGAGACCTGCTATTTGCAGTGATGTCTGGAATGCTGGGGTGAACAACTCGATGGGGCTGAACTCTTCATCTACAGGGTCCTGGGTACTGCTCCCAGTGACTGCCTGTAGATGCAGTATTGAGAACAAATTGTATGAGAAAAGTTGAAGTATTGGTTGCTGGGAGAAAAACACATAATTTTGGTGTCAGAAATACTGTAAAGAAAGGATTTCCATCAAGCTAAGTGCTCAGTACTCCTAATCCCTACACTTGGGAACCTGAGGCCAGAGAATTATAAGTTCCAGGTTAGAGTAGACAGCCTAGAGTTATGTAATGGGAGCCTGTATCAGAAAAGCATTTGAGGGGATGGTGAGATGGCTCGATGGATATAAACACTAAGCTGTGCAGTCTGAAGACCTGAGTTCAACCCTGAAGCTCATGTAAAGATGCAGTGGTCTTATGACCTGTCTACACACAGCTGTGTGTGTGCCCCCGTGCCTATCACACTAAGAAAGAAAGCATTTGTTTGTCAACATCTTTGAAATGTTATTTTTTTCATGTGCATGTGTGTGGTGTGTGTGCATGTATATGGATGTTCAGATGTTTGTGTGCGTGTGCATATGTGCAGGTAGAGGCAGAGGTATGTGTGCATATGTGCAGGTGGAGGCACAGGTGTGTATGTATATACATATATGTAGGTAGAGGCACAGGTATGTCTGTGTGTACACATGTGCAGGTGGAGGCACAGGTGTGTGTGTGTATGTGTGTGCACACTTGGGTAGATGTAGGCACAGGTATGTGTATGTGCACATGTGTAGGTGGAGGCACAAGTGTATGTGTGCATGTGTAGGTGGATGCGCAAATGTGTGTGCACATGTGCAGGTAGGGACATAGGTGTGTATGTGTATACATATGTACAGGTAGAGGCACAGCTGTGTGTGTATCATATGTGCAGGTAGAGGCAAGGGGTATGTGTGTGTGTACATGTGTACAGGTGGGGCACGGATGTGTGTGTGTGTGTGTGTGCGCGCACGCGCGCACATGTGTAGGTGGAGGCACATCTGGATGGTGACATCTACTGTT
The DNA here is from genome assembly GCA_036184795.1 of Tokudaia tokunoshimensis. Lineage (NCBI taxonomy): Eukaryota > Metazoa > Chordata > Mammalia > Rodentia > Muridae > Tokudaia > Tokudaia tokunoshimensis. The sequence goes on along the minus strand of BTHU01000008.1, from coordinate 116,968,930 downwards.
GTCCTCTATTGCTTTTCATTTAGTTTGGTGAGGCAGGTTGAACTGGGAGCTCTGGGATCAGCCAGGGTAAATAGCTGGCTTGTCCCTGAGAACCAGGGATTACAGGAAGGCCTCCATACCTGCTCCGAATTTGCATGGGTGCTGGATATCCGGACTCTGCTGCTCACACTTGCACAAAGTTTCTCTACTGAACCATTTCCCGAGCCCATGCAAAGCCTCTAATGTTGATATGAACATCGGGCTGTATCTCCCCTTGGCTCAGATTTTGCTCTCCCCATCACCACTTTAGATTTTAAGAGGCATTTTCATTCCATATTTATTTCATTCAATACATCTTTATGGGATACGTCTCCCCCACTGACCTAAATCTGGTATAGTCACATTAAACCCTCGCTTATCGCGTTCTAATTCTGTCAGTGCCTCCAGGACCTCCCTCTGCCCTCAGCATCACACTTCCTGAGGTTCTGTTTGTCCAGATGAAACTTGCTACAGAAACCATGTGTCTGTTGCTAGCTGTTGGCATAATACTGGATTCATATATTCTATATATTGTTGTAATGAGCATATGGACAATGACCACTAGAATCATCTAAGAGTCCCTCCCCCTGGTTTACACATAGGAAGCAGATACATAACTATAACTCCTTCCTTGAATTCTAATAGTTGAAGACACAGAATTTTTAACATCTGTTGGAATCTAGTCTATAAATGCTATAAATGTTTTCTGAATGCTCTTCTAGGAAAAAAAAATCTTACCTAGCAATGGTTGTGCTTGCCTCCTGAGGGTGCAGCTTTTAGGTGGAGGTGTGGAGGGGACAGGGATGTTAGAGACCACCCACACCCCTGAGCGAGCAGCACATCCTCAGCTGTGCCCAGCAGTCTCTAGATGCTGAGGAGGAGTAGGGGATGTAAAGTGAGCAGAGTTTCTCGCCACTTCTGTTGCTTGACACCTTCCCTTCTTTCATTGTCCAGAGACTGCCAAATTTGAACCTCCGGGAGGAAAAAAAAGCACATTCAGTTATTCATAAAGTCAAAAGTCACTTGATTTCTGCCCTAATCAATTTTAAGAGTTTGCTGAAAATGTCTAAAGAAATAGCTCTAAATGTTCAGCCTTACTGCAAGGGCATGAAAAAAGGCACTTGGGCAATATCCAGAGGACACAACACAATGACCTGTACCTTCAGCCACGTGATCTGACACTCCCTTCTGGCCTCTACAGACACCTGTATACAGGTGGCAGGCACACAGGCACACAGGCACACACACACACACACACACACACACACACACACACACACACACACACTTTCTCACTCTCTCATAAAATACAAAAAGCATAGTAGCATGCGATGGGTCACTTGAAGCCAACCATTTCCAAAGTGTCCAAAGTGATGAAGACATAGAGGCCAGCATCCTGTCTCTTCCTCTCCATCATCAGGATGGTCCTGTAGGGTCCATCTGCCCCTCAAGCCTCTCTTCTTGCTTCTCCTCCTATGATCTGACGTTAGAGTGTCCAGATAGATCCCTATTTGCATGCTTACAACCCTACTCATCTTTAAACCCCATCTCCAGCCTCTCTAAGCTGTTTCTCCTCTGCCTGGATAGGCACCCATTAGCCCACAAACCCACCAGATATCTCATTTTACAGGACTAGTACTCTTCTTTGGGGGAAACTCCTTCTCCCCCCCCCCAACATCTGTGTGCTGGCACTCTGTTGGGAGCTAAGAAGACACCATAGGCACAGCCTCAGCAGCTGCCACTGACCTAGCTGTAGCCCTGTGGCCCTCCACCTCAGACCCTCCCACTTTGATTAGCCTGGTAAGTCTCTTTCTTAAAGGGAGTGGACTGCAGCCCTGTCTATTCAGTCACCAGATGTTTAGAAAAGTCACTCTGTACTGCCCCAGATCAGCTATAGAAAGGCAACCAGCTGTGTCTGCAGTCAATCTTCAGGACAGAAGATTCTAGAATGAGAAGCAGAGAGAAGAGATGAGAAGCTAAGTTACAAAAGCATTCCTAGGACCAACTTCAGTCTGATTCTGCTTGTGGTCTGTCTGAAGGAAGGCTTTTTCTTATGCTACCTGTAGGCCAGTGCTTGTCACAAATAGGAGTTCAAGCCTGTCCACCCTTGCCATAAAACCTCCTGATTTTTGTGTTACCTACTCAACTGTACCTACCTTCATGCCACCTCTCTGCATAAGAAAGACCCTTCCTGAGTAGATTTTGTTCTCTGATTGGATTGTGTGACTTGAGGACATGTAGCTCAACTTGAATTTAACAAAATGCTTTTGCATCATTATAGAAGAAATGTCAGGGAAGACTCCATAGCTGATTAATAGAAGCATTCCCTGGACAGGGGAGAGATGAGTTTAGCATAAGTTATCATAGATTATCAGTGTCGTAGGGTATGTGTTAGAGAACACAAGTCAGCAGACTGAAGTCTTGTCATCCTCCATCTGCAGAATTGTTCAAATGGCTTCACCTTTCTGACTTCTAGTTTCCTCTTTATATTTTAGACAGGGAATAATAAAGTCTTTTTAAATCATTGAACCTAAAGTTGCAAGGCAGAGGAGTTCAATTTAATCTGCATTAAGCAGAAAGGTTCTTTTTAGTTTTATTCAACTAAAGAACAAGAACATGATGTATTTTGGGGGGAGGGATGCAATTAGGTGTGGTAAACAAGTATCTCCAGCCTTTTCCTTTCTGGTCTATCATTTTCCCACTGTGAAACTTATTTCTAAGTTGGTGGCCCATTTGTGGCAGCTTCTATGGTCACTAGAAGTTCTCAACTTCTATTCAACTCATTATACAACCCACATGGAAATGAACTTTCCCTCACTCTCCCAATGATTTGGATGTTTCCTGGGATCAGTTTGATTCACACAGGGTGACTTGATTCCATCAGTAGGTTTGAGGAGAGTGAGTTACTCTGAATGGTTAGACAGCATACAGGGCTACCTTCCCTAGAACCCAGTACACTATGAACGGAATGCTGCAAGGGGCTGGATGCTGTCTCCCCAGCATCCCCACAGCCTCATCTCTGGATCCTATAGCTGCTCTCATGTAAAGCAAAAGTGATAAGATCAGGAGAGCTGAGAATTCCATCCTCACACATATGACTTGGCACAGATGCACTTATGGTGAGAAGTAGAGGACCTGAAAGCCGATGGTGTTGTGATCAGAGACTGGAGGTGCTTATGATGTGTTTTGTAGGGGAATGTGCTTCCTTTTGCCTTCTTAGTTATATGGGGATTCCTGTGTTTGAAGCCAGCAGCTTCCATATTAATTGGAAAAGGAGCATGTCATTCTTTTGGTTATTTTTTTAAGCATGTTTTACATTTCGGGGGGGGGTGTCCCAGGAAAAATATATAAAAATAATGACTGGGGAGAACGCTCAGTGGGTAGGAGTTCTTGTTATACAGGCAGGAAGACCTGAGTTTAAATTTTGATCATCAACATACAAAAGTAGTCACTTGAATACCCAGAGCCCAGCACTCTTAGGAAGTGAAAGGATGGTATAGCCATGGCGAGGGCCAGGTCAGCCCAGGCTCTGTGAGAAGGTTTGTTTCAAGAAAATAAGGCAGATAGTTTACAAAATAGGACACCCAATGGTTCTTTTCTAGATGCCGGATGCCCACCAGTGCATAGCTGACCTACCCCATGCAGTAAAGCTCCCAACAGTAAGATGGGGGGTTATATACCAATTGCAGCAAAGAGAGATATTCCCAATAGAGCCTAGATAAAGGAAAGGCTTGAATGACCCAGCACCAGAGTTAAAGCAGGACCACGGTTGGTAGTTTTCCCACCAGTGTTGTGGGATCACACACTTCTCTCCACCTCAAAGCACTTGGGAGTACAAGAAGATGTAGTGGATGCCAAGGTAGGACTCTCATCCCAGAGCATCGAGTCTGTGGATTCCTTTTTGCCACTAATAAATCAACTCTTGAACTTTCTAGAAAAGAAATTAGAGCTGAATATCACATTTGCCTCCTGCCAGTGATACAGCTTCATCACTGATAACCACCTAATAAAAATCATAATAACAGGAGAATAGTGATACCCAGTGGCTGTTAAACTCACCACCTCAGGGGCCCTCTTACCTTCCACTTGCTTGCTTGTCTCCACAGTAGCTCACCTAGAGGTACTTGCCCTCTCTTGTCAAGGATGATGGTGGAGTTGGACCCATACTTTGTCCTAAGAGAAGGATAGAGAGGTGAGATATTTTTGTTTGATTTGTGGAGTGCTCCAGCTTTTGTTTCCTTTGAGAAAACAAACATCTTCAGATGTTCCTGAAGAAGTGTATTTGATATTGCTTAGTCACCAAGGGATACACAGAAAGATGCAGAAGTATCTGAACAGACAGTCTAGAGGAGAGTAGTTTTATCCACAAAGGGTAAACTCATGCTCCATGAACTTTACAAGTCTAGAAACACACACAAACTACTTATTCTTCCCAAGAAAGTCTATGTCTTGTCCCTTTCTTCTTGTAAGAGCCACCATTCATCAGTATGGCCAATTTGTGGTGTACTCTTCTCCCTGACCAGATGGTTTCTGGAATTCTAAATGTCAAAATTTTTGGCCAATTCCAGCTGTCTCTGAGAGCCAGAGCCCACCATGTACTCATATATTTCTACCTGTTAGACATTTAAAACTCTCCCCACCTATTGGTGTGTACTTGATTACTTTCCCCTGTACCTATGAGAAGTAATCTGCATATTCTAAAAGTTTAAAATAGTGTGTGCATGTGTGTGTGTGTGTGTGTGTGTGTGTGTGTGTGTGTGTGCTGTATCAGTTCTTTTTTTACTATTATAAAACACCATGAGCAGAAGCAGATTAGGGAAGAAAGAGTTATTTTAGCATACCATTCCCACAGTCTAGTCTATAATGGCAAGGAGCCATGACAGTAAGTGGCTGAAACAGCAAGCTCAAAACTACTTCTCCAATGACAAGCAGGAGGGAGAGAGGGAGGAAGGAAGGGGGGAGGGAGGGAGGGAGGGAAGGAGGGAGGGAGGGAGGGAGGGAGGGAAAGAAGGAGAGATAGAGACACAGAGTGAGAGACAGAGACAGAGAGAAGAAGATAGGACAGAGAACTGGAATGAGGCTAGACCTTTCAAAGCCAGCCTCAGTCTTCCTTCAATAAGGCTCCACCTCATGGAGGGTTCCCCAAACAGGGCCAACAACCAGAACCCAATGTTTAAATTCATGAGTCCGTGGAAGACATTTTTCATTCAAAAAACCACAGGTGGGAAGCTGGAGAGAAAGCTCAACCAGTGAAGTGCTTGCCTTACAAGTCTGAGCATCCTGGTCCTATCCCAGGAACAGCATAAAAATGCAGGCAGAAAAGCGCTCACTTGTAATCCTGGGAAGGCAGAGTTGGCAGATCCCTGAGGTTTGGGGGCCGGTTACATTAGAAGACCACTTGCCTACTTTCAGACAAGTTAGAGATGCTGTCTTAAAACAATAAACACCCAGGGGAAAAAGAGTAGAGATTATCCCCTGTTCTCTACATGAATGAACATGAACCTCCCACATACACACACATGTACCTTAACACACACAAACATTATTTACACATTCACACACTCAAATTTATAACCCTGTTAGACCTCGAGTTACCAAAAACCCTGAGGTTTCCCCAGGCTGTATCTTTTCTAATCCATCTTGGTCTCTTGTAATTATAGTGAGCACACAAATGCACAATGATATTAATAGCACCACTGACAGTAAGCTCTGTCACTAAGCACGTTTCTGCTTTCCTAACCTTGCCGTAACAATGGATATCAATAGTTCTGTCAGTAACCCGCGCCTTCTTACACAAAGAGCCACCACGGCCAGAAATTCTCGGTGCCAATTATTTGTTGTGCTTTTCAATTCCTCCATTAGCGCTTTTTGTCAGGCTAATTATGAAAATCTCTTTCCATTTTTATTCCAGACCCAGGATTGATCTCTGAGTCCACAGATGATTCTGCCTTTCTAATTGCATCCTTCTGCTAGAAAGAGAGGCCAGACGACTCCTGTGGTACATTCATCTGAAAAGACCTTGTCCTTGCTTACTACTTTGGAAAATCCAAGTGTATTCCAAACCCAAGTAGTTCAAGAATATTGTGTTTGCTTTTATCTAAAGCAATGCTTCTTATCCCTAGAAGACTGGTAGGGCCATCTCAGGATCTAGAGTAAGAGCCCTTGCTACTCTTCCTGGGGACCTGAATTTGTTTCCTAGGACCTTATGTCAGGATTCACAACTGCCTGTAACTCCAGATTCAGCAGATTGAACATTCTCTTCTTGCCTCTAAGTATATAGGTGTAATCTACATTTGTACGTGCACATAAATAGAAACAACAAAAGTAAATCATTCAAAGAGCAAGCCAACAAATAGTAGTAGCTCAGTTAGATGGCTTCGTATACACAGGGCCCAGATTCCATTCCCAAGAGCTGCATCAAGTGATGTGGTAGAACATGCCTGCAATCCCAGCATGCAGTGGGTGAAAGGTCGAGGATTGGGAATTCAAGGTCAGCTTTGCCTAAACTGTCCATTTAAGGCCAACTGGACTACATAAGACTTTATAAGAAGCAAATACCATAACAAAAGAACAACCAACCTTTGTAAAAGTTTGTCAGTTAAGTTAGAATCTCAGGTCTGAGTCAGGGAATGAAAATCACTCTTGTGGGGGCCTAAACTGCCCACAATGCAAAGGGCATAACACATTTTCAGACTCTGTGACATTTATTGACACTAATGAACAGATGATATCTCAACATGAAATACTAAAGTGGTCCATTTCTACCAAAGACAATTGTGCTCCATACATGTAAAGACATTTTTGGTTGTTGCTATGGAGTAAGGAGATGCCAGTGGCACTGGGAGGTAGAGGTCAGTGATGGTCAGCACCTTCCAGCAACAAAGAATTATCTAGCTTTACCAGTCAATAGTTCTGAAGTCTTGAAGTCTTGCTTAAAGGAAAGTGATTGCTACCCTTGAACTAAAACTCAAAATTCTCCAAAGAATACTCAATGTGTCTTCCTTTTGGGTGGTTGGTTAGGAGCAATCCTGGTTCCTATAAATCACCTTCTATGCCTCTTTGCTCTACAATGCTCTTGGGGACGGCAGAGATAGCTCTGCTAACTTTAAAACTGCCCTTTAGTTTGCTGGCGAGGAAATTTGTGACCTCTCCAAATGCCAGCCAGAGGTATTGGAGGGATTTTAGACTTGTGATATATTTCATATTTGAAAATTTACATTCTCCAACAGCATTACCACCTACCCAAACAAAAGCATATTTCATTACAAGGAAGTAAAGATGGAAGCATATTAAGATGAAGAGACAGATCAGTTGATGAAGTGCTTGTTGCACAAGTATAAAAAGTTGGGTTTATCCCCAGAGTCCACATGAAGTACCTATGTATTGTGGCATTCAGTTATAATCCGAGTGCCCAGGAGACTGAGAAAGGTAGGTCCTTAGAACTCACTAGCTGGCCAGCCAAGGTAAATTGGCAAGATCTAGACTTGTAAAAGACTGTCTCACCAAACAAGGTAGACAGCCTATGAGGAATGACACTCAAGGTTGTTCATTACCTTCATGTTCCCATGTTTACATGTGCACATACACATACACAGAATATATTAAATGAGCAAGATATTCAGGTATCATCAGTGTGAATATGAGTCACATGAAATTCATGGAGAGCTACTATCAGGAGAGGGTGACACCGTCTCAAGTGTTACAGATAACAACAGTGTTGGGTAGAATCTGTCTCTTGATTATCAATGGCCTTTTCTATTAATCCATGCATCTTCCAAATGCATTACAAGCAAAGATCCAAATGTCAGATTTATCCACTCAGAAATCAATGAGTCTTTGGGGCTTAATCACAAATGAGGCTAGAAATGTCATCTGTTTACCCAAGAAGTCATTACATCTCGGTTGTGGAGAGCTAGGCTCTTGAAATTCTGACAGCCTCCTGTAGCTCTTACGTTCTGATGATGGCGACTACACACATCCCCTTGTGTGTGTTCTTCCTCAGCATCACTAAGATGTCACTCCCAAGATGATAAGGAATACTTCCTCCCATCTTGACCTCAACTCTCTCTTCTCCAAAATGAAGAATCTCTGAAAGTAAAATTTGTAGCTTTGTGGTTATTTCATAAGTCACTGTACAATCCTGTCTTTTGTTGGTAAAGTTTTGTCTCTTGGTCTCTGGCCACTGTGTTTCATGGAAACCATGTGGTCATACGGGGAGGCCACCAGATTTCATCATGATAATAGTGTGAGTGAAACTCCAAATGATTCCAGCCCCCAAGAGTCAGGTCACCTCCAAGCCTCAGAATCTTCCAACTTTTTCCAAGTAAAAACCAAATATGTAGTTCTGCTGAGCCATCTGAGAGGTGAGCAATGTAAATGAGGTTCTGCCTTTTGGTTTTGAAACTAGAACTTATTCCATAGACCTGTCTGAAGTAGAACTCATAACCTTCCTGCCTCGGCAGTAAGTGTTGAGATTGCTGACATGTGACATAATCCTTGTCGGGTCGTTGTTTTGAAGTTAGGGTGCATCAGTACTCAGATGCTCAGTAGTAAATGACTGAAACACATGAAACAATCGATGGGTCAAGTTAGTGAGCCACACTCTAAACTAATTTCTTGTGATGCTTCATCATGAATTGTGTGTATGTATATGTGTCTGTGTATGTGTGTTTATGTATGTATAGAAGGGGTTGTTATGCATGCACATGTATGTACTTATATGTGGAGGCCAGAGGTCAACCTCAAGTATTGTTACTGAGGAAAGTCACCCACAGTATTTTTCTGAGACAGGGTCTCTAATTGGGATCTGGAATTCACCAAAAAGGCTGGGCTGGTTAGCCACCACGCCTCCAGAATTCTCCAGTTTCCATCTCTCCAGTGCTGAGATTACAAACACCAGTTTCCATGTCTGACTTCTTTATGCACATTCTTGAGATCAAACATGAGTTCCCATACTTGCTTGACAAGCACTTTACCAACTGAGTTATTTCTGAAACTCCTTATTACCGAAGCCTAAAGGAGTTAGCTGGTTGATATAGTATTTGCCTGACCTAGGTTCAATCCCCAAGACTGAAAAATCAAAAAGTAATTTAATCTATTCCATAATCATAATGAAGAACCCAGACCTACTTGTCAAATACCACAAACTCTATAATGACCATAAGTAAGAAAAAATGACATTCTGTGTCATCTATCTTTCTTTGGGTATAAGGAATGGAGTCAATTCCTAAAAGATAAATCTACTGTCCATATGTAAAGACACCAGATTTTTAATTCTAAAAGATCTGTAGCTAAAGAGCAGCAAATTCATTACTACAACAGATTCTTTTTCTTCTAGTGCTTAGTACAGCCCTTCCTCTGAAACATGACCTTTAATAACATCTTAAGTCTCAGCTTCAATTAAGCCCTTTTCTTCTCATTTGAGTAAGTGATGAATCACCCTAAGTTTGGATAAAGGAATGAAACCCTAAGTAATTCTGACATGCCCTTCAAGACTGTCCTTGGATGCACAGTTAGAGTTTCCCAGTCCCAGTTCCGTCAGTTGCTAGAGCTCTTCCTAATCACAGGGCAAGTGTCTTTAAGTTGGCTGTCCCCCTCCTTCCCCACCCTCCATAACAGATCACATGCCATGTAAACTCACCAAAGAACTCCCTCCCAAGTGTCTCCGATTTATGGACTCTTAGATGTGGTCTGCAATGAGTTAATTACTCTTGGGAGAAAAATGCTATCTTACAGTTCAAAGCAATACTTAAGATTTATTTGCTTAAGTGAAGTGACTTACAATAATGCGAGATAATTTCTTCTAAGGCTCTAGTCCTTCAAAATTGAAAAATGATCCCTGTTTTTGGAAGCCAAGATATACACTGGGGCTCATTTCCTTGAGAAATAAGGCTACTGAAAAGCAAGAGATAGTTCAAAAATAGAAACAAGCTAAAGAATATAAAAACAGAAGGGGGGAATGTGTAATGATCAGCCCAGTCAGGGTTTGAAAAAAATCTTAATTTAAATTAAGACAGTTTGGTATTGATATAAGGGTAGAAAAATACACCAAAGAAATAGGCCTCAAGTGGAATAGCAGATTTAAGAACTGGCTTTCTGGATCACTAGGGGATAATAAAATGTTCACTAAACTCATTGAGACAGTATGTTTTAGCCAAAACAAATAAAGGAATTAGTTGGGCTCCTTTACCATGTGTTAAATGACTAATATTGAAAAATCAATTCCAAATTACTTACTTACTTAAAAGTAAAACAAAAACTTTAAGGACAAAAACATAAGAAAATTGATGATGTCACTACAGAGAAGATCTTGAAAACAATGTTGAAGACACAGTAGAAGGAAAACTGACAAACTCGACTATATCAAAATGAAAACGTCTTAAGCAGACACTGGCTACTATGAAGGAGAACACATCAGCACCACATGCAATGGAAAATGGTATCATTCAATACTTACTCCCTAACGTCAGTGGAACGCTAATAAACCCAGAAAAAGATAGTGACGCAAGTGGCCAGTCCAAATAAGACGATCAATTAGTAATCAGGAATTGCCTATGAAACACAGGAAAGTTCATGGTTAACACGCAAGAACCCTGTGCTCAATCCCTAGTAACATTCACAACTTATTTATTAGCAATTAGAAAATACAAAAAGAACATGAAAATTATATACCAAATTAAACATCGCTGTTAGTGAGAATAAAATCTAGTTTTGACAAGTATTACAATACAGTAAGTTAATGAGGAGCATTGTGTACCAATGATGGGGATGTAAATGAGGAAATCAAATGGAAAACAAACTATTAGAATCCAGCTATTTTGAGCCTACACAGCAGTCAATCCCTCTAACAATAAGTTTTGTGTAGTTTACAAACAAGCCTAAATACATGCATAAATACATGCTTGTCACAAAGCATGAGTCAGTCTGCATTCATTACTTTTCTCATTGCTGTAACCAAATAACCTGACTAGAAGCAACTTAAAGGAGAAAGGTTTACTTTGGCTTATGGTTTGAAGGGATACAGTCCACCATGGTGCCCGGGGGGGGGGGGGGGGGGGAAACAGGGTGTGAGCACTGAGGCAGCTTGTTACTTTGTATCTTGACATGGGAAAAAAAGAAAGCAAACAAGAAGTGGGGCTGAGATATAAAACCTCATGACCTACCCTCAAGTGACCCATTTCCTCTACCCAAACTCTGCCTCATAAAAGTTACATAACCTTCCCAAGCATTAACAGCAGCTGGAACCAACTGTTCAAAGCCCACCAGACTGAGGGGAAACATATCACAGTCAATGCAGAATATGATCTGCATCTGTTACTTTTCTCATCTCTGTGCCCGGACACCTGTCAACAGGAAATGTAAGTGAGAAAGGGCTTATTTAGACTTATACTTTGAGGGGATACAGTTTATCCCTGCAGATAGAAGAATGGAAACAGAACCACAAGGCAGTGGTTCACATTGTATGTGCAGCCAGGATGTAGATACCACAAGAAGAGAAGCCAGGCTATAAAGCCTTGAGGTTCACCCTAGTGACCCACAATTCCCAAAAAGGTTCCATCTCTGAAAGGTTTCACAACTTTCCAAAGCATCATCATTATCCAGAAGACAAATGTCCAAATATGTGAGCTTCGGGGGGTGGGGGGAGTCATTTTTTATTCAAATCACAACACTGCCTAAATTTCTGTACCCTTAGTATAGATACTCTGTGTGTGTGTGTGTGTGTATGTGTGTGTGTGTGTGTGTATTTTCTCTCCCATAATGGAATATTATAGGCCAGTGGAAATAAAGGAGTTATACGTGCATATATCAGTGCAAATGTACAGAGATCCACAATTAGTTTATTATGGATGTGAAATGAATTCTGGATGTGGTGGGACATGACTTTATTTCTAACATTTGGGAGGCACAGGCAGTGAGTTCAAGCTAGCCTAGACTACATAGTGTGTTCCAGGTTGGCCAGGCAACATAGTTAGACAATTGAATCCAGAGAGAGAGAGAGAGAGAGAGAGAGAGAGTGGGGAAGGAGGAGGAGGAAGAGGAGGAGGGGGAGGGAGGGGAGGAGAGAAGGAGGGAGGGGGAAAAGAAGGAAGGAAGGAAAGAAAGAAGAAAGGAAGGGGAGGATGAGGAGGAAGAAAAAGGAAGGGAGAGAGGAATAATATAGTCCCCATGACCTCATGCTTTCTAATGTTTTATACAAAGGATGAAGTGATTAAAACTATAATCCCAGCATTTGGGAAGCTAAAGCAGAAGGATCCTTTATGACTTTGAGGCAACCCTGAGCTACACAGTAAGTTCTAGGCTGAGCAAGACCACTGAGTGAGACCCTGTGATGGTTCAAATGAGAACTGTCCCCAGTTTAATGACGTTACTTTGGAAAGTTATGGAACCCTCAGGAGGCAGAGCCTGGCTGGAAGAAGAAGCCCTCTACTGAGGGCTTTGAGGGTTTACAACCTTGTCTCACTTTCAGCTCATTCTTTCTGTGTTTGCAATTAAGATTCAATCTCAACCATCTGCTATCAAGGCTCCCTTGCTATTATTAAGTCTCCTCTGGAACAGTGGTTCTCAACCTTCCTAATGCTGTGACCCTTTAATACAGTTCCTCATGTTGTGGTGATCCCTAACCATAATTTTATTTCATTGCTACTTATAGCTGTAATTCCACTACTGTTATGAATTGTAATGTAAATATCTGATATGTGACCCCCAATGAGGTTGCTACTCACAGATTCAGAACTGCTGTACCTCGACCCATTGACCAAAACAAACTCTTTCTTCCAAAAGTGGCGTTTGGTTCTGCTGTTTTATCACAGCAATAGAAAAGTAACTAGTACAGACTCTGTGTGGAACTGCAACAGAACAAAGTGAAAATGAATATGTTATAAAACATGCCACTGTAGAAAGCTGTAAAAACAGAATGAGATGCTTAGGAGCTTATAAACAAATTAACAGATTACAAGGGAAGAAAGAATAGTGTTTATTGTCATTTTGCACAACACTTATTTCTACGGGAAGGTAGCAAGGCCAGAATGGAAGAGACATACCCAGGAGCTAACAGAAGTCATTAAGTATTTCATTATTACTTTTTAAAATCATACAAATATGGTGTGTGTGCACTTGTCAAAGTAATGAATTTCAAAATACAAAAGGGTGAGAATCCTACAAAAGAGTATCACATGGGCCATTTTCCCACCTGAACATGCTGATACTGGTTTTTTTTTATAAATCCAGAACCTGGATGGGGCTGATTAAATTCCATTTCTGAGCAGCACTTGGAATTCATTGCCCTATGTTGAAAAAGACAGGCAAGCCTGGTTCCCACTAGCCAAGCTATAAATAGGTGAGCAGAGTTATTTTAAGAAAGCAACGCCGAGGCTTAGAGTAGGAGGTGATCCCTGGGTTTTGCCTGTTCAACCTCACCATGTCCTATACATTGCATGGAGAACTAGATGTTCATTGAAGCCTTTCTGTGTACACATTGGTCTGTGTCACCTTTCACGTTGGTGGGTGTGACAACCTCTGCTTGCTTGTGGCTGGCCAATTAACTGATTGCTTAGCTCTTGTTCTTGCCTTTAATATCGGTCACCTCGGTGGACAGAACTGGGTCAGAGCAGAGCAGAAATTACACTTCAGCATTTATTTCCAATCGCTAAGGACCTTCCATAAAGTCAGCCATCACCCTGCTTTAAACACATTCAGGGGTCAAGAATTCAAACTCTCCCCCAGGGATTCTGCTCTATGCGACCACATGAAATTATCAAAACAAATAGAAAGATGCTGAGCTGCTGAGACAATTCAAGTGCACACCACTATTGTAAGGGAACACTAGTGTGAACTGATGTCCAGTGAATTTCGTAGAGTCTGGGTAGATTTGGAGGCATTGATGTACATATTGACCCTTAGAGTCAATACCCAAGGCAAGCAGGTCACTTTTGTCAGCCCTGAAAGTCCCTATGCCTATTCTTCAGCCTCCTCGCCTTCATCCTCAGTTGGCTGTCACAGAGCTACTTAATCCCCATCTTAAGGAAAGTATATAGATTCGCTTGTCCATCTTATTCTATTCTTGCCCTTTGGGCAGCTAACCTTTTGCTTGTTTCTTTTTAAATTAGAATACAAGGCAATGGATTTTATTATGGTGGTTCTATGCATCCTTCCTTATTCTTCTTGATTCCCTTCCATCCACCCATGATCTATCTCATCACACTCTGATGTCACATGCATCTATGTCTCCTTCACACTCTGATGTCACATGCATCTGTCTCTCCACCATCCTCTGATGTCACATGCATCTATCTCTCCTTCACACTCTGATGTCACATGCATCTGTCTCTCCACCACCCTCTGATGTCACATGCATCTATGTCTCCTTCACACTCTGATGTCACATGCATCTATGTCTCCTTCACATTCTGATGTCACATGCATCTGTCTCTCCACCACCCTCTGATGTCACATGCATCTATGTCTCCTTCACACTCTGATGTCACATGCATCTATTTCTCCTTCACACTCTGATGTCACATGCATCTATCTCTCCACACTCTGATGTTATACGCATCTATGTCTCCTTCACACTCTGATGTCACATGCATCCATTTCCAACTTTTCCTCTCCTTTTGTTGCAAGAAATATTAAAAAGTGAACCCACCATCTCTCCTGCCCCTCCAGCCCATAACACCATGTCCTGGTGGGGTCCCACTCGGCGTGTTCTCGCGTGCATGCTATTCTCTCCCAGCTAGCTCCCACAGCATCTCAGCTGTGTTCTCTCTCCGCCATAAACCCCTGCAATTGGCAGACCCACATTCCAGTAACCAAGTAAGTAAATCAAAACTGTTAAAGCTTAATTAATTAATTAGATTTATGTATAAATAATATTACAATTTACAAGATGCCAATACAGTAATTTAAGAGACAATTGTTAATGATAAAAGCTTTATCCCAATATTTCTAACCTTATAAAAACTTAGCTCTTTGTGGCTACTAAATGTCACACAGGTCCATGACCGAAGACATCTCCGTCCTCTTCCCTTCTCCTCCTGAGACCTCTGTCTCCCTGCCCCTAGCTCCGCCTCCCTTTTCCTGTCCAATCATAGGCCTTCCACTGCCGTAATATGATTGAACATGGAAAATCCTTTCATGCTTCTCTACTTTCAAGTCTTATACCATCACCCACACACATGTAAGAAATTAAAAATGGGCCCTGTATATGAAAGAGAACACGTGGCTTCTGTCTTTAGGGGGCAGGGCTACCTCACCTATAATTATTCCTAGTTCTTCCTAGATTCCCTCCATTTAGCTGAAACTTTGAAGTCTTCCGTTTTCTTTATGGCTGAGCACAGCTCTATTGGATGTATTGACCATATTTTCATTATCTACCCATCTGTTAGGCATCTAAGATGCTCCTTTCCCCTTGTTATTGTAAATAGAGCAGCAATAAACACAATGTGCAAGTATCTGTATTAAAATATAGTCTTCTGGGCATGTGCAGAAGTGATGTACCTGAATCATGTAATAGCTCTATTTTAGTTTGCTTGAGAAAACTCCACAGTGATATCCATGGGGCTGCACAAGTATAACTCCCATTATCAGTAAGGATTTTCCTTTCCCTACATCCTCACCAAAACTTATTATTTATATCTTTTTGGTGGCTATTCTGTCAAGTGTAAGATGATGTATGATTTTCTCATGGCTAAGGACATTGCAGACTTAAAACACATTTATTAGTCAAGTGTGCTTCTTTTGAGAATTGGGTTCTACCATATCATATAGAGCTGATTTGACTTCATTACATGGTCATAAAATCCTCCTTGAGGAGGCTGGAGAGATTGTTCAAGGGCTTAAAAGCTCATTCTGCTCTTGCAGAGGATGTCAGTTTGGTTCCTAGGACCCATATTAAACCAACTCTAGGGCATCTAACCTTTTCTGGACTCTGTGAGCACCTCCTCTCTCCTCTCTCCTCTCTCTCTCTCTCTCTCTCTCTCTCTCTCTCTCTCTCTCTCTCTCTCTCTCTCTCTCTCACACACACACACACACACACGCAAACGCACACATACACAATGCTACCACCACCACCACAACAGCACAAGAAGTTTAACATATAAAATACTGTGCTCCTGAGTTCCCAGGCACAGAGGACTCTGGCACATGGCTCTGTCTAGATGTCAGAGATGCTCAGTTATATCCAATTGTAGTGATGAGTTCCTCAAAACATCACCAGACAAGCTAATAAAGTCAAGACCATTGTGACTTCCTACTGTTTTATATGATATAACTTCCCTGTGGTTTTAGTAACAATTTAGGAGAGAAAGTCAGATGTGAGTTATTGGTAATACTTTGGGCTCTGGGCATAAGAATTCTGTGGTGGATCTATTCAGGTTAGGAAATGACCAGAGCTGAGTTAAACTCATATCCAATAGTCCAGAGAGGGTCATCAATGAGGTGAGGGTCTTTAGTATGTGATGGCACACATCATGATTTCCTAAGTGTGCTGTATGCCAGGTGATAAGAGCGTTATCTGATAAAGGGATATGTAAGAATTTCCTAATGCAAACAGTGAAGGTATTAACAGGTTTGCCATCTTATCTTCCTGAGCAATATCTTCCTGGAAGATTCCTCTAAGTCATGTTGACACTATTGTTAAAATAATCTTATACAAGTCATAGTGACATAGTGTCTGTACTGATTGTTTGTGCCTGCACATGGAGTCACTTAGATAAAAGAAAAATTTAATTTTTTGCAAGTTATATATCCCCCCCAAACTCCCTAGAAAGTCCAGGAAACATATCTGTGTATCAGGGCATCAGAAATTGGTGTTCAGAAAATGCTATCTTAAAGCCAGCATCAGAAAAGGAGCAGGATATAGAACATTACAAAGAGTTGGGGAAGGTCACTACATCTCCCTTTGCCTATTTCTAATTAAGGTTTCCTAAGACCTTTTATGTTCTTTCAGACTTGGAACTTGTATGCTTCCAACATAGTTCACACCCTAACAAAAGGGTTCCTCGTTTAGAGCCAGTAAGAGGTTGTGATGGTTTGTATATGCTTGGGCTAGGGAGTGGCACTATTAGAAGGTGTGGCCCTGTTGGAGTAGGTGTGTCACTGTGAGCATGGGTTTTAATATCCTAGTCCTAACTGCCTGGAAGTGAGTTTTAGAGGCCTGCAGATGAAGATGTAGAAATCTCAGCTCTTCCTGCACCATGCCGGCCTGGATGCTGCCACATTTCTGCCTTGATGATAATGGATTGAATCTCTGAACCTGTAAGCCAGTCCCCAATTAAATGTTGTCCTTTATAAGAGTTGATTTGGTCATGGTATCTGTTCACAGCAGTACAACCCTGACTAAGACAGAGGTGGTAGAGAACTATAGCCAGGAAAACAGTGACCAGGTTACCCCACACAGCATCTCTGACTGAGCAGACACCCAACATCCCCCAAATTGTATCCCTCTTGCTAGATCATACCAGGCCTTCAGAAGAGATTTTGGGTGTGGTGCTGCAATCAGGCATGAAAGGATGGCTGAATTCTTAGACATAGAGAACAACAGAATTGCAATTTTATTTTGAATTCTATGCACATATCACAGACTAATGGAAGTCTTTAAGCAGCTCAAGGGTCTGTTTGGAACACAAAGCTAAGGCATGTGGAAAAGAAGAGCAGGTCAACAAGAAAAGCTAAGCACCTTTGCTCATTAGCATCCATACCACAGAAGAGAAGCTTAGTGTGCAAGATTCTCCTGGGAGACTCTTCAGAGTGTTTAGCCACCTCCCCCCAACACACACCTCAATGGGAGTCAGACAGGAGCAGAACTAGGCTGCTCCTAGGCTTGTGTGCTGATGGTTTGGGTTGGTTTTTAGAGCACAGCACTCACTGGCAGTTTTGATTTTGATTTACTCACTATCCCAGAGCACTGACAAGTCAAGTAATTATTCTCAGGTTTGGGGACAAAGCTAAGAGAGTTGTATGGAAGGCCTTGAGGAGGGAGAAGAAGACTTCAAAGTCTTTGCACCCACTACATGTTATTTCTCATGGAGTAAGGGAATGGATTTGTGACTATATTGGTCACTTTTCTTGGGGGATATAAAAATCACTGACTGTCCTATAAGTCAGTCTCCTCCCCATTTCAAAATCTGAAATGGGCTAGATCTCAAGGATTAATGCAAAAAACAGGGAACACGCTTTCTTCACTCAATACCTTAGAAGACTCTAAAGTGGGAATGCACAATAGGGATGTAGCTCAGTGGTAAGATGTTTGCCTGGTAGCCATGAGGTCCCAACTTTGACACTCACCACACTATAGAAGTGAAACAAGAGGACTTGACACCTTACAGTCATGGTGATAACCTCCTAGCTTTTGAAAACTGTTTTCTTTGATTTAACTGGATAACATAAGATCGCTTTCATAGCCTTGTATAATGGACTTCGAGCATGTCTATCCCACATTCCTTCCGGTCGCTCTCCTCTCTCCACTCTTGTGCCTATCAGTCTGTTTCTCCTAGATAGTTCCATTTCTGCTTTCACGGTGTTGACACACACAGTATCCCTTTGAAACTCACATCGTGGGATCTAGAATTTATCTAAATGGCCGTATACAGAAAGGAAAGTAAACGCGTGGGGAAAAACATTTGGACTTTTCTACACTAAATAGGAGGTTTCGAACTCACCAGTGCAACCACCAGCACCAATCAGCAGCGGCAGGACTTTGGCTGTGTGTATTCTTGGTCTATTAAACACATTCTTGTTTCCCATGGTGGGGTCACGGTCCCCTAACTGCCCAAGCTCAGAACAGCTGAAAGCGGGTTGTTTTCCTATTGCATGGAGGTAGAAAAGAAATGAGCAGTTGAGGTAGGGGAGGCTAAAAAGTTCTGCTTGCCGGAGAGTTGGGCATTTTCTTTAGCTTAGCAGCAACTAAAGACAGAAGAGATATAAGGAGCCCTCATCTGACGTCACCCTTACTTTTGCTCTCTTTCTGACCAGCCCCAGATTACTGACGTCATTAAACCAGCTGGCCAATCAGCTAATGGCCCCAGAGGCATGTGACTGATAGCGGAGCCAAACCTCCATGTCTGATAACAGACACACAGTTTGTCCTCTCTCTCTCTCTCTCTCTCTCTCTCTCTCTCTCTCTCTCTCTCTCTCTCTCTCTCTCTCTCCTTTTGGAGGGGATTTTGGGTAGGAATAGAGTTTATGGACTCTGTGTAGCCAGTGGTGACCTTGAACTTATACCTCTCCCTCCCAAGCACCGAAGTGTGCACAACTGCCAAGATTTCTGTTGTTAAAGAATTTCCTAAATCACTTTTCCTGGGAGGAAGATAACGACTCATCGAATAGCCACTCCCTCCTGGTCTTCAGCCTTCCCGAGCAGCTGCTGAAGACATTTCCCACCAAGAGCAATTTAGAAACCAGATCAACCGAGATGATCTCTGTGACCCTCTCTAGTTGGCTGGACAGCACATCTGGTCAAGGGACGGCCTCTGAAGGAGTGCTTTCAGAAGTCAGGGCCACAGCAATGTAGAAAAATGCTTCCAGAGAGGCCTTGTAGGCCAGTCCTCTGCGACCAACAGGGAGAAACAGCATTGGTCTCCCTTCCCCCACTACAGCCAGTGCCTCTGTTCTTCTGTGGGCTAAAGCCTCCTCAATGGTCATTCTTGAACAAAGAAACTCTAGACGAGGTGTCTTTGGTGTGACCTGTCCAGGAAGTAAAGAGTACATCATAAGATGTTTCTCTGGCTGCAGAGATAGCTATCAGGAAAGTGCTTGCCTTGCAAGCAGGAGGACATGAGTTCAATCCTCACACCCCACATGAAAATGGATGCTCCTGGTGACACTCACTCATAAGGCCAGGGCTGAGGAGGCACAGACAGGCTGATCTCTGAGGCTTGATGGTGGACTAGCCTGGCCTAACTACTGGGAAGTTTGAGAAACCTGGTCTCAAACAAGACAACAACCACAATAACAACAATAAACTCACAAGGTGGGCAGTTCCTGATAACACCCTAGGTTGGTTTCTAACCTCCATACACACACACACACACACACACACACACACATCTCAGTGCCAGGCTGAGTTTTTTATCCTGATACCCATCCCTCAGTGGGAAACGCTCATCTTTGTCACCTACTTTTATGAATATGAGTCGTGAATCATAAGGGTCTGTCAGTTTATTCTTTACTTATCGGAATGTTATAGCTGAGGCTTGGGGATTGACCCAGGTTGGGCACTTACCTGAGTGACCTAAAGCTCTGTAGAGCCAGGCCTCTACGATTTAGGATCTGCTACTCCATAGTCTTGGCATTGCCCGATCTTGGTTTCTCCATTTACAACAACCACAGCTTGCTTGTGATCAACTATGGCCCAGAATACTATCAAATAGGACGCTATGGTCTCTGATTACAAACAGCAGCAGTTCTGCAGGCTGGCGAAGTGACTCACCTGATACAGTACTTGCTTAACATATCAGAAGCCCTGGATTTGAGTGCAGGAATCACCTAGAACCAGGCACGGTGTTGCATGCCTTTAATCCTAGCGCTTGGGAAACTGGGAGGCCATCGGATCGGACTTATGAGGTTATCCTGGGCTGGGTAGCAAGTCCAAGATCAGTATTGCAGATCTGGCCGGTGAACAGTGAGACCAAATAGTTGAAATGTTTGTAACATCCTTCCTGGTTTCATCATGACATCTATAAATCATGCTATACGATCCCGGGTTGGAATGTTGACTTTTAGTACTACACGTTGTCCCTTTCCTATATATCCAAACAGCTGTAAGTGTCAAACTTTTCGGGTAGTCCTTTCTCTAGCACAGGATTCTGGGCAAGCAGTAAGATGTGCTATAAATCCTTGGAGTTTATATTTATTGGAAGCCTGTTAGGCTATTCCAGGAGACTCTGTGATTTCCTGTGGAGGAGAGGTGGATTTTCTGGTTCTATACAATACCAGAGGCGCCTTGTAATTACGTTGGCACGGACCTGCAGCGCCACCTGTTGGCCGATGTCTTGATAATCAGCACTCAGCATAAAATCCTCAGGGGAATAAAATCCTTATTTCCAAAGAAATAGCCACAGTAGCAAGATGCTGGAAGGCCACAGCTAAATGTCTCTCTCTTGTACTGGAAAAAGAGACTCTTGCCTCTCCGAAATTGTTGGAACTTCTTAATTCTAGTTGAGCAAGAATCAACAGTTGGTTACTTAAAGGATAGGGTGGTCTTACACTAAGGAGACGGGAAAATCAAGCGGTTTAAGTGAGTGTGCCCCAGAGCTATTTAAATATTTAAAGTTTACATATTTAAAATTACAGCATTTCAGAAGTAAAGATGAAAGTAATGATTCCCGTTTCTATTGATTTTTAAGCAGTTGTTCTGATGCTGTCCTAGCTTGTTCCCTGCCTTGTCAAAAACGCAGCCGGGAACTGGAAACAATCTGGGATGAAACAGTTTACTTCATCTTATGCTTTCAGTCACTCCCTGTCACTGAGGGAAGAAAGGGCAGAAACTAGAGGCAGGAACTGAAGCAGAGACCGTGGAAGATGCTCCCTGGAAGGCCTCCTCTCTGTTTAGCTATCTTTCTATACAGTCCAGGTCCACCTGTTAGGGTTCCTGTGCCCACAGTGGGCTGGAAGCACTTACATCAAGTACTAAGTGGTAAAAGGTGCTGCAGACATACTCACCCGATGGAAGAAATTTCAGTCGAGAGTCTCTCCTCCCATCTCATCCTCTCACATCTGTGTCTAGATTTGTGTGGCACTGGCAAAAACTCACAAAATGCCTTCAAAGAACAAGGCTTTGCTGGCCCTGCCTCCCCTGCCACCGGAGGCTCATTCTTCCTCTGTGGACCTTGTTTTGGGTTTGGATTTTGGGGTTTTACGTTTGCTTGTTTGTTTCTAGGTTTGTTGATGTTGTTATTGTTGTTTTGCTTTTTGCTTTTTGTTTGGTTTTGGTTTGGGTTGTGTGGAAACACTCTCTTGATAACTATGATTCTGAGAGAGCTGTGCCTCCTGCCTACAAGCCTCTAAAAAGGCTAGCTGCTCACATGAAAGAACAAAAGAACCAATGAGGAAAGACCTCTCAGCCCACTTCTCTAGCCTGGCCTCATCTTGTACAAGAAGATAGAAAGTTATTTAAAATGAGGTCTGAGTCAGAGAAGAGAGTGAGTGGACATTCTCCTCAGTGATGAGAGCACGTGAGGATTGTAGACAGAAGTCATGGAACATGCAGGAATGAGTGCACTGACTAATAAGAGTTCCAAATTCAAAGACAGACATATTCTTCTACCCTTTAAAAAAAAAACATAAATGAACATTCAAGGCCAGCCTGGATTACACAGACAAGTAAACCCCAGACAGCAAGAAGGAGTTGATGTTGGGAGTATGCAGAGACTCGCCAGCCAACCTCCCCATTCGATCTATGCCCACCTGGAAGGGGCCTCAGGGATGTGTGGTCTTCCTTCCTTCCCTCCCTCCTTCCCTCCCTCCCTTCCTCTCCTTCAGTCCAAATTTTCCACCCCCCCCCCTCACTTTCCCACTATCTTGGCACATTGCATTTGCAAGTGTATCCTAACCAACCGCTTCCTTGGGAATCCAGTTTTGTATGGCCACTTGCATTTTGGAAATACAGATCATTGCCATTTCTCTGCTAAAGCCAGCAAGAAGGGGCAAAATCCAACCTTGTGAACATGGCATAACAAACTTTCCAATTTGGCTCAAATGTCCTGCCCAGATTTCTCGTCTGGCTCTGGCTCTGGCACTCCAGTGCTATGATCTGGCTGGCCGCTCTCTGATGCGCACTGGTTGACTTTGAGAGCTCTGTCTATATTTAAAGCCTTGTTTCCACAGGCTGCCGTGTCCTCCACTCCCATCGCCGGGCAAATCCTCATTCATTCTTCAAGGCTCATCCCCATTATCTCTGCCCCTCAGGAGCCTTCCCCAAGGTTCTCGGATGGAGAGCTTGCCTACAGGATGTGGTTGTCCCTTCTTATTGCCTGTGCTTATTATGCCATGAAGTTCATCGTGTAAAAGCCCCACTGGCTGATTAATTTTCCTCAATAGACCACGGGCTCTCTGACGTAAAAATCTCTGATAGATCCTGTTAAGAGCTTTAATTTTCATGCATTGTTCTAGAATAGCCACTGAAAATTAAACATGAAACTAACACTATGCTAAAGACTAAAGATGTAAAGATTAGCCACGGACAATCCCCACAGTCCTGTCAATCAAGGTCTATCTTTGTGCTTCCTTACCTTGCAAACAGACACGTGTGCTGTGTTCAACAAAGGCTAAAACCCACATAGTGCGGCAACTCTGCCTGGAGACTGCCAAAATCAGCAAGGAAATGCTGCATGGAGTATATGATGCTTTAGGTTTCTTTCCATGTAATTATTTTATTGTATTAATACATGGTCTCAAGCAGCCCAGGCTGGCCCCAAGCTCACTATATAACTGAGGATGGCCTTGAACTCATGATCCTCTTGCTTCCATCTTCCAAAGACTGGGATTATAAGAATATGTTATCATGTTGACTCAACATCTTAGCTTTCACTTAAATATATAATATCTGTCTATGTCTTTCCCATCTTGAGTTATGGAGTATTTTCAATTTTATTTGTCCGGTGAAGGAACATGCATGTGTAGATAAGAAGACACTTGGTGGTAACTGGCTGTTTCCTTCCACTGGGTGAGATCCAGGGATGGAATTGACCACACACACACACACACACACACACACACACACACACACACACACACGGCTGCAGGCTCCTTTCCATGCTGAGCCTCGCAAGCTCTTTTTGCATTTGACTCCAGTGTCTGACACTCTGCCTGTGTGTGCTAGAATTCCACAAGCACAGGACTGTAATTCAGTGTTTGTAGAATGAGCAAACATATGGATGGATGAGTGGATGAGCTCCCCAAATGAGGGACAGATGAATCCTCCTCTCAGGGAACACCCACAGCTCTTGGCATACAGAGCTTGGGTCTGGAGGAGGGGCACCATGTGTTGATTCCTAAAAGCCTTAACACTCTCCCAAGCGCACCCATATCCCGCCAAGATATAAACACTGGAAACTGTTTCCTGGTTGTCTTGTCTACTTGATCTAATTAGACTCTACCAGTTAGAGGCCCTTCCATAACCTTTAAATACAGAAAAGACAGGATATTGTCTTCTGGTGGTAGGGCTACATATCCTCTCAGACATCTCACAAGAAGTTTCCCAGGTTGGAGCTGTGGTAATGGACATACCTGCAAGTGGCTTTAATATGATCCCTCAGATTTGAGATGTCTCAAAACTTCTGTCAACCTTTATTTGTACAACTTCCTAATAATTCTTATTTTCCTTTTTTTTATTAGATATTTCTTATTTACATTTCAAATGTTATCCCCTTTCCTCTTTTCCCCTCCGAAAACTCTCTATCCCATCCCCCCTCCCTCTGCTCACCCACCCACCCACTCCCGCTTCCCTGACCTGGCATTCTCCTACACAGGGCATCAAGCCTTCACAGGACCAGGGGCCTCTCCTCTTATTGATGTCCAACAAGGCCATCCTCTGCTGCACATGCGGCTGGAGCCATGGGTCCCTCCGTGTGTACTCTTTAGTTGGTGGTTTAGTCCCTGAGAGCTCTGGGGGTACTGGTTAGTTTATATTGTTGTTCCTCCTATGGGGCTGCAAACCCCTTCAGCTCCTTGGGTCCTTTCTCTAGCTCCTCCATTGGGAACCTGTGCTCAGCCCATTGGTTGGCTGTGAGCATCCACCTCTGTATTTGTCAGGCACTGGCAGAGCCTCTCAGGAGACAGCTCTAATTCTCTATACCTCATAAATTTCTTCCTATCCATAAACCCTAGGATGAATTCCAAGTGACATGGATTCTTGGTTGGAAATTAAAAGGAACTAGTTAGTAATCCCATTAAACATTCAATTTAATCATTTTTATAACAACATATATTAAAGTATGTAATGCTTAAATGCTAACACTCAACTTGTAGGAAGTGAATATGTTCAAAGTACATTGTATGCATGCATGAAATTCTCAAATAACTAATTAAAAGGTTTACATATATATGTATGTATGTGTGTGTGTATGTAAAATCATATTGACAGCAGTATCAACTGATAGAGAAAACATAAAATATTAGATGTTAATGAAACTAGTGACTGAACTGCTAAACTTCAGCTGAGGACACTGATGAGATTACATAGAGAAACTAATGCGTTCCCAGTTATCCATGGGGAATGCCAAGATGCTCCCAAATAAGTGGTAAGGCAGAGAAAAGTGCAGTACAGCAGACATTCGCAAAGCCACCGCCCATCATGACACGCACTTGGTATTTCTATAAGTCCATCCCCAAACCACAGAATTTGCTTAGTGCCAAATATGCATTAAGTATTTACCATAACACACTATACTCCAGGCTCAATAAATGAAAACGACCTCAGTAAATTCAGAGCAGACCCAGTCATATGCAGTATGCCCATCCATTAAACCTAACTGAATTACAAATTAATAATGCAAAGATTCTGGGAAAGCCTCAACTATGTTAAAATAAAACAGAAAATTTCCAAATTTATCAAGTCAAAAAAAATCACAAGGAGAGTTAAAAATATTTTGTGTTGAGTCAAATGAAGACAAAACAACTCAAGATTTGGAGGGTGCCATCAAGGCAGGGCTAGGGGGACATTTATTGGGTTCCATGGTGTTATCTGCAAGGAATCAGTTCTCAAATCAATTACCTTATCTTCTACCCAAAGAAACTGGCATAGTAAAATGAATTTGATCCAAGGAAAACAGAAGAGGGAGGTAATAAAAGCAGGAGAGAAAAAAAAATACTAGAATAAATTAAGTTAACCAACTGGGAACATAAAATTGATAAAATTTTAGCCAGGGTTTGATTAGGAAAAAATGAGTATGTACAATTTACTAATCTCTAGAATGAGAGATATAATTGCCATATAGATTCTGTAGAATGAAAAATCATTTAAATTAGTACATAGCAATAAAGAATAGTAAACAACTTGATGACAATATATTCAACATTTGATTAAATGAACAAATTCCACAAAAGATGTAAATTATCTCCAAACCCATTTAAGAACTAGATAACTTGGATGATAGCCCTGAATCTATTTTTAAAATTGAATTTGTTCTTTAAAAAGTTTCTCAGGAAAATTGCCGAAGTCCTTCAAACATCTCAAAGCAAAAAATAAATAATACCAACTGCACTGTACTTCCTGTAGAAACTTGAGTGTTGGAAGTTGTTGATTTTAGAAGGCTATTGATCATATTCCAATACCCAAGCTAGGAAAAACACCTACAAAGAAAAAAAATACTGATATACCTTTGTGATTGGTTAATAGTAAGCATTTATCATATTAAGGGGAAAATAACATGATGTGGCTACATAGAAAAGAATCTATGCTTGCCAGGAGAGAAGCCTTCTGACCTTTGCTCTCTGATCCTCGGGAGAGTGCTGTTACAATGGCCTCAGAATACTCTGCCTGGAAAAAAAAAATGTGTCTGTTTCCCTGGGGATACCGGCCCATGACGGACGAATGCTGTGATCCTGTGACTTGGAGTGGAGACTTAACTATCTATAATATATATGTGTTATAGGACTATATAATAAGGCTTTGGAGACTTGGGGATCAAGCTTGTCAGTGTGGTCCAAATGCCATGAGAGGGTTTCAGTGATGACTCTGAACATCGTCACAGCTTTCCTAAGTGGTGATAATCTGTGAGTGCTATGGCATGTTGTCATTGGGATAGTATTGCTTTCTGGGATGTCACTGTGAGAGGGCCACTGGGAGCTTGGAACTGGCCTAGACACCACAAGGGTCTACCTCTCTGGCTGTTTCAACTTGCTTTTTCACTCTTTTTAAGTGGCCCATAAGCATGAATATAAAACCTGCCAGTGAGTCCTTTGAGCACATTCCTGAATTGAAGGTACTCTTGGAGGCATGCGGGCTTGCTATCAGAAGCTAAGGCAGACATTCTCGGGCACTATTTGCTAATATACAATGATGAAGTACAGTTAAGCCTGGGAATGCAAGAGTGATTTGACACTTGAACGTTAATTCACCATCATTTCAAGTGTAGGAGAAAAAAAACACACACATGTTCATTTCAATACAGCAAGACATACGCGGGAAAACAAACAACATCCATTACTGACAAATACCTACAGCAGACTCATAATACAAAAGGCATCTTTCAACTTGATAAAAGAGGTCTGTGAAGAAATGTACAAGTAACGTCATTCAAGACATTAAACAGTGACGGTTTTTACTCTCAGAGCAGAAAGGAGTGATGATGCCAGCTCTTGCGTACTTGGTTTACTGTGGTGCAAATGTGAACCAGTGGAATGGTGAAAAGGAGAGCTAGGAAGGGGAAGAGGAGGAAGAAGGAATGAAACCTAGATTAGGAAGAAAAGAATTAAAATGATCTTTGTGTTGCAAACCATCACGACCACTTATGTAGGAAACTAAAGTTCATAAAACAGCCACAAGGCCGTGAGAAACAGTGAGTGAACTCCATGGAGTCACGAAGCAGGAGAAAAGATGGAAAATCAATTGTATGTATATGTATCAGCAACAACGATTGAAGGCTGGTGTAAACAGCATCATTTAAGAGGCTGTAAACGTGGCTTAGTGGTTAAGAGCACTAGCTGCTCTTCCAGAGGATTTGAGTTCAAATCCCAGCACCCACGTCAGGCAGCTCACAACTGTCTATAGCTCCAGGAGATCCAACACTCTCTCCTGGTTTCTGCAGGCCCCTTCATGTCTGTATACACACACACTCACACACACACACACACACACACACACACACACACACACACACGTACAAAGTCTTTTTTAAAAAGCAAAACAGTAAACTCCATATTAAGATTGTTCTCATCTCCAACTATTTCCCCAAGACTTTTAGAGGCACCACAACTGAATCACTTGGCATGCACTTCAGTCAAAACAGAATGCTGCATGCCTACAATCCCAGCTTTTAGGAAGCAGATGCTGGAGAAACAAGAAACCAAGGTCAGTCACAGAAGAATCAACCCAGAGACAATGCCACCAAGAAAAAATGGCATGCATGTACCTCAAACCCCATGGAAAGAAAATAGTTCCAGTCATGCTTTCTCCTCTATGCCTTGTGCCAATTGACATGTCTGCCAACCTTATCAAGTGTTCTCTTCTTCATTCCAACTCCTCATCGTGGCTATTAAATGTCTTAATTAGCTCATTTAAATTTCACAAGAGCACTGACCTTTATGTTTTTCAAGCGTGGTATTTTGTGCCATTCTGGATGCTCATTCAATATTTATTAAACAACATAATTATGTCTAACTTACTCAAATTGGCACACACAATATTGCTGAAAGTTCACTTCGAGATACTGTTGCTATAAATAAAATGTCATCATGAATTTGACTTATATGGTCTAGGAACCAATCATTATTATTCTGTGTTATTTGGTATACTGCCTCTTTAGACTTGAGTAGGATGCAGAGTATTTTAATTAGATTGCTATATTTTGTTTATCTTGTCTTGGTTAATTCCTCTGCCCTCCAAGAAGAAAAGATCATATCTCATTTCCTTGGATGATAAAATAATTTTTATCAGTCCTACATTGCCACAGTAACCAGAATTGACACTTGTGCAGTGAGATGCTCCTATCCACAGATCAAACTAGAAATAAATGCCTAGGGAGAAACATAGGTGGATAGATGCTCGTGTGTGTCCCGTGCCCTAGCAAGGACAGCAGACCTGGAGTGTGATAAAGTTGATGTATACACAGCTAAATATTGCCTTGATAAAGTTGATGCATATACAGCTAAATATTGCCTCCCTTCCTTTCATTATCAAATGCTCTGACATATTTACAGTATGGAGGCAGAGCTAAAATGATAGATACTATGTGTCTTAGTTACTTTCCTATTGTGGTGACATAACACCATGACCAAGGAAACTTATAAAAGAAAGCATTTCATTTGGATTATGGTCTCAGAGGGTTACAGCCTATGGTGTCAGAGCAAAGACATTGTTGCAGGAACAGAGAGATCACATCTTTATCCTTATGCAATAGTGTGAGTCTTTTGAAACCAGTGACATTCCTTCTCCAACAATGTCATACCTCCTAATCCTTCCCAAACATTTCCACAATGTGTCTAAATACATGAATTTATGGGGACTATTTTCATTCAAATTAAAACACTGTGTACAAAATGAAAACAACCCGTTCAAATCATGTATCCAAGTAGTATGTGTGGCTGGTATCTATTTAATTGTTTGTTTGGATCACAAAGTATTGAATTGATTTAGGGATAAGTTCGGATTGTTTTAAATGTATAACTTGGAAAAGTGGAGAATAAGTTAGACAGCACTCTTTGTAGATTCAAGAGTACCCCCATCCTAATATAGGACATGAATATATAGTGTCATGACCTAGTGTCAGGGTTGATATGATTTTAGCAAAATGTGATGATTACTTTCCTCATTCCCAAGAATATAAATGCTAATTGTGAAATTTACATTTTTTTTCTACTAACAGGATCTGTCCTCAATCAGGTTTATCACCAGACACCCACTTGTTTAAAGAGGGGTCACCCCAAAATAGTTTACTTGCCTAACCTGATTCAGACTGAATATTTTTTTCAACAAGTATGTGGTCTAACTGGTCCTCATATTTTTCGTCCTATTTGAGCATCCATTGACCTTCAACGGTATTGACACTCACCTGCACTATTTAAGGATCTTCATTCCCAGGGCACATAGTCTTCCTGGGTCTTTGCTTTGTTTGCTTGTTTTCATTTGTTGGTTTCTGAAGCCTTGACTGTTATTTATATCTTTTCTTCACCACCTCTGCCATGTTTTGTTCTAGAAACACTGCCTTTCAGTTTCCCTCGAGTCCCTTCCTCTTGAAACCAGACACTGTTCACAGCTGTGGCCTCAGCTAACCTAGCACCTGCTGTCCCCTAAAAAGGAATGTCTTCACCCCATGTCTCTACCAACCCAGCCAGGCCAAAGAGCACTCTCCCTCTGTTTCCTCTTGCTGACTTGGGATGGAATATATACTCGGCCTAGCACTCTTAGGGTGCCCCCCTCATGTAGAGCTCCCAAATCCAACTAGTGCATAAATTCTTCCAATTTCAGTTACAAACAACTTCTGAAATATCGAATTTTTCGCATTTCTGACACAACCCTTGGACAATTTCTTATCATTTTTGTCTAAAACATTGGAATTTGGCCTGTCTTTTGTTGATTTATTTTTCACCTTTACCTTCTGTTTGTGTGGGAGGAGTCTGCCTTTGTGCCGTGATGCATGTCAGGAGGTCAGAAGTCAGCTTAAAGCTGGATTTCTCTGTTCACTACATGACTTCCAGGGACACACCCCGGTCGGGAGACTTGTCAGTTTCTTTACTGAGTGCTCCATGTCCAGATGCACAAAACTCACTCTAAGCCGCTTCACAAATTTCACCCAGAGTAAGTCGACTAACATGACGTCTTTGCCTGAATATAGCATTAGTGGGTAGGTGTCTATCTTATAGGAGACACTGTTTCTAACCACTTAGTGTAGCATACAAAACCTTTCATGGCCCTGCCCCTCTGTCTCTCCATTTCCATGGCTATCCCACCATGAATGTATACAGATAATACATGTATGTACACACACATTCACACACACACGCACAAGTACACACATATGTACACATGCATGCACACGCACACATGAACACACACTCATGTGTACACACATGCACACACACACTTTACCATATACACACACATACTTTGCCGTATACACACACACTTATACACACACGCATACACACATACTTTACCATACACACACACTTATACACACACGCATACACACATACTTTACCATACACACACACATGCACACATGAACACACACTCACATGTACACACACACACACACACACTCTCACACACACCTTACCATCCTTTATTGAGTATCTACTCCATCTGAAGCATCTTCCTTGGCTGTTTCTTGTCTTTGTATTTCACTTGAGTCATCCACAGGCATCTGTTTAAAATAACCCTTTCCCATTTATATCAATTCTTTTGGAGCCCTCCTACAACCAGTAAGTCACTTCCTACTTGTCATAGCAGCATCTGCTGGATATTATATTGTGACATGTGTGTTACATTTCTAATAGCCTTAAAATAAACGTCCTTAATATGGGGACTGCTTCTTAGCCATCCCTAGAGACATCGTTGGATCTTTGAGCATCTTGTGAATGGGTGGTTACATCTCTAAAGGAAAAGTAAGGAAGACCGGAAGCTGTGTGTATTTTTAACATCTTGTTTGATAATTGCGCCTAATACCTGAGATGCTGTCTGGGCAGGATTGCAGATACACAAGATGAGTGTGAGTGTGATCGTGTTTAATTTAGATAGGTTAGAGCCATGTGTCAGCTGTGTGTCACTAGGCCAGACTTCTAATACTTTGTACCCTACATCATTTATAAAAGGTAGATTGTAATACTCACCCATGTTAACTATGATAGAAGCTAAATAACTGTAAATTCTATGGTCAAATAAGACTTAAAGACAGCATAACTCTTTTTACTGTCTTTGGGTTTATATTGCTGTGATAAAACACAATGATTAAAAACAATATCGAGAGAAATGGGTTTATTCCAGCTTACAATTCACAGGTCATGTTTCATCACTGAGGTAAGTCAGGGCAGGACATCAAAGTAGGAACCTAGAGGTTAAAATACTGAAGCAGAATCCATGGAGGAACACCGTTTACAGGTTTGCTCCCCATGGCTTGCTCAGCCTGCTCTCAAATACAACCCAAGACCACGGGATCAGGCGTGCACTGCCCTCAGCCTGGTGGACACTCCCACATCAATCTTAATCAAGAAAATGCCCACAGGCTTGCCTGAAGACCGGTCTAATGAGGTGCCTTTCCACTCTAGGCTCTTTCCGGATGACTCTAGTTTGGATCAAGATGACAAAAAGCCAACAGGACACTGACCATGTAGACTTGAGGTGAGCAGTCTTACCAACCTCTCTCCATAGATTCATGGCCACATGCAACTTCTTTCCAACTCTTATTCTGTCATCATGTTGAATTTGTTCGCCTTCTCCCCAGGGGTTACAGTCGCGTTGATCAAAATGCAAACCAAGTTTATAACCAAATGCTTATCTTTGAGATAAGCAATGCAGCAGATGAAACTCACTCTTTGAATGAAGTTTCTGTTTGTCGAGACTTTACCACTGGGGGGGACACAGGAGAGAGATGCTGAGTGGACAGTTTGTTCCTAAGAACACAGATAAAAGTTTAGAAAGGGCATTTATGACATCATGTAAGATGGTGCTTGTCAATTAGGGAGCACTATAAATAAGAGATGGAGAGAGGTTAGGAACACGTCTTGGAGGTGCACTGAGTAAGCAGCAAAACAATATGGACTCTAGCAAGGCCTTGTGGGATTTCCAGCCTTGCCTCTGCCTAGAGTAAACTGCGCAGTTACTGAAATCAGGAAGAGAGAAAGCCACTCCCACTGCTGGCACTGGTATGGAATTCCTTTTAGTCAATGGGTCTCCTGTGTCCCTTAATAGCTTCTAAATGTCAATGAGGTTCATAGAAATTCAGGGTTCCTCCCCTCCCAATTGTCCCGAGAGTTATTTGGACTGTAGTTGGGATCTTGACTATATTCCCCAGAAGACGCCCTGAAGGACTGGGGTAAAGAATGTCTGCTTTTATTTAGTGTAGTGTTTCTCAACCTGTGGGTTGTGACCCCTTAAGGGTCTGAAAGACTCTTTCACAGGGTCACCTAAGACTATCAGAAAATGCAGATATTTGTGTTAAGATTGACAACAGTAGCAAAATTATAGTTACAAAGTAGCAATGAAAATAATTTTATGGTTGGGGGTCACCACAACATGAATATTAGAGGGTCACAGCATTAGGAAAGTTGAAACCCGCTCCGCTCCTCTACCGGAAAGCAGAGGGCTTTTGCTATGTTTGTGCTCAGAGAATTTCATCTCTTCTGTACAGCAGAGATGTTTCTAGGTTGGTCTCAACTCTGAGTCATTCTAACCCAATTCACTAAAAAGTCGTGTTAAACTGCTGTTATGTGTGTGAGTATTTTGTCTACAAGTATGTATATGAACTGTATGTGTGTCTACTGCCATGGAGGTCAGAAGAGATTCCTTGAGACCAGAATTGCAGATGGCTCTGAGCAGCCAAGAGGATGCTGGGAACTGAGCCTGGGTCCCCCAAAGGGCAGCCTGAGCTCTTAACAGCTGAGCCGTCTCTTTGACCCTACCACATATTTGTGTAGTTGTAGTTCCATTTTTGTTTTTTTTCTTTGCATCTTCATACCAACATAGCCCTATGTGGTATTTGAGAACAGGCATTATGAACTGCCCTTTTTTCTAAGCACAACTGACTGCATGAAGAATCTGGGCCTTAAGAGACCTCTCCAAGTCATAGAAGAAGTAAGCGATAGAAGGGCCAAGATGTCCCAATAAATAAAGAGCTGGATTTACAATGAGAACTTGAGTTTGAACCTGCAAACCCACATAAAAAGAAAGCCATACATGATGGAACCCTGTAATCCCAGCCCTGGAGACATAAAGGCAGGAGAATCTCTGGGTCTCGCTGGCCAGCCTGTCTAACCTCCTCAGCAAGTCCAGGCCACTCAGTCCCTGTCTCAACAACAAGGTAGATTGTTTCTGACATGATGGTCTCTACACATCTTGACCTCATGATGACAGAGATCTGATCATGAGCCTTCCAGTCCTTACAGAGCAACAAGAGATATTTTAGAAGCCAAGAGGCTGCTCTGTGCTCAGGACGGAGCCAATGTGCGGAGCTTCATTTTATGCTGTAACACAGGGGACGGAGCCGGACTCACACCCTCTGCACTAAGCTTGTCTTCTGAGTTGACTGCCGTTCACAGAGTATTTAGGGGGAAGTGGAAAAATTATGCTCTGAGCTGTGGAGAAAAGGCAGTTCTCTTTGGCGTGGCTTGATAAAGCATTGCCCCTCGATGGCAAGGTAAGGCAGGGCTTTTTCCTGCCTGAGAAGTGTAGGTAGGGAGTAAGAGATAGGAGGCAAGAAGTGGGGGCTCAAATTAAATTGAAGCTCTTTGCATGACAGGACTTCATGTTGCTTTGGAAATTTCTAGAAATTTGTTTGAATAGGATTTATTTCTGAGAAATTAGGGAAAAGGGAGAGAAAGAGGTGGGAAAATATAAAATAGCCCAACCTTAGTCAGAGACAGGAAGAGAAGACTCCATATAAAAGTGGCCTTTGCTTAGTGCAAGGAGATAAGAACGGGTCAATTTGCATTCTTCTGCATGTTGACCTCCAGCTGAGCCAGCACCATTTGTTGAAAAGGCTATCTTTTTTCCACTGGATGGTTTTAGCTCCTTTGTCAAAGATCAAGTGACCATAGGAGTGTGGATTCATTTCTGGGTCTTCAATTCTGTTCCATTGATCTACATGTCTGTTACTGTACCAATACCATGCGGTTTTTAACACTATTGCTCTGTAGTACAGCTTGAGGTCCGGGATACTGATTCCCCCAGAGGTTCTTTTACTCTTGAGAATAGTTTTAGCTATTCTGGGTTTTCTGTTATTCCAGATGAATTTTTGAATTGCTCTTTCTAACTCTATGAAGAATTGAGTTGGGATTTTGATGGGGATTGCATTGAATCTGTGTATTACTTTTGGTAAGATGCTCATTTTTACTATATTAATCCTGCCAATCCATGAGCATGGCAGATTTTTCCATCTTCTGAGGTCTTCTTCAATTTCTTTCTTCAGAGACTTGAAGTTCTTGTCATACAGATCTTTCACTTGTTTGGTTAGAGTCACGCCAAGATACTTAATATGGTTTGTGGCTATCGTGAAGAGTATTATTTCTCTTACTTCTTTCTCAGCCTGCTTATCCTTTGAGTATAGGAAGGCTTCTGACTTGCTTGAGTTGATTTTATATCCGGCCACTTTGCTGAAGTCGTTTATCAGCTGTAGGAGTTCTCTGGTGGAGTTCTTTGGGTCGCTTAAGTATACTATCATATCGTCTGCAAATAGTGATAGTTTGACTTCTTCCTTTCCAATTTGTATCCCTTTGACCTCTTTTTGTTGTCTAATTGCTCTAGCTAGAACTTCAAGTACTATATTGAAAAGATATGGAGAGAGAGGGCAGCCTTGTCTAGTCCCTGATTTTAGTGGGATTGCTTCAAGTTTCTCTCCATTTAGATTGATGCTGGCTACCGGTTTGCTGTAAATTCCTTTTACTATGTTTAGATATGGGCCTTGAATTCCTGATCTTTCCAAGACCTTTAGCATGAAAGGATGATGAATTTTGTCAAATGCTTTCTCAGCATCTAATGAGATGACCATGTGGTTTTTTCTTTGAGATTGTTTATGTAGTGGATTACATTGATGGATTTCCTTATATTGAACCATCCCTGCATCCCTGGGATGAAGCCTACACAAAAGAACACACATGGTATGCAGTCACTGATAAGGGGATATTGACCCAGAATCTCGGAATACCCTAGACACAATCCGCATATCAATAGATTTCTAAGAAGATGGAAGGAGAGACCCCTGGTCCTGGAAAGACTGGATGTAGGGGAACACCAGGACAGAGTAACGAGAGGGGGTTGAATGGAGAAAAGAGGGAGGGAAGGGGGCTTATGGGACTTTCAGGGAGGGAGGAAACGGGAAAGGGGAAATGATTTGGAATGTAAATTAAAAAAAAAAAAGTGGCCTTTGCTTCATGTTCCTAAGCCAGACTCTGGCAAAGGATTTAAGCCTGGAGAAGAATTCACAGGTGAGTCTATATTTTTGTCATTAAGATAACACACGTAAATGTCTAATGTTTGCCTTTATTAAACATGTAGACTACAAGGACAGTGTGGCGGTGCATACCCATAACCAACCCCAGAACTGGGGAGGCTGAGGCAGGCAGAGGCAATGAGTCAGAGGCCCATCTGGGCCACACAGTAAGCTACAGACTGACCTCAGACACGCAGTGAACTAAAGACCAACCTCAGACCCACAGTGAGACTTTGTCTCCAAAGAGACAATAGTTACATTGTAGCAATCATTAACATGATTGAGCATTCAGCTTGAAGAATTAGATCCCCTGGAGTCTGTTTATGGACATAGATAATGAAACACAGCATTAAATACTTTTATGGGAAACGACAATAAAGTATGGCATTAAATGTAATGAGGGGGATATATGATAAAGGTGGCATTAAAGATGTTCTCAAGCAAAGCATCAGTTAAGTATGTCTGTCGGGCATCATCAAATGCTGGCCCGAACGGATCACAGGTGTAGCAGCTAATGCTTTGTAGTTGCCGTTTTAACAATTCAAAATCCTACAAAATGTTTCAAGCTTACTTATTTCACCCAGAGCTAGGTGACATCTACAAATGAGAGAGAGAGGCTGGACTTGGTGTCTCAGGCTTGTAATTCCTAATACTCTGGAGGGTGGGGCAGGAGGATTGTACATTCAAGGTCTATCTGAGCAGCAAACTGAGTTCAAGGCCAGCCTAAGCAACATGAGAAACAAGAGGCAGAGGCAAGGGCCCCTAGAGCAAG
This sequence comes from Tokudaia tokunoshimensis, assembly GCA_036184795.1. Taxonomy (NCBI): domain Eukaryota; kingdom Metazoa; phylum Chordata; class Mammalia; order Rodentia; family Muridae; genus Tokudaia; species Tokudaia tokunoshimensis. Next base: position 116,932,342 of record BTHU01000008.1, on the reverse strand, counting down.
GTGGTTAGCAAGACTTGCTCAAGCTGTAAGCTCCAGGATCAGCTCTAGACCTTGCCCCAGAAAATCAAGTGGAGTGCAATTGAGAAAACTAATTGATGTCAACTTCAGGTTTACACACACATGTGCAACACACAGACACACATACATACACATGCAAAAATAAGAGAGGTGAGCCTTGCTATGCAGCCCTGCCTGGCCTCAAATTCACAGTTCTCCTGAGCGTTGAGATGTCGGGGGTGTGGCACCACACCCGGTTGGAATTTTCATTCGTAGGGAGATGGGGAAATGACAAGTAGTTCATATAAAGGGAGCAGTATGAACACATGGGTAATGTGCTCCGGGGTTAGCCGCCATCTGGGTTAACTGGATTAGACCATGGGTACAATGGAGAAAATGGCCAAAGCAGAAGGGGACAATAATGTCCTGGGAAGGAAGGAACTCAAACCGCTGATCTCAGGAGACGATGAGCAATATGTCAGGACACTGGCAGGACCAGAACTCAGCATCTAGAGGCATCTGGGCCCATGTAGAGTGGGGCAGGGCATGGTGCCCCTGAGGCTGTGATGATGGAAATCTGTCTCTCAAAGGCTCTGACGGGACTGGAGTAGTATGGTGGGTGACTGTGTGAGTGTGGGGTTTTGTCAGCATGTCACACAGCTAGAAGTATCTGGGAGGAAGGAATCTTAGTTGAGGACTAGCTTCCATCAGATTGGCCTGAGGCCATATGGGGAGCATTAATGAGGGATGTGTGAGGATGTGGGGACTCAGTCTGCTATGGGTGGTGTCACTAGTGGACTGATGGCTTTCTAAGAAAGCAAGATGACCAAGATGTGAGAGCAAGCCAACCAGCATCATTCCTCCATGTTTCTTGCTTCTGCTCCTGCTTCACTTCCTGCCCTGACATTTTTAGTGATGGACAGTGATCTGGACACGTAAGCAAATAAATCCATACCTTCCCAAGATGCTGTGGTCAGTGTTTTGGCAAACTAGGACAATAACTGACTTAATTTCTCACTGTCACCTTTGCCTCGGAAATCTGTTCCAACTCTAGCTTTCTCTTGTTTCTAGCTGTGAATCTGTGTCCTATTTTTTGTGGTTGAGGTGAGTTGTTTTCATTTGAGACAAGGCAGGTTGAGGAAGAATTAGAGAAGCCACCAAGAAAAACAAATGCCCAGGGAGAAACCCAGAGCGGCCATGATTCTTTTGAAAGGACTGCAGTGAGGTGTGGCTGTGAATTCAACTAAGAGGGTGGGTCAGATGGGCCAGATGTTTCCCAAAGTGCTTTGGGAAAGTGAAGTCCTAGGGAAGGGCTTAGGAAAGGCCACCAGGGACCACTAACTGTGACAATGACTGATTGGCTTGATAAACATCTTCCAGTTGCACAGATGTTTCCATTGATAGGAAATGTCAAGGCCAGGTGCCTAATCAGGCCACCATGAACTAGGCTGGAAATAGCACACAGTGCTGTTGAAACAGCTCTATTGTGGTCTTCAGCTTCCCTAAGGGACAGCTGCCAATACAGCCATTCTCTGGGACTCTTGTGCCTCTGCATTAAACTCCCGCCAGCCGCCAGCCTTGTATGCTTTTTTATTTAAATATTTATTTATTTCTACTTTAAGTGTGTGAGTGTCTTGCCTGCAGGTATATATGTTCACCACATGCAGGCCGTTCCTGGAGTTCAGAGTCTTGAATCCCCTGGAAATGGAGACCCAGATGGCTTTGAGGTGCCGTAGGAGTGCTGGGAATTGAACTGGGTCAGCTTCAAGAGAAGCTGAAGCTCTTAACCACTGATTGATCTCTCCATCCCCTAGATATTTTTTACTCTTGTTGAAATCCCACACCAGGGAAACCCATCAGGCCTCCTGATGACAAGAGGGTACCAATAACACTTGCACTGATTATTTGAGCTAGAAGAATGGCCTTGGGCTTTCAAGCTTGGCAGGGACACAGTGGCTTTTGTGAGGATGACGTCATGTATTGAGCCTGCCTGGCAAGCAAAACGACACCCCTTCCAAATGTCCTGGCCAGTCAAATCAACTTTGACAAATCCCATCAGCAGCTTAGACCAGAGTGACCAGAGAAAACACGGAATACCAAATAAACATTCAGAAAGCCATGAGAATATACACTAGCAAGTCTTAGAACCTCAGGACTGAGTGTGGCCAACTGCTCAGGAGAGTCTATGATCACCTATGAGCACAGCCAAGTAAATTCTCAAGCACTACTCAATGCCTTCCAACCTTTTACTCTGTTAGTAAAACTCCCAAGTGACCATTCCCTACCAAGCTGAGAGTAACCATCTCCCCAGAATCCATGCTACATCTTGCTCACTGAGTTATCCAAAACCTAGGAAGGCAGGAGATGGTGGAGAAGATAGACTTTACTGAAGTCTATCCCTGAGAGAAATAGATAAGACTTTTCTGTTTCAAGTATCCATATTGGGCAGTGCTCATGGCATGAAGGGCTTGATGGAACACTAATATACAGTGATATTGGCTACTGTGGGGAGATTGTCCTCTGGACATAATACGGTTGCTACCTTCCTGAAATGTCAGCCACTGGGTCTACCCACATCAGACTCATGCAAGATTTAGACCACTAAGGATTTACAATGGAGGTGGAGAGGGCGAGTGGCTCAAGGCTATGCCCTTCACCCAAAGATTTATGGTTAACAGTTGCTTTGGGAAAGAAATTTTCTTCATGAATACAGTACCCTATAAATTATCCATCCTCATGTCAGTAATTTCAGTTAAACTCACTGAATATGGCTAGACAGATAACTCAGGAGTATTTCCAGAGGACCTGGGTTCAGGTCCTGGGTCAGGCTGCTTACAGCTAGCTGTCACTCCAGTTCCAGGCTATCTATCACCCTCTTCTGGTCTCCAGGAGTAACTGCATACACACACACACACACACAGACAAATAAAAATAATCTTTAACCTCAGCGGTTCACCAGACCTCATTTTGGTAGAATCATTTCCTCCCTTCTAAGGTAGATGTTCTATGAATGTCAAGTAGACATTTGTTCACATCTCTTTGGGAAAAGTTAAAATAGAGGCTGGAGGTGCAAAGAGAAAGGAAGGCAAGACATAGACATTTATACACATGCTTCTATGTGCATATGTTCAGGTCTTAAATGATGGGATCTTGAGGCACGGCTAGAATCTTACAATTTTTAAAATTTATTTTATTTTATGTGCATTGGTATAAAGGTATCAGATCCCCTGGAACTGGAATTACAGACAGCTGTCAGCTGCCATGAGGTGCTTGGAATTGAAGCTGGGACCTCGGGAAGAACATCCAGTACGCTTAACTGCTGAGCCATCTCTCCAGCCCAGAAATCCTATATTTTCTAAATAGTTCCTATTTTCTAAATATATTTCCTGTATATTTCTAAAGTAGTCTAAGTTTTGTTGTGACATAAAAAAATCTGTGACAAAGTCATAGCAACCACTAGTACTATCAGTACTATATTTGACTATCTAAATCCAAAATTTAAGAAACTACTACTTATCAGTCAGAGCTCAGTAAAACTTGGATATGATTTTCTTGGCAACCAAATTAGCAAATGTAGTTGAATTCTAAGTAGAAGCCCCATGGTGAGAGGACATGTTCTGATTAGTTCCTGAGGCAGGCAGATGATGAGCTGTGTGTGTGGTGAACTATGAGCTGTTGTCCTGTATTGGAAAGGTAAGAGAACTCCATCCTTTCCCCTCAAGTACAGGATAAGAAGTGGAGAAGGGGCCATGTCCTTCCTACCTGCATTGGTTAGTTTTAACTGACACCATTTAGAATCATCTGGAAGACAGTTTTAAAGAAAAATTATCTTTATCAGTTTGGCCTGTGAGAGGTTGTCTTTGTTTTTAATTGATGCAGAAAGATCTAAGCCACTGTGGGTGGTACTGTCCCCTGGGTGGGTGGGGTCCTGAACTATATAATATGGGAGAAAACTAGATGGAAGCCAATAGCTTACATGCATCTATTTCTCTCTGCTCTTGACCATGGCTGTGAAGTTACCAACTGTTCTGAATCCCTGCCTTCCCCTCAGTGATGGAGTATCACCTGGAATTGTAGTCCATATGAACTCCCCTTTCCCTAAGTTGCTTTCTGCTAGGCTATTTTATTACAACAACAGAAATGGAACTAGAACGCACTGCTCTTTTCAGAGTTCACCCCTGCCCTTTGTGGGAACTCAGTGTTCTGGCAGGCTACGCTGAATAGAAACTCTACAAAGCCTTGGTGTATTCTGTGCTCTGGTATATTGCTTCGTGTCACAGGAATATTTACAGAAAGGGTTTTGTTTGTGGCTTCCTCTATTTAACCTTTATTTACTTAAACCTTTAAAAAAAAATCCCATTTTGATCCTGTTTCTCAACTCAATTAGTGGTGCCACTTGAACAAAGAAAAATAAAAGCAGACAAAAATAGATCATTTGTGCATTAAAATCATCACGTACCAGAGCCCAATAATAGCCTCTTGAAGGAGCAAGGCAACTTGACAGAGGGCAAACAGTTCACTCTCTCCATTGGTTTTAATTTTTTTTAAAAAGCAAAATAAACAAAACCAGACTTGGCATGTAGTAAGACGACAATAAGCATCTGATAAATAAATCAAGGTGCAGAAGGAAACAGTCAACATGACAGTCTCTGGTAGCCATTGCTTATTTTAGTGACAGCTACATCCAATATTTGTCATATAGGAAGGAATTCATTAGGATAAGTGAACTGAATTTAATGCTCAAAGCTGCTTTAAATTGCAAGGTTCAATAATTTTAATAAAAATGGATAAACTCAGGAGCCAGGAAGGATTTGATGCTGTGTTCAGAGAGTGGCTATGGTAACGCCAGCTATAAGATAATTGAATTTCAACCTGCCAGTGTGGTGGCTCATCCCTGTAATCCCAGCACTTAGGCAGCTGAGGCAGAAGGATTAACACAAGTATGAAGCACACAGGCTTTCGCCACGAGTTCTAAGTCAGCTTGGTCTAAAGCAGATATCTTTTCTCCAAAAAAACAAAGAAAGATTTTATAGGTATGAGACACTCTTTTGTTAATGTCTAATGGATTGTGTGAAGTAAGTGTGTTTATTTCATAATTTAAAATAAGTAAGTCTGCAAACCAAACTTTAAGTATCTCTCAATTGAATTATCATGGAGTGGCCTCAGTTAACATTAGCTTCTGAAAGCCAGCAGATTGATGAATCTGCTTCCAAGTATAGGTCCTTTGGTCACTAGGAAGTGAGAGTTAATGATATCCCTGATTGACATGAAAAGGGAGGAGACAAAGGTGTGGGATGTAACCGCCCCATCTTAGTAGTAGTAGTAGTAGTAGTAGTAGTAGTAGTAGTAGTAGTAGTAGTAGTCTTCAGATGACATTTAAGAGGTTTGGATTCAGGCTGGGTTGTATATCCTGTGTCATAGATGTAACTAGTGCAGGTTGCTTTACTTGCTCTAAAGCGTGCAACCTGAGCACGGGGATTCACTTCTGAGGGCTGAGAGGCTCTGCTGTTAAGTACTTCCATCTTATAGATTGCAGAGGACCTTGGTTCAATTGCTAACACCTAGATAGTGGTCACAACTATCTGTAATTCAGTTCCAGATGATCACGTGTCTTTTGCTGGCCTCCATGGATACCAAGCCTACACATAAAGTACAGATGTACATGTGGGCAGACTTGTACACATAAAAACAGGTTATATTATATATTTGATATATATATACACATAGATAGAAAGAAAGAAAGAAAGATAGATAGATGATAGATGTATGTGTGAGTGTGTGTGTGTGTGTGTGTGTGTGTGTGTGTGTGTGTTTAACAATCCTGCTTGATAAACTGAAACTCTTTGTTAGCCAAGACCACATAATGCTGAAAAGCTCCTACATTTTGGTTGAACTATGACAACTTCAAAAACTTTAATAATTTTATTTCTAGAAGTAAGATAACGGGGACTGGAAAGATGGCTCAGTGGTTAAGAGCACTGACTGCTCTTCCAGAGGCCCTGAGTTCAATTCCCAGCAACCACATGGTGGCTCACAACCATCTGTAATGAGATCTGATGCCCTCTTCTGGTGTGTCTGAAGACAACTACAGTGTACTTACATATAATGAATAAATAAATCTTTTCTTTTAAAAAATGAAAGAAATGAAGGAGGAGGAGGAAGAGGAAGAGGAAGAAGAAGAAGAAGAAGAAGAAGAAGAAGAAGAAGAAGAAGAAGAAGAAGAAGAAGAAGAAGAAGAAGAAGAAGAAGAAAGATAACCTATGTCTCTGGGATGCTCCCCTTCCCTGCTCCTCTGAACTCAAGTAATGGCTGGCCAGGGAAGATGTTCTTTCATCATCTGCCATTCGTTAACTGGCTTCCACTGGCTATCACCTGCAATGGCCAATTACAGGCCCAAAAGGCAGCTTTCAAATCTCTTTTCTGTCCTCCGTCCTCTAAAACCTGTAAGAAGGGAGTCTTAATCTGTCATGTGGGTCTGAACTCTCCTTCGATGCCCGTCATCATCTGTCTACAGATCCCAAACCCCAAACCTTTCACTTTTCAGCTTCAAAGCAACAAACTTTGAGCTGAGTCGAGGTCCCTAAGGTCTAGGGAACTTCTCAGGCCATGAAGGGTAGCAGCAGGAAGCTGGGTCTCCTTACCTGAACCTCAAAATGCTAAAACACCAACAAAAACCCATATGTGATGTTTGTGCATTCCTGTCCCTGTTAACTATGGACGAACAGGTAAACTAAGGAAAAACAGAGTTTGGATGAGAAATGTTCCCTCAGGGTTGAATACCATGGTATTGTTTAGAGATGATTAAGGGGTGTGGCCTTGCTGGAGGAAGCGCATCACTGGTGTGCGTTTTGCAATCTGATAGGCTCATTCTTCTTCACTCTCTCTCTCTGCTCTCAGCTTCCTGATCCTGCTGCCACGCCTACCCGCCATGATGGATTTAGCTTCCTCTGGAACCATAACCCCAATAAACTCTTCCTGCTCTTGAGTTGCTTCTGGCTGAGGTGTTTTATCACAACAACAGAGAAGTGACTAATGCAGAGCTCCAGCTTTGCAAACGACACTAAATCGCCATCCTTTCCCACAGTCGTACCAATTACTCACTTGCTTGAACTGACTCGCTTATATACTAGAGAAATAATAATTGGTGTAGGACCTTGTTCCCATAGACAGCTGTTGTAAACAATAACACACCCTGAGACTTCAAATGTAACAGTGAAGAAGCGCCTGAAATTGAGTTTTTATTAGATATATAATATTTCTCAAAGCAAGGTCCCCTGTCTGTATAGAGTTACAACATTATAGTATTGCATTTACATTTCATTAATAATCAAAACATAATCAAAGCATAATTTACACAATCCATTGTTTATTTTGCTTGTGTTTATTTTTAGGGCATATGAGTGCTTTGTCTGCATGTGTCTCTCTCTGTCTTGCATCACTTGCGTGTCTGGGGCATGTGGAGGCCAGAGAGGGCACTGGATTTCCTGGAACTGTGAGCATCCATTTAGGTGCCGGGAACTGAACCTGGATCCTCTGGAAGAGCAGTCAGTGCTCTTAACCACTGAGCCATCTCTCTAGCACTACTTTCTATCCTTCCTAGCTGAGATGACAGTTGGTACCACCCTACCCAGCAAGTGTCTTGAGTGATGACCTTTCAACTCTTGCAATTTCCAGTTATAAGTACTCACATTTGATTCCATGCTTAGTAAAGGAATTGACGTCAGAAGAGGATGATTGTGTGACTAAAAGCAAGTTATGTTCTGTTTTAACTTGTTGGTCCTAGAGATCAAAGTTACATCATCAGGCTTCACAGAAAACTCCTTTAACTGCCGAACCTCAGTGTCTCTCCTCTTTACAAATATTCTATTGGATAGATAGGACCTGCTGAAATAACTTCCCACTGAAAGGAAATTATCAAAATTACAGCAGTCAAAGATAATATCTTAATCATTCTCAGCTAAGAACAAAGATAATAATGAGTTTGAATAAAGTAAAGACCAAATAAAGGCACAAGGTCATGCCAGGGAGGAGGCAGAAACTGCAGATGAGGGTATCTCTACCCTGGTAGGCATTACAGTCACCATGACATCTTTAAAACAGTGTGACAGCTCTGTTAAACATCAATTAAATTAGATTCCAGACCTGGGAGCCACACATGCATAATTCAAAGCTTCCCAGGTAATACTGACATGAAGATGGGACTGAGAGCCACTATTGTGGAGCAATTAAAATAGAGTGTTAGATGGGAGAGTTGGACCACGTACTACACAGGTTCACAGAAATAGAAGCAATTTGATACTTTAAAGAAATTACTTTGTAGGCTAGAAGGTAATTTAGCTTCAAATACTAGTATCGCCCTTTGCCTGAGTAGTGTTTCATACTGTTTTTCGTGTGTGTGTGTGTGTGTGTGTGTGCACCTATCATGACATGGATCAGAAGACAACTTGCAGGAGTCAGTTCTCTCCCTTCAGTGGGTGGGAGCATCTAACTTAGGTAGTCACCTTGGTGACAAAGGCCTTTGCCCCATGAGCCTTCTCACTTGGCCCCTACCATATTTTTTAAAAATATATGTGTGGGGCAGATTTTCATTCCTATATAATGAGTGCTTTTATTTCATTCAAAAGAAACAGATAATATTACCAGGAAAATTTGTTTTGCTTTGAAAACTAATCCACACATGAGTAGAATTTGAAAATCATTAACAACCAATGGGTCTGGATCCAACCCATACAGTCTGCCACCTGAGAAAGCTAATGGGCAATAGCATATGCGGGCAGGTTGATTAAAGTTACATATAGCCTGAGCATGTGTTTTAACGGGCGTGCTGAGAACTGAGTAGTCAGAGATGATGTTCAGAAAAACACAACAGCAAAAAATCAAGGGAGAACAATACAGCAATCATCATGGCACTCAGGACAGAGACGAGCTGGAGATAAACTAGGCAACAGTTGGCTGCTTCTTCAAGCATCGCCTCGGAGGTGTAACTACCCTTGATGCCGCAAGTGGTAGAATCTCCAGATTGGGTGTGGGGAAGTGAATTTTGATGGGGTTTGTTTTAAAAGGAAGAAAATTTATGGAGGTTTAAAAAATTAGGAAAAAAGTGAAAACTCCCTGGCGCTCAACCTTCTTGTATCAACCCCTTCACAAATAGTCTCTCTAAACTATTTATTATTTGTATTGTATTGGGGGCATGCAGGTGAGACGGTGGCCTGGAAGGGGTGAAAGGACAACTCTCCAGAGTTGGTTCTCACCTTTCGACATGTAGGTTTCTAGGACTGAACTTAGATCATCAGGCTGGGCCGCTCCTTTGTCCACTGAATTACATTGTCAGCTCCTCCTTACAAATAGTCTGTATGACAGTTAGGCCTTAATTTATCTTCCCAGCAAAGGGAAATGATCAAAACCTAGAGAAACAGAAGCTTGTAAATTCCAATTCTGCTGTTTTCCGTGTTCACAGGACAAAGTAGGCAGACCATGGAATTGCACATGGGCTGACCCCTGCAGTTCAAGAAGGACTAAGGATTTGCTAAGTAGCTGGTTACAAAGCCTTGATCTACTAAGTGAATCAAATAGTTGGATGCACTTTGCTTGAGACACACAAGTTTCAAGGATTTACTTTCAATCAAAAATTAGGGGACATCACTAAATGCTTAGTACTTTGGACTTCATTAGAGATCAAAGTTACAGCTGAGACTGTAACTCAGTTAACAGAAAACTTGTCTGGCACGCATGGTGGTGGAGAACTATTTAATTCTGGATCCTATTCTTTATGGAGTTTTGGCCATTCTTGACTTTTAAGATAACTGGAGATGATCCAAAGTAGGGTATTCTATTTTAATATTTTTAACTAGAACCTAACTGTTCAGAAAACCCACCCCATAAAACACCCGTGCTCTAGGAAGTACTTTGGAGTCTGAAACCATGGTCTCTTCACTGACTGTGGGGGACACAAAGGAAAAGGCCCCGTTCTGGGCAACGAAGCTGTTAGTTTCTGCTCTGGTACTACACGTGTCTTCTGCTTTGCCCTCATTTCAACTCTCTGGTCCACAATTCATTAAATCCCGGTGTAGGGATCATTATCGAACTAAGGAAGGTCAATATTGGTATTTCCATCTGTTCGGAGTTGTCAATACATGGCTCATTCAGTTTTGCTTGACTATTATTTACTTATTTATGTGCGTGGTATATTTGTGGATACATGTGTGAAACCGCACATGCCCCATATGCAGTTACAGAGGCCAGAGACCCAGTGTATTCCCCCATCTCTCTCTCTCTCTCTCTCTCTCTCTCTCTCTATATATATATATATATATATATATATATTTTATATATATATATATATATATATAAAATAGAGGTTCAGATATGTGTATATATATATATACACATATCTGAACCTCTATTTTATTCCACTGTTTCAGTTAAGCTTGCTGTCACTGAGTTCCTAGAATCTCCCCATTGCCTCCCACCAACACTGGGGTTATGGGCAAGTGTAACCATTTCTGGATCCCATGTAGGTGATGGAGACTTAACCTCAGGTCCTTGCTTTCACAGCTCTTACCCACTACTCCATCTTCCTTCCCAGCCTCTGCTCTATATTCGAGATGGGATCTCACACAGCCCAGGCTGGTCTTGAATTTTCTGTGTAGGCAAGGATGACCTTGAACTCCTGGTCCTCCTATCTCTACCTCCTATGTGCTGGGATTGCACATGTATGCCAGGAATCCAGCTTTAGGTCTTAGATTGAAAGGGGCTTCTCTAGTTCCATTTGCCAAAGGCAGCCTTGACTGTGGGTATTCCCGTGCAGCCTGCCCAGTGTTTCTTCGACTCCATTGCCAAGCTGAATTATCTGCCCCAAATCTACATGATCCAAAAGTGCACTTCCTGTCAGGCACGAGGCGTGGGAAGGGTTATGATTGATCCCTGGAACAAGCACTCAGCCCTTGAATCTGACCTGAAAATCAACTCCCCCCCTACAGAACATTTCCTGTGTCATGCAACCTGACTCTTCTTCCTTCAGCTCAAATACAGGAAGATTGTCATTGTTCGGCCCAGCAAGCAGGGCCATGACCTAGCTTGAAAGAAAACCCTTGGGGACTCTAGGCTAGCTCTCAAATCAAGTCCAAACTCTCCTGCCTGGGATCTGCACATCACTGCTTCCTTGCATGTCTAGAGCATAGTAGGCCCAGAAAATAATTGTTGGAGGAATGAATTAGAAAATCTTCCAACTTTCCAATGCTGTTGCCTGTTTTGTAATTAAGGACAAACTTTAGGTTTCCCCGGGATTCTTTTCTCTACTCTGAATTTCTCTTGCCCTTTTTCTTTAGTTTCTTGAGTTTTGCCCAGGCACTCCTGCTCCCTACAGAAACTATACACCACCTTCAAGCCTCTTCCTTTGCTCTCTGATAGTACTTTGTGGTCAGAACAAATTGTATACACACATAGAGTCAACCTTTCATTCAAATCATTCAAACATTGTAATTGTGTAATGGTAGGAGGCCCTTTCCCTACTTTTCTATTACTCTATGACAGAACTCATTGTGCCTCAGGTACATTACGCATACCTCCATCTCATCTGTCTGTTCACCCTGCCTTGGCTTCAGAACAACTATAGAATTGTGTGTGAGTGTGTGTATGTGTGTGTGTGTGTGTGTGTGTGTGTGTGTATGTGTGTATGTGTGTGTGTATGTGTGTGTGTGTATGTCTGTGTGTGTATGTGTGTGTGTGTGTGTGTGTGTGTGTGTGTGTGTGTATGTAACAGAGATCTCACACGCAGAAGAGGAAGTGACGTCAGATTCGGAAGCCGAGCCAGTCCACCACAAATCTCTGTTTCCATCTCCTGGACCCTATTTTCCTCATCTAGGTCCACTTTTCAAACATTTCTCAACGACTTCAATCAGATAGGCACCAAGTATTCCAACACTCAAGCTGGGACATTTCATATCCAAACTGTGCTGTGAGTGACGTGCTTTGAATCAGACTCAAACAGCATTAAATGAGCTGAAAATTTGGTGGGATGCAAAGTAGATGCCAGACTCTTCTAACAGATTCTGGGCATCCTGCAGGACATTGGCAAGGACTCCACAGAGGCGAGGCCAGCATTTACCACTGGAACCCAGAAGGAACTGGCAAAGGGGTAACCAGATCAGAGATTCTTTATGAAGTGTTGTCCTTGGGCCAGAGCAACACAGCACCTTGCTGATGCAGAGGGGAGAATGGGGCAACCCATTGCCGAGGTCCTCCCAACACCAGGGATGAAACCCAGAGTACTCCAGAGTTGAGGCAACAACCAATCCACTTAGTGCTGCTCTTGGGGAAGTTTTCATTCGCAGTGGGTGAGATTTAGTGCAGAGACGTATAACTGGCCAATGGGCTTAGAATAAGTGATCGTTGCATACCAGGCCCTAAATGAGGCATCTATGTCATCCCCCTGCCGCAAGGATAGTAGAACACTGAGGAAGAAGCAACAGAAAGATTTTAAGAGTCAAGTAATGCGAAGGAGCTCTGTGAATTACCACCTTCTGGCCATGACACACTATTACACCCGTAAACTCACAGGAGGTTACTGGCACAAGGCTGGGCCCACATGGATGGAGGAGGTGCTCTCAGGACCCAGCCCTCCCTGAGAGCTGTAGGTATTAATGGTTTCTGGGGCAGGGAGAGTCTTATCTTCAGTGGTACACCCACTAAATAACTCCTCAGCCATGCTCATGCAGGCACTCCTAATAAAAATGCAGTCGGGTTAGAAAAACATTTTAAAAGAAAATAAAGCAGGAGGAGGTAGATACCCTGGGAAGAAGAAAGGTTTGGGGGTTCAGTGGGAGGGCATAGGGGATGAAAGAGGACAGTGGGGGGCATATGATCAAAGTAGTGTGTGTGTGTGTGTGTGTGTGTGTGTGTGTATGCACGCGCGCAATTGTGAGAGAATATTTAAAAAAAAAATCAAAACATATTTCCCAAAGCATATTTTCTTATTCTCCCCATGGCTCCAGCCTCTGTAATATGGCTTCTGTTTCTGTATGTGTCTCAGACAGTCCCTAGAGCAACATGAGTCCAGTCTGACAAGGTAAGAATACATGTTTTAGGTCCCCTTACCACCTGGGTGATAAGTTCTGAATAAACACATGGAAGTTAAGCAAGCCTAATTTCTTTTCCCCGTAATGTACAGTTCATAATTCTGAAGTTCTGAGAAAAAAAATAAAAAAATCTAATGCTTAACTCTCTTCTAACCTCATAGAAACCTCACATGGCTCTCTGGCAAGCTTACCTCAAGTTCATTTGAGCAGCTGTATTTTTTGTGAATGAGCCAGTCAAGAGCAGAGAGAATCAAATTGATTCAATTCCAACTTCAAGGTCCGGAGGATGGAACATGGTGGTTGTGTCAAGACCGAGGAAGGCTTATTGGACTTGAAGTACATGGTTAATTTAAATCAACAACAAAAGACCCACTTGCTTTTGGGCAGACAGAAGGTTGACAGACTCTCAGTTGGCTGCTTGGGGTTCTGGCTCCCTTGTCTTGTTTCCTGCCCTTTGATTGCTGTGGAAGCTGGTGGGGCTCTTCTCTGCTTCCTAGCTGGGTAGATGAAATGCTTCCAGTTCAGTCTCTGGAGTTCCCAAGAAAGGGCAAAGCTTGCCTCAACCCAACAGACAAACGATTGCCTCTGCTTTGAGAAGGGCTGCTGATAAATTGGGTTGCAAATGGTACAGATTCAGACAGAAGACAACCATGTAATTTATAGTCATCTGACACTTGGCCAGGCCAGCAGAAGCACCACAGTCGTGGATGCTCCTGCTAGAAGGCTTATAGAAACTTGCATTTACATCCAAGCCAAGTGAGATCCCGTTCTTCTCTCCTATACCCCATTCCTTCCCATCTCCTCCCTTTCCTTCCTTAACTTTTCCTCCTCTCCACTCCCCTCCTTGTCTCCTCCCTTTCCTTTCCTTCCCTTCCTTCCAACCCCCTTTTCCTTCATTTCCCCCTTTCTTACCCCTCTCTGTAACATTCAGTGTGATATTTTTATGAACATCTAGAACAGTCATGCAAATAGACTCTGTCCTTAAATCTGAAGTGTTTCCATAGTAATCTCCAGTAACACGTCGGTTCTATTCTCAGTGATGAATGAAACCCATGTGCAGGACTTGAGTTCTATTCATCCTTCAGGTCTCAAATCCTCAGCCCAGTGTAGACAAGCATGCACACATAGGTACAAAGTACAATTGGAAACAGGTTCAATTTCAATCTCATGGCCTGCATTTGGAAGACATCCCGGAGATGTCAACCACAATGGAGGCACACTCAGACCTAGAGCATAGTCAGTGCCAAAGAAGATGGAAGTGGAAGAATTTGGCTTTCAGGGAAACTTGTTGTTTGTGGCTCTCTGCACTAGTGGCTTTTGTAGTCACTATGACAAAAAAAAAATTGACACAATAACCTTAAGAAGGAAGGTGTTACTTTAACTGACAGTTTGAAGATACAGCCCATCATGGTGGGGAAGGCATGGCACACGTGTCCACAATCAGGAAACACACAGGCACACACATAAACACATATATACACACACACGTACACACACATATACATACACACACATACAAACACATATACATACACACATATATGTACACACACATATACACATGCACACACACACACACACACACACATACACACACATATACAAACAAACAGATGAACATTGGCACCCAACTTGCTTTCTCCTTTTTTTTCAGTGTGGGACTCTACCCATGAAAGGTGCTGTCCACATTAAGAAACTTCTTCCCACCTCAGCTAACCTAATCCAGGAGCTGCTTCTCAAACATGCCCAGAGGTTATTTTCTAGGATGATTATAAATCCTATCAACTTGTCAGTTGATATGAACCCTCACGGTCTCCCTCTTTCTGTTTTCTTTCCTCTAACTCAAATGCATGAAGTCTGTTTCAAGACGGGTATAAGACACGTGCCCCAAGACGGGTCCTGACTTTTCTCAGAATTCACTGCGGTTAGAGAACTAAGGAAGGGTGGGTATGAGAGAGAGCTGCTTCCGCAGACAGGTAGGGTAGGTTCTCAGGTGGGTAGGTTGTTCACTCACGTAGGCCACTAAGCTGTTAGCAGGTTCCGTGTTTCAGCCATCAGATTTGTCTGTGAGTCTTAGGAACAAAATGGAGTCCTTACTTGAGAACTTTTCCCAAGGGGTAGGGGGCATGGTTTAGGACAATATACTGCTTTGCTATGGCGAACATATATGACTTGCAACTATTAAAGCCAGGTACTTCAGAACTAGGGAAGAGCATTTGTTCATGTAGTTCTATTTCTCCTTCAGTGGGCAGCAACCAAGGCTTCAGAGGAGACATAGCTGGGTCACCTTTCCCTTCCCCCTGCCCACTCCAACACATTTGGATTTGTGTTTTAGTCCTTGCATGGGAACCTCTCAACTCTGGGAAGACTGGTGACTTTATCTTTCTATGCCTCTGATAACATGTTAAAGAGATCTGACAGGATCTGACACACATTCATGATGGAGACAGAAGGAGGACCAGAGATCAGTGATTCAGCACAGTTGGAAGGCAGCAGCTTCCCTCAGCTCACTACAGTCTGAGAGTCTCTAGACAATCTTCCTTCCTCTATTCCCTTCATGGATCTCAGACCTATAAACCAAAGGTCCTCTCGGTCTCAGCTCAGTTCGTCCCCTGTGTGTCTTTTGGGGCACTTCTCCTGATACATGTTTTATATGACTAACTTGTCTAGACATTTGAAAGCTTGGTCTCCAGTCACTGCCACTATTTGAGGTGCTTTAAGTGGTACAGCCTCACTGGAAGAAGTATGTGACTGGGGACAGGCTTTAAGGGAAAAAAAAGTTCTAGGTGACTTCTAGATCTTTCTTTCCATGTTGTGCTTGTGGTTCAAGATGTGATCACTCAGCTTCCTGTTCCTGCTGCCATGACTGCTGCTTGCTGCCATGTTACCTCCCGGCTGTCATGGACTCTTCTTTGTCTGGAATTCTAAGCCTAAATAAACCTTTTCTTCTATAAGTTGTATTGATCATTGTGTTTTATCATATCGACAGAAAAAAATAACTAATTACACTAACATAAGGAAGTTTAACAAGTCTAAGACTGGGGAGATAGACTTGGGCTATAGACCAGGCCATAACACTCTCTAGCACTTGGAGGGAAGCTGTAGCCACCCCTTCTAAGAGTTCTGTGGGTTGAATATGAAGACTTTCTTTCACTCAGAACTACCGCTTGTTTAAGATAAATGTCTAGACCTGTTCACCTGCCGGCTGGGCATCCCTGATCCCAAACAAACCCTGAGATCCGAGACGTTCTAAAATCTGAACAAACTCCACATCTGACTTCATGTGACAGATCACATAGCCAAAGCCTGAAAATAGACCCATCTAATGCTCCTCACATGTTGTGTATAGGCTTTGTGTAAATGAAGAAATCTCATTTAATGGCTGGGTACCTCCCCCAAGATTTCTCACTACGTCTATGCAAACATCTTAAAACCTTGGAACTGAAAGTCTGAGTTCTAAAACACTTTCATTCTAAAGGACAAACAGGTAGATTCTTCTGCTGCCCCTTGTCAGCTTTGTAATTGTGATTTTAATCCTTGAGCAAGAAGCTCACCTCAGATCTTGTGAGCATAGAACCCAAAGGAGTTTGAGTCAATAATTTCCAGCCTGTGTGAGAAAGCTATCTGCTAGGCAGCCATCCCTTAGAGAAAGCATCTAATTGAGGTTGTCTCTAGGATGTTGGCACAGCATGTACCCCAGATGCAGTCGTGGCATATGGAAAAGAATGTGACACCTGAAGGTCTAGCTTCTCCTTTAGCTAATTGTGTTGTGGGGTATTCACCAGAGAAGACTGTTCTGACATGGGGTTAAGCCAATAGAAAGTCTTTATTAGTCATCCAGTGACTCCACTGGGAGTTTGGGATCCCATTGTAGCCCCAAGCCTTTCTCAGGGTGAGCTTTAAAACACAAAAGCTGTGTTCTGGGTGCCAGGGTGAGTTGGTACCCAAGGAGGATATGCCCCTTCCCAGAAGTGAAGAGAGGGAGGAAGGAGGAGAGGCAGAGGGGTGGCAGTGGGGCTGTGATCAAGTGAATAAATAAATAAATTAAAGGAGGGGGTAGTTAACGTGTTCTGGGATGACATACTTCAGTTAACAAGAACAATTAGCCAGAAGTAAAACTACAAATCTATAAAGCAAGGTTAGTACATTTTGAGACTTTCCCAGAACATTGATGGATTAGGTCTTTGTTTTAGTTTTGGCAGGTGGTGCTGTCTACGTGCTGAGTTTTATAGCCCAAATGGTACTACTTCCATCATGGAGTTAGTTGTGCTGAAGTCTGAGGTCTACTAAGGTCTGGGGCCCGGTTCCATTTGTAAGATGAGGAATAAGCAAGCCATCACATCTGAGCAGCAGTAGCAGAGTAGATTCTCCTCAGTCTAGAGGCGTAGGATGTTCTCGGTGGGACCACATTACACTGCATGAGCCCTCTAGAGAAGGGCCAGACTCATAGAGCACATGGGGCTTTTCCCTCACTAGTGAATTCTTATGTCTACCCAGCTACTGCCTCCGCCGCCTCCTCCTCCTCTTCTTCTTCCTCCTCTTCCTTCTCCTCCTCCTTCTCTTTCTCCTCCTTCTTTTTCTTCCTTCTTTTTCTTTTCTTCTTCCTCTTCCTTCTCCTCCTTCTTTCTTCTTTTTGAGTCCTATGTTTATGTGTATGTGTGTATGTTTACATGTGTATGGATGCACTTGTGTGTAAGTGAATGTTCACATGTGCGCGTGCATGTGAAGGCCAGATGGTGACTTCAGGTGTTTTGATTGCTTGATCTCCTCTCTATTTACTGAGAAAGGGTCTCTTTTTTATACAAAGATTGCCAGTTAAGTTAGTCTACTGACTAGCTTACCAAGGATTCCCCCATTTTTCTGAGTACTGATATATATATCAGTGCTCAGATAGATGTGTATATATATGTATATGTATATGTATATATATATATATACATATATATATATATATATATATATATAGAGAGAGAGAGAGAGAGAGAGAGAGAGAGAGAGAGAGAGAGAGAAAGGGGGAAGGAAAGAGATAGGTATATAGATGATAGATAGATAGATAGATAGATAGATAGATAGATAGATAGAGATATATTGATAAGCTGACACACTCACCTAGATTTTATGTGCATGCTGAAAATCCAAACTTGAGTCCTTGAGCTATTTTTTTTAAAAAACATCTTTACAAGCAACTTAGCCTCTAAGCCACCTCCCAATCTGAGGTCCATATTTTTAATGCTGATCATTATCTCGGAGTCTTATCAAGAAAATCACTTTTTTCATTTTATCTCAGAATTTTATAACAGGGCACAGTCGTGTCATCTGGATTCTGTAATTTAATAAATTCAAAACAATGCTTTGGGAATTTTGACATATGTTTTCATATGAAGTCAAAATATAAAAATTGCTACTGAATCGAGGATCCTCTAACAAAGGGACCTGCCGTCTCCTCTAATAAGAGTGTCCTGCAACAGATTTTTGAGGCTGGGAAACATACTTTAGCAACTTTTTCTGTAAAGAGCTAGTGAGTGCTCAAGCCTTCCCAGTATATCAGCTACTTTTTATAGTTGTGACTAAAATACCTAGCAGAACAAGGTAAGGGAAAGGGATGTGCTTGGACTGAGTTCATTGGAATGGGGAGGTCATGGCAGAGTCCATGGCAGTGGACTCCTAAGAACATAAGCACCAAGAAGCAGAGAGAACTGGAACAGAACCAGCAAGGCTTTCAAAGGCATGTGTCCAGTGACTTCCTCCAACCAGCCAGCCTCACCTGCTAAAGATTTCACAGCTTTCAGAATAGCTACTAATTAATGTTCAAAAGACGAGCCTTGCCCAGGACAGTTCAGAACCCAAGTTCTGTTGCCATCAGCAGCGTTGACACTGTGGAGTCAAACAGCTGCAGACACACCTGAGTGATGGACCTCGATGTGTTCCATCGCAGCGGTGACTGCACCAAGGTAGCACAGTGGTGCTGGGCAGGCTAGGGAAGGAGTACGTGAGTTTGAAACCAGCCTGGGCAACTCAGCGAAGCAGTTATCTCAAAACAAAATGGATCCAAGCATAAAAGCAGCAAAAGCAAAACTGGGTGATAGACAACTCTGACTCAGAGATGCTGTATCAGTCATCTTCTGTTGCTGTGATAAAATACCTTGACCAAAGGAAGAAAGTGTTTGTTTTGGCCTGTGGTTCCAGAGAGGTAGTGGAAAGGTTCCATAATGGCAGAAGAGGCACACGAGCAAACAGTCCGAAGAAGCTGAGCGGTCACATCTTCAACTACACACATGAAATAGAGAACAAACTGGAAATAGGACCAGGCTGTACACCCTCATTACCAACCCCAGGCTATACACCCTCAACACCAACCCCAGGCTATACATCCTCAACTCCAACCCCAGGCTATACATCCTCAACTCCAACCCCAGGCTATACATCCTCAACTCCAACCCCAGGCTATACATCCTCAACACCAACCCCAGGCTATACATCCTCAACTCCAACCCCAGGCTATACACCCTCAACACCAACCCCAGGCTATACATCCTCAACTCCAACCCCAGGCTATACACCCTCAACACCAACCCCAGGCTATACACCCTCAACACCAACCCCAGGCTGTACACCCTCAAAGCCAATCCCTAGCCATATACTTTCTCTGGCTCCACCTCCTAAAGGTTTCATAACCTCCCCAAATAACATCATCATCAGAAAGAGAGAGAGAGAGAGAGAGAGAGAGAGAGAGAGAGAGAGAGAGGAGGGAGAGAGAGGAAAGAAAGAAAGAAAGAAAGAAAGAAAGAAAGAAAGAAAGAAAGAAAGAAAGAAAGAAAAAAAGAAAGAAAGAAAGAAAGAAAGAGGAGGAGGGAGGGAGAGAGAGAAAGAGGAGATAAAAAAGAAAGAAACCTCCTTCACCTTCTTTTCTTTCTTCCCCTCCCCCTCCCCCTCCCCTCTGCCGACTGAACCCAGGGCCTTGAACCTGGCAAGCATGTTACCACTGAGCTACTTGGGAACTGTTCACATTTTTTATATTATTTGTAAAAAATTATGCAGTGAAGCATGCATTTTCCTAGCAGCTACTTGGCTCTTTTAAATAGGCATCCATCTGGCCGTACATTAATTTATAAATCCTGCTTTCATACTGTGGTAATGGCTTTTTATTGTTGGGCAAAGGTTGCAGTAAAGAGAATGGGATCCTTGAATATCACAAAGCAATTCATTCATTCTCCTCAGGATGGTTTCAGAGAAATAGTAAATATTTTGAAAGCTATTCAGTCTCAAGTTTGGATATATATTTCTATTTTGTGAATATTTGTTTTGCCTTTTGTTTACTGACTTGAAAGTTGGGCTTACATAAATATTGGATCTTTTCTGTGGAATTTCACATTGTCCATTCCATGGCAAAGGTGGGAACTAGTTGCCACGGAGATGATTTCCAAAATTCCAGTTAGGTTTGTAATTTCTATTAGGATATGAGCATCCAAAATAAATGAATTTTCACAATGCCCTTAAGTGTCTAAGCCAACCTTTAAACTGACCCCAGTGCATTATCCATGGAATTATCTAGATATAATTACTTGTGCTGGTACTAAGAAGTCATTGGATATTGATACTTACTCTTAGGTGTTTGGAATGAATAATTAGGAAATAATTGGCCATATTCTACATTAAAATCTCAATTCTTTGCATGGAAAAATACCCGGAAGGTTGGTACCTGGAGGGTATCTGAATGATCTTATTCATCTTCCTGTTAGTTTTGCAGAGCTGGGAACCCAGCCCTCAGCCATACTAGTCAGGTACTCTACCACTGAAATACATCTCTATCCATGAAGCAGAAAGTAGAAAATGTAAATATAACAGACTTCACGTGCTTTTAATCCCAGCACTCAAAAGGAAGAGGCAGGCAGGTCTCTATGAGTTCAAAACAAAATCAACCAACCAACCAAACAAACAAAAACGAGTTTTCCCTTTTGGGTTGTATGTGTTGAGCAAAGGAAAGGAGAGTAGATGGTAAAATCTAATGTCCTCTTTCAGAACTGCTAAGTTTGGGAAATAAAAACACAGAATGCCCAGTTACAATTTTAATTCAGGCAACAAACAGCTTTTATTTTGTGTATGTTCCATGTCGTAGTAAAAGAGAAAAGAATTTGTTGTTTATCCGAAATTAGAATGTCGCTGAGCATCCTGTATTTTTTTTTCTTGGTAACCCTCCCATGTAGATGTCAGAATCTTTAGGGGCCTTAGTATTTTCATACATTATTTTATCTTATTAGCATTTCTATTTATCTGTTTGTTTTTATTTTGTTTCTTGGTTCTGAGGAGTAAGCCAAAGTACTTTGGCATTAAATGACAGACCTTTCCTCCTGGATTCTACCTCCAGACCTTGGTTTTTAAAGATAGGATCTTGCTGTTTTCCCAGTCTGGCTTTGAACATATGATACCTCTATAACACTCCCCTATTACTGGGATTAAAGGTACATGCCACCATGTCTGTTTGATACTCAAGTGGGCCCCAGTTGTTGGTGGCTGGACACCGAGGTGGCTTCCTTATTCTTGACCCATCCAAAGGCTTGGGCCTACATTATGGTGCAGAAATGTGGACTCCTTTGGTATGAGTTTTTGTCATTTCCAGAATGTGCTCTTAGCCCTGGTAGGGATTGTGGGGGGAGGCTAAGTCAGTGATGTAATTACTTTGTAAACAAGAGGGCCAGAATTTGATACCCAGAAACCCGTGTAAAAAGCTGGGTGTGGTGTTGTGTGCCTGTAATCCCAGTGGTAGAAAGGCAAAGAGAGGTGGTTCCCGGAGGTTCCCAGAGGTTCCTGCACAATCACTGGCCAGCCAGTCTAATCTACTGTGTGAGTTCCAAGCCAGTGAGAGACTCTGCCTCAAAGAGCAAATGCATGCGAGAGGAAGATGGTGCCTGACACCTGCCCTTCATACATATGTGCACATGAACCCACACATAAATATAAACATACACAGGTTGCCCTCAGCAGAATTAAATAGTAAAACAGAGCCCTGCTATTTGTAAGAACCAGTGTAGGTAGTATCAAGACAGAAGTTGCTAGAAGATATTGAGTTAACCACCATCCCAGAAAGAAGAAACAACTTACAGGAGGCTCTTGCCACTTTCTGCCACCTGCCTTCATTTAGCTCATCCATCCATCCATCCACCTATCCACCCATCCACCTATCCACCCATCCACCCACCCACCCATCCACTCACCCACCCATCCATCCATCTACCCATCCATCCATCCATCCATCCATCCATCCATCCATCCATCCATCCATCCATTCATCCATCCATCCATCCATCCATCTATTCATCCATTCATCCATCCATCACCCATGTTCTCACCTTCACTCTGGGCTCTATTATCCACACTGCAATAGAACAGTGAATAAGCTGGATAAATTACTTCCTTTGGAATGTTTTATTCCTCATGGAAAAAGATTATAAGAAGAAATAAATGAATGAGAAAATGTATAGATCTGGTTCTGGGAAGAAATGTAGAAATGTTTGGTTCCCAACATGGTGGCTCACAGCTCCTGTTCCAGGGAATCCAATGCCCTCTTCTGGCTGCTACCGGTACTGCATGAATATGATATAGATGCATTCAAGCAGGCACTCTCATGTATAGATAAGTAATTTAAAATAAAAACAATCTGGACATCCTTGGTGACTTTTCAATATGAAGAGATGAGTCAAGTACAGTCAAGTCATGTCCCATGACTTGTGACTTGAACAACATGTAACTAAGTCAGTATAAGATCAGAAGAAAACAGGCACAGATACAGTTATTACTGGAAAAGTTCAATGACTTAGAGAAGAAATAGAGTTATTTTTTTCTTAAAGAAATTTGAGTTGACCACCAATCTGTTTTCACTCATCGAACAAACATTTCATGCCCTTATTGACTCAAGAGAGACTGCTATTCTGGTTGTGTGTTTGTTTGCCTTAAGTTACTTTTACAAAATAAGCATAGAGTATTAGCTGGCATGATTAGCTTACACGGTCAATACACTGTTGCATGGAAAGTTATTTCCTGGTCATTTAATAAGGTGCGATTCCCAAGTCTGTTACAAGGAGTGTCGAAAGTCTGTATTATGAAACCATCCCACTCCACAGGGCAAACTAAATCAGATCAATAGCAGTGGTTCTAATTATTACAAGGTGGGGTGAGAGGAGAATGAGGATGGATAGATGCATTCCTTACATTAGAATTCACTGGAATTTGAAAACACTCCAGCAAAGCTATCAGGTATAAGGTTGTGGACAGAGGGCTTTCTACAGATCTGCTGTTTGCCTAGAAGGCACCCTGTGGGTTACCCCCCAGGAGTTCACCTTCCTGGTTGGTTTACACTGGAAAAGAAAGGTCTCTTGACAAATAGCACTCAGCAGTTTGCCCAGCTGTGAGATTTCCATTAACCAAACAGAAGTCCTCCAGCATACATTGCGTGTTTGCACAGCTAGCATGCGGTGGCATCTCATCAAGGCCCGCCGTTGTCTGCAAAGCCCTTCAAAGTCCTAAGTCTACAAGAAAGCAAACAGTTTGCCCAGTCATTACTGTCAGACTTGGTTTTCATAAGGCAGCTTTGAATGTCACCCAGTCACCAGTTGAATCGAATCTCAGCGAAGCCACACATATCATGGTGGTTAAATATTTCCCGGCAACTACTTTCTCTCTGCCAAATGGTTGGGAATGATATGGGTATATTGGGGTGTCTTTAAGAACAGTAAAATCTTTTGGGAATGGGGGCAGGGGTCAAGAGTCCCAGATGCCAGATGGCCACCAAAGATGCCTTAAACCCAAGACTTTCAGTTTCTTGTCTCACAGATTTGAAAAACAAAATATTCAGACCACGGAGGATAAGTCTTAGAGAGAAATTATTATGGATTTATAGGTGGGAGCTTAAGGTGGGGTGCAGGGAACACTCGCATACAAGTACAAAGCTCCTGTGTAGCAAGGCGGGTCACAGGAAATAGGGTACCACTGAGTATCACTGCCTTGGCGCTAGCAAGGCTTTACTGACTGGAATGCTGGATACAGGGAATGCACGGGCAGTCTAGTTCCCTTCTAGATGTCAATGTGCCTCAATGCATTCTCTGTATGGTTTCCAGGAAAGAGCTACTCCAGAAAAAGTGTTGTTGTTGTTGTTGTTGTTGGAGGCGATCCCAAGGCAAAGGAATGCCACAAAAATCACACCACGCAACACACCTCATATGAGAGATTTATGGGGGTCAGTATACAAAAGACTACCTCTGAGCAGGAATTGAAAGGCCACGAAGGCACCGGCTTTAAAACAGGTATAGCACATGCACGTAGGGAGACTATGCAACTCGTGGTGTTTGATGGTGGAAGTGTGTCACATTTGACTGCTGGTGATGGGAGTGGGCAATGGCGCTGAGTCACTGAAGGCGACTGGGGGAGTACCTGGTTCTGGAATCTGGGTGGTTCTCGGTTTACCAACAAAAAGAAGTAATGAGAAGTCAGATCTCCACCCTCACCCCTGCTTCTAGCATCTCCATACTCTGACTGTGGTGGAAACAGAGACTTGGGGGCTTGAACATTTATGACTACCAAAAGCCCCAAAGGCATCCCCAGCAGTTTCCAAGTATGGAAAGAAATGGATCCCTGACTTTTATTGAGGAGTTTTTCCAGGTGTTGTGAAACCACAAAGCACTTTCCTTCAAAGTTTGGTGGAACACACTGTGGGAATAGATCTGCAACTGGTGATTGTGTATAAGACCTGCTTTTGAAGAACCCCTTGTCTATATATTTTGCTACTTGCTTGGAGCAAGTATCATAATAATTGTTGCATTTACTTGTAAGAAAACTAATTCTCAAAATGGTTCTAGGATTTTTCTTAGTATTATTTACTTTAGTGAGTAGAAGCAGATGTCAACTGCTTGCAGCTCTGGCCTGACAGTCTTCTCCCTCCTTGCCTTCATTTACAGATCTTCTGGGTCCTTGGAACTTCAAATGAAGCCCATAGCTGGTGTCTTAATTTTCTTTCTGTTGCTCTGATAAACACCGTGGGGGGGGAGTTGGGGATGGTTGGGGGGGTTGGGGGGAAGGAAGCCGGAGGCTGTGGAGGAATGCTTTCTTACCACTTTGCCTATGGCTTGCACATCCTGCTTTCCTTGGAAAAAGGAACCTTGGACCATGTGCCCAGGGGTGGCACCATTACCAGGAAGCTGGGCCCTCCCACATTAATCATCATCCAAGGAAATGCTCCCTACCCCCCACATGTCCATGGGCCAACCTGATGGAGGCAATTCCTCTATTGAGTTTCCCTCTTCCCAAGTGAATCTAAGTGTGTATCAAACTGACGACAACTAACCAGCCCGGTTGGATGTGGTGGCATATGCCTATAATGCCAAAACTGGGGATGGTGCACAGGCAGTAGAATTGTAAATTCAAGGCTACCCAGGCTACAGAGAAAGTTTGAGACCTTCCCAGACTACAGTGAAACCTTGTCTGTAAACAAAGGAGTGAATGTGACCTCCTGGTAGCAGCGAGAGCCCCTGTCCCCAGGCCCCCTGTACCTGTCCCTAGTCAGTATCTCAGGCTTCACAGCAGACTCATTGCCCCTAAACATGGCCTTTAAACAAGACCTGTGCAAGTTCCAGAAGCACTTGGCTAGAAACTGATGGATGCAGTATTTTATCCTTTCAACCAGATGTCAGCACACAGCAACCTTTGAAAGTCTCATGGATCAAGCCCCCAAAGGGACACAGATCAGGGTATTTCTTAAGGCATTCTGTGGATCTGAAGAGAAATCTTTTCATCTTTACCTCTTGAAAAAAATATGCCTTTTTTTTATATTCTAATATATTCTTATATTTATTCTTATAAGAATATTCATTCTTATGTTTGAACATTTTACCAAAAACATACATTTATTTTATTGTATTAAGTTAATGAACACAAATATGCTTTGCACGTGGGACTTATCCCATGAAAATGACTGCTCAAATGTGTAAAGATGTGAAAGAAACGATGCTCGCTCACCACAGTGTTACTTACTACACTACAAAATCAAGAGAGACTTAAAACACTCATCAACAGGCAAATGCTTGACTTAATTATTAAAAAAGCACAGGTCCAGATGGTTTTAGTGCAGAATTCTATCAGACCTTCAAAGAAGACCTAACGCCTTTTTTTTTTTAACAAATACAATTGTGTTCACAATTTCATGTGTACCCAATCAGGAAAGAGGGAGGGCGTGTTAATGTCCCTTTGCACTAGTGTGACAGTAAGGGGGGTGGACAAGCTACCTACTGCTTGAAGGATTTCATCAGAACTTCTCTGTTGATGCAAACATTTAAATTGAATGATCAATGTCAAGTAGATGCTTGTGAAATGAAGGCTCTCCCGTCATGCCCTGTGTTGCGTAGTAATGCATGGTGTTCACTGCCCGTAAGAAAAATTATCTATTGGAAATCAATGCTGTGTCCACATCATCCAATTGCTTTGTTGATCACCAGTTAGATGAGACCAAATAAGACATTTTGCATTTTCCTGCCAGCAGTTTTAGATCAGCTCATCTCGATAGAGCTTGTTCACATTTCAGCATAGAACTGGCATTTTAAAAGTCACTGATGATGGAAAGTTTGAAAGGAAACAATGAATTGCACTCCTCCCCCAAGCTGTGCCTTCACCCACTGCACCTTTTTGTGAATAACATCCTCGGGACCTTCATTGTACTTTTGGTAACTGTTTCTTCTTATCCTGAACAAGATGGTGCCTCAGAAACCTCAGAAACAGCATTCTAGCTTATCCTGAACAAGATGGTGCCTCAGAAACCTCAGAAACAGCATTCTAGCGCAGCCCCGGAATGAAATATGTGCCCCAGAAATGCCTGTGGCACTGCCAGTGATCCATGGAGTAATCTCAGGGCCAGAAGACTCAGGATGGGTGGCCTACTGCCAGGGGCTTTTCTGATAAAAGAAAACTTACATAGTAACAGACCCTGCTTCTTGAGGAGGAAAGAAATTGTCACTGCTCTTTTATGCACTGTGAGTTTTCTTCTAAAATAACCTCCAGCAGGCTTCCAGCTCTCAACCTGCAGGCTAATCAAGGCTCTTCAGTCCTTACTGAGGACCAAGATTTAATCCTGGTTTCCTGCCCCAAAAGATCAGTCTTTGTCTGGGGCTCTAGATTGATGTTTGCCACAATTTTGGGGTACACATCAGATTGCCTTGTGAGCTCCTAATAAGAAGGAGGTGAAGTGTGCGTGTGTGTGTGTGGGGGGGGTATGTTACTATATTATCTAGTATATATAATATGCTTCCATATTGGAAGAACTAGGTAACACCCACAGCAGTCATCACCATGTGTAAGGAGAGATGGGTGGTCTGTTCAGAGCCTCAGAATTGATTCTGGGGTAATCCCGTGGCTTCTGCTATGGGGCTCTAACAACGTGCTTGGAAACGTGGGCGTGGCTGACTTATTCACAGTCCAAAGGTTTCCACTGTTCCAAATGGCCGGTAAGGAATGCGTGGCCCACCTCTGCAAAGGATCGAGGAAGCTCGATGGTATTTCTCAGCAAAGAAAACAAGGGTAGTTCTTTATGGCTTATGCATTCCTTCAGGTACTAGGGGTACTCATTGTACTCATAAGTAGTCTATGAAACAAAATAATGTGTTGGAAAAGCCGAGCTCTCGGGGATTGTGATTTTACCGAGACCAGTGTGTCGAGTGAATCCCTCTGGGGGAGTAGAGGCACTAACTTAGAGTGCTGCGCCTTCTAGATCAGGACTCTGAAGCACCAGGCCTAGAGCCCTGTCCTGCAAACTGTGAATTCATTTAGAGTTTGTGATGGTTAAAATGAGACATGTCTCCTAGGCTCCTGTGTTTGAACACTTGGCCCCAGCTGGTGGCGCTGTTTGGAGGGTTGTGGAACCCGTAGGTGGTGAAGCCTCACTGGGGGACGCGGGTTACTGCAGGCCGGCCCTGAGGTTTTAGGAAAGCACTTCCGGTCTCACTTCATTCTCTGCTCCCTAACTGAAGCCTAAAGGACCAGTTACTGCAACCTCCTGTCTTCCCCACCTGCAAGGACTGATCCCTATCCCAACCCCTTAAACCATGAATTAAGCCAAAATAAACCGGTTCTCCTTTAAGCTGCCTTTTCTCCTGGTTTTGACCACAGTGAGAAAAGTAACGAATTCAGCAGAACCTAAAGAAAGGTCTCCTGCCAAGCCTGACGAGCATGAAGGCAGAGCTAGCATTCCTCTGTTTGACTCTCGCCAGCATCTCATGCATCCCCCATCAGAAACCCGCTGAGAGACAGCCCCGAGGAAATCCCCGAGGAGCTGGTGTTTCTGAGTGCTCCGCTGGCTCGAAGACATCAGATACCTCCAGAGCACAAGCAGCCAAGCTCCAGTGCTCAGCCAGTTAGAAACCGTGGTGTCTAGGGATAGGTGGAGCCCGTGGGTTTGTTGTTTTCCCCTATTTAATTTCTTAGAAAATGGTTGAGGTCAGCGTATGTTTTGTATCACTTGCATGGAATGCAACAAAGAAGGAGGAGACCCACTTTAGTATGTGCTTTGGGTGGAGGAATAAATTTTACTCTCTCTTTATTCTGCGGGCAATGTGTTAACATGCCGCTGGCTGAATTACCCTGGACTTGAAACACCTGAAGGTAATAAATCCAAGTCCTATCAGGTGACTCACGGGAAAGGCATGCGGGCCTCCTCTTCCCTCCACTGGTCCGTGAGTGTGCATGCCAACCACCATCACCTGGAGGCTCATTGAAAACAGACTGCTGTGTTTCTCTGATTTAGTGTATTTCTGGGCTGGAATGTGGCCCGGAATTTACATAGCGGAGGAACTCCCAAGATGATGCTGACTTTGCAGCTCTGGGGTCACTCCCTAAGAATCCCTGTCCTAAGTAAAGGGCTACTGTTGCACAGCAATGGAGACACCCCATAAACCTGACACACTGGCACGTGTCTATGATCCCAGAACTGGGGAGATGGAGAAGCCAGAAGGGGTGGATGAGGTGGCAGGCTGAAGAGCAGAAGGAATAATCTACTACACACAAGGTTAACCCAGCTTGGACTACCTGAGACTCTAAATAATAAACAAAAGAACAAATTCACTACCCCAAATAGGTTCTTTTAAACCCAAGATTACTCATGCAATTCTCTCCTCAGGGACATACCAGAGATCCTACCTGTTAGATTAAGGTTCACAATCTTAGCCCAGCTTTTAAAAACATTTTAAGAGCCAACAGATTTGCCATGCGCCCCACCCAAGCGCCACTGAGACTCACAAGGCTGCTCCCCATCCCTTGTGATTTTGTGCCTTCTCAGTGTGGTGGCTCTCCTCCTGCAGTGGCTCCTTCCATTGTCCTTGCTCGAGCCCTTCCCTGTGAATGCTCTAACAATCAGACCAGACATCACTGTTTTGTCCCTGCCAGATCCAAGTCCTGGTCTTGTAGCATTTTTCTCTTTATAGTTTGCTCACTGAATAGCAAAACTTCTCTTGGCTCCTCTTTAAAAGTTCCACAACTTGCAGTGGGATGTATCTTTTGAAGGACATTGTGTCCAGCAATGAAGAGTCTACAAAGAAATGTGCACACCGTAATGGACAGGTATGATGGAAGATGTAGACTGTCAACCTGACACAGTTTGGAATCACCTAGGAGACAGACTTCTAGGCATGTCTGTGAGAAAGTTTTCAGAGAGGTTTAGCTGAGTAGCCAAGACTCACCATGAGTAAGGGTGGCACTGTCCCATGGGTTGAAAACCTGGACTGAATAAAAAAAGAAGTTGAACTGAGCAGAAGAATTCATCTCTCCCTGCTACCTGACTGGATGCAAGGTGACCATCAGCTTCAAGCTCCTATGACCATGCTTTCCAAGTGAACCAAAATAACCCCTCCCTCTCTTCCTTCCTTCCTTCCTTCCTTCCTTAAGTTTCTTCTGTCAAGTAATTTGTCAGAGCAAGAAGAGCAAGAAGAACAGGAATTTTCCACGGGGTAGGGGTGGGGGAAGAGAAGACAGCTCAGCAGTTAAGAACACTTACTGTTCTTACTGATGACCCAAGTTTGGTCCCCAGCACTCGCACTGGGCATGTCACAACCACCTGTATACAACCCCGGCTCCAGGGAACCTGCCTTCCACAGCTACTTCACTGGAGTGCACAAATGGGCATATATGCAAACAAGTCCTTACATTCATAATTAAAATGTAAGATCTATCTGGGGGTGATGGTGCATGCCTTTTTAATGCCAGCACTTAAAAGACACAAAGGTAGGCAGATCTCTGTGAATAAAGTCAGGTTCATCAACCTTCTGACTTCCAGGTCAGCCCAGGCTACCTTGTGAGAGCCTGTCTCAACAAGTAAATATATGAACAAATAAAAAACTAAATGAACAAGGTTTCTTTTACAAAGACAGTGATGGATCATTGTTTTCAGTTGTTAAATAGCTCATATTTGGGAGAATTATCATGTTTCTTCATTTAAGGATTAATTTAATTAATAGAACAGGAAGTTTACTCACAGTCTGGATAGACCCCTCCAGGTAAAAGCACATACCACACAAGGTTGATGACCTGAGTTTGCTCTCTGGATCCTAAGAAAGATAGAAGGAGAGATGTGACTCTATGAGGTTATCCTCTGAATCTTCACACACACACTGTGGTACACACATACTGTGGCACACAGGCACACACACTGTAGCACACATACTGTGGCACATGTGTACATGCACACACACACACACACACACACCACAAAAAATGATAGCATTTTAAAGATTTGTTTTACTCTTAATCATGCGCATACATGTGTGTTGTGTGTGGGTATGTTCATGTGTATGCAGGTGCCTGTAGAGGTAAAAGAGGACATCAGCTCTCCTGGCGCTAGAGATATAGGCAGCTGTGAGTTGCCCAATAGCTGTGGGTGCTGGAAGTGGAACTCTAGTCTACTGGAAGCACCCTTAACCACTGAGCCATTTTGTCAGCACATAAAATGTTTTTCTATAGTTTACAAAAAGATATATCTTATTTTATTTTACTCATGCCAATTTATGTAAACACAAACATATCTGGGGTTATTTTCAAAATATTCACAGAAATTAGGGTTATGATTGATTTTTTTTTCTTTAACTTTGAAGAGGGCTAGAGAGATGGTTCAGTGGTTAAGAGCACTAGCTGTTCTTCCAAAGGACTGGGGTTCAATTCCCAGCACTCACATGGCAGCTCTCAACTGTCTGTAACTCCAGTTCCAGGGGATCTGACTCCCTCATACCAATGCATATAAAATAAAGTTAAATAAATAACTTTTAGAATGTTTTTAAAAAAAAATAGTAAAGCAGTCTCTCAATTTCTTTTGTACTTTAAAAAAAAATCACTGTAGAATTAACAGCTTGTCAGTTTTTAAAAAAACTCAAGTTGCCTGCTTGATTATTGTTTCTGAAATAATTCTTGAATGGAAGCTAATAATACAGTTTTTTTTTTCAGCTAAAGGAAGAAAGGAAGGAACATGAGGTCAGACCTTGGCAACAAACTCATAGTCACATGGTGCGTGGTGTGGCGGCCAGTGTGTGAAGACCTTAACATTGGAGTGGAAACGTGGTCTGAAAAACAAACATGAGCCAAATCCCAAGGTTGTCAATGCACAGACACTGAAGAGAACTGTCCCGAGTTCGTAGGCTTTAAATGTCGAAGTTCTTAGACGCTGTTCAAAGATCAACCCAAATGCCAACTTAGGAGAGAAAAACAAAAATAAAAAACAGAAAACAAAAACACCCATCAGTTCCCTTCGCCCTTGACTCTTCATGTTCCATTAATTGGTGTTGCAAGGATGTACCACACAGACTAAGGATGGGTAAGCTTTAGCCTCCAGCATAATCAACAACAAAACTTTAAAACACAAATTCCAGTTATGTCATTTGATTTTTATTTTTGGTGTGTGTGTATGTGTGTGTAAGGCTGTAAGAAAACGTGTGTGCAGTGTCTGAGGAGGCCGGAAGAGGGCATCGGTGCCCCTGGAGATGGAGTTACAGGTCCATCAAGTGTAAATACTGCTATCCAATCTCTACCCAGTCAGCCTTTTGGGCCTATAAGCACCTACTTTATTTACTCTTCTGAATAAGGCTTGTGTTCAAATTGCTTTTCTTGTGTGGCTATACTCCCATCCTGACCTTCAGTTCTTATCCTCTGATGTGAGGCAGACCGATTTGTTGATCAGTAGCTGGAAGAGAGGCGGTGGCAGGTATTTTAATACTATTTTAATTTTAATTTTTATGTGTATGTGCTTGGGTCTGTGTGTGAGCGTGTGCACACGAGTATAGTGCCTGTGGAAGCTAGAAAAAGATATCAGATCTCCTAGAACTGGGTTACGGATGGTCGAGAGCCACCATGTGGGTGCTTGGGAATCAAACCTAGGTCCTCTGGAAGAGCAGCCAGTGCTCTCTGAGTCATCTCTCCAGCCAGTTGTATTCTTTGAAACTAGCATTGTGTCTGTTTTATGAAAAAGATGCTTCTTCTAAATAATATAGGCATCATAATCTCATCAATAAGAAAAGGGTAGCAAGAAACCTGAAAGCCAACTGTGATGGAAATGTCAGGTTTCATCCAGTCAGTGCTTACCTGCTAAATTCTAGAGAGAAGATCAGTTCTCTGATGAAGCACTAGATAACTCAGAGGAAAACCCAACCCTGTGCACCTACTAATGATCAGCACTAGTGGAAGTAATAATAATAATTTATGTTTTTAAAAATAAGCGCATTATCTCTGATGAGGATTTGTCTTACATTAGCTGGGACCCTGAATTAAGCATGAGCTGTATATAGTCTATACTAAGTGAGTCTGCTTCCTTAGCAAAAGCACAGAGCCCATTGTATAGGTTCTGGATAATGTCTATGCTTCCAGGCATGAGGGTGCACATGTATGCCTATTATCCCAGTACTTGCAAGACCGGGGCCAAGCTGCTGATCATTGTAACTGTGTATTTGAGGCCATTCTGGTCAACACAGAGAGTCTATGTCTTAAATGAGAAAAAGGGAGAGGAAGATAAAGATGGAGAATGAGAGGGAGAAAGAAACAGAGAGAGAAGGGGAGAAAGAAGAGGGATGAGTGGGAGAGGGAAGGGAGAGGAGGAGGGAAGGGGAGCAGGAGGGGAAGGGGAGGAGGAGGGAGAGTATAAAAGAGTAAAAGGAGAGGAAGGAGCCTTGTGGTTTAGCCTCCATCACATTTCTATCAGTAAGCTCAGGGTGTTGGCCTGCTCTATGAAAATCCATTCTCTTCTTTTTCCCTCCTACTTGGTTACCATTTAATATAGAAAAAAAATGTCCACTTGGATTTTGTGTCAGTTTGGTTTGTCTTTTGATGGTATAAGGAGAAACATTCTCACACTGGATTTCGACAGAGAGATTGGGTGTAGTCGGTCTCTTCTAGAAGCTGAACAAATTCCCTGTCATCCTTCTGTGCTGATGTTTAATCATGAAAATGCCGGGAAGAAATCACAGGAGCTTCGGTGTCTCTCCTATTGCCTAGTCCAAAGCCAGACAGTCCTTCACTAATGTGTGTTGTTTGATACATTGTCCTTATTGTATCAATAATCTGTAATTGTTATTCATAAAGGGATTTAAGGAAGATACACGCTGGCTGTTTAACAAATGTTCACTGTTGGAGGAATAACACATGGAGTCAGGAGTGAGTGTCAGGAACCTTTTAGCCAGCACTCCATTTAAGGACCCTTGTCACACAACCAGGAGAGGTGGGCCTGCCAGGTCGCTGTCCTGCAAGAAAGGACTAGCCAGCTCTTAGGGGTGAAACTTAGAATCCAGAAAACTCTAAAGATCTTTGTCTTCAGAACTTAAAGACAGAGTAATTGGTCGCTTTTGGTACTTGTTTATTGCGTAAATTGTTCACAAGTGGTAATGGTCCTCATATGAAAATGTAAAAATAAGAACATACATAGGAATAAAATTGACATCATCCAAAATTACACCGTACAAAAGTAGCTTTCCTAAGGTATGCCCTATAAGTAGGTGTGTATATGTGTGTGTGTGTGTGTGTGTGTGTGTGTGTGTGTGTGTGTGTGTGAGAGAGAGAGAGAGAGAGAGAGAGAGAGAGAGAGAGAGAGAGAGAGATTACACCATACAAAGGTAGCTTTCTTAAGGTACCCATCAATGAGACAATAGCTTTCACACTGGATCTTAGTGTCCAGATTCAGATTTGTGTGGTTTTATATCCTCTGGCAAATATAATCCTGGCAAGTAGAGAGCCCAACAGACCCCCTGGCAGATGGTCTTCCATGTCTCTACACATGGGGTCAACTGGTATTTGGCTAACTGAATGGGAAATTAAATGGAGAATTAGATTGGCTTTTTCCTCTCCTTTATTTGATTTACTATTAACCCATATGGATCAAACAATTAATGGTTATATTTTCAGCGCCTCCTGCTTTCTTCAAATCTTCTTTCTACATAAAAATATTACAATATCAAATACATAATTAATAGATAATATACACTTTAACCATATTAGGACATTTGTTGCACACAAAAGCTGAACTTAACTGTAAATATACTGTCTTGGTTAAGTTTTCTATTGCTGTGATGAGACACCATGACCAAAAGTAGCCTGGGGAGGAAAGGGTTAATTCACCTCACAAAACATAATCTGTCCCTGAGGGAAGTCAAGGCAGGAACCTGGAGGCAGGAGTGGGTGCCAGGACCCTAGAGCAGTGATGTTCATTACTAGCTTTCTCACTCATGGATTGCTCAAGCTGGTTTCTCGTAGAAGTCATGATCACCAGACCAGGGATGGCACCTTCCACAGAAAGCTGGGTCCTCCCTCATCAATCATGAGTTAAGAAAGTGTCACAGGCTTGCCCTCAGGGCAATCTGATGGGGACATTTTCTTAACTGAGCTTTCATCTTCCCAAATAACTCTACCTTGGGTAGAGTTGACATAAAACTATCCACTACTCGTGCTATTTCAGATTGGAAAGCTCATGATTACTTTCCAACATTTAGAGTCACTCATTTGCTTATATGATGCTGAGTGATGTTCCAAAGTCACATGGTCAATAGTGGCAGAGCAAACCATAATCTAATAAAACCATAATCTAAGATGTCTATTTTATGTGTATCATTTTCAAACCAATGTAAGACTTTGGAAGCCTTAACTTACTGCTTACCAGAGAACCCCTGAGTGAACAACGTGGAGACAAGAATGTAAAAAGCAAGAGGAATTTTATTTAATCCAGCATGCTGGGGGGTTGCCCTGCACATGGGGAGAGAACAACCATGCACAGCCTCTCCCCCACTCCTGCCTCCCCCATAGAGTGGGCCTTTTATGCAGTCCTCAGGGCAGCCACCATTAGGCACAATGTGATTGGCAGAACAGTGTTATCTTTAAACTAATTGGTTGTTAGGGAATGAGATAGGTGGCCAATGGTCTCGTAATAACTCTGGGCCTCCCCTAGTCGCAGGGACCTCCTTGTGGTCTGAGGAATGTAATTTAGCCTCTCCCTTCTGGGAAGGGCAAGTGTTCCATGACCTTTCTAAAGTTCCTGAGCTAACCCTTTCACATGGAATATATATTTCTTTGTGTGTGTGTTTGTGTGACATTTACATGTAAGTGTTCATGGGTGCATTCGTGACAAGGGGTGCCAGAGGCCAATATCAGATGTCTTCTTTGATTCTTCCTCACTTTATCTTATGAGGCAGAGTCCCTTGTGGGGGACTGTGGCCTCGCCATTTAGGATAGTCTGACTAGCCAAGAGTCCCAGAGATTTCTCCTGTCCCTGATTCCTGAGCACTGGGGTTACAAGCAGGCTACCATACATATCTTTTTAACATAAAATCTAGGGATCAAACTCAGGTTTGAAACTATGGGCAGTTCACCAACAGAGCGATTGGCCCAACTCCATGACTTGTGTTTCTGTGGAAAGAGATGGTAATAAGGGCTGAGAGGCTCAGTCTTTGAGCTCTTCAGAGGACTAGAGTTCTGTTCCCTGTACCCATGAGTGACAGCTCACAGTTACCTGTAACTACAGCTCCAGGGGACCTATTGCTTTCCTCTGACCTCCCTGGAGCTATCAGGAGTTCCTTGAACACAGAAGGCAGTGAGTTCTGACTAGTCAGACCGCCATGATAACCACTGTGAAGATCCTTCTCTATTCTGAGCACTGTCACCATAGCTCGAATGGCATGCTAATGTCAGAAGTGACTTGAGAGAAAGCGGGAGAGTGTGGCAGACCATGACACCAAGCTGTGAATGCCCAACCATATGAATCACCATTTCCAGCTTCTCCTGTCTGCTGACACACTCTGGCAGTGGAAATGACCCTGCCCCTGAGGACAAGAGCCTTGAAAATGCTCCCACAATTCAAAAGAGGGACCTGGTTCGGCACAAGGCTAGCAACTGGGCTTCATAGCCCTGCAATCTGCCTGGTGAATGGGTCAGCTGGGAAATGAAGGGAAATGAATCACTGCCAACAGCTGTGTGAGCGGAGCAGGACTTGGCACATGGCCACAATTTGCCAGTCAAAGTAGCAGCAGCCACAGTCCTGCCTGAG
Organism: Tokudaia tokunoshimensis; assembly: GCA_036184795.1. NCBI lineage: Eukaryota > Metazoa > Chordata > Mammalia > Rodentia > Muridae > Tokudaia > Tokudaia tokunoshimensis. The sequence goes on along the minus strand of BTHU01000008.1, from coordinate 116,895,736 downwards.
TCCTTCTCACACAGGCCACCGGGACTCTCTTCAAACAAGGAAGCCTGACAGGTCCGTCAGATGACCTGTGCTTGGGCGGTTAAACCAGCTCCTCCAACCTCCACCTGGCAGCATTAGCCAAAGAGAAAACAAACAGACCTTGAGGTGAAGCCTGCCCTCTCTTGGCAGATTATCCCATTTTCCAAACCAAAGGGTCACTCTGATGTGATAAACATCAGCCTCTCTAGAGAAGGGAACAACAGACACCTGGAAACCAAGCCTAGTCCAATGTAATTTGTCTATAAAATCACCGGATTCCGGCTATTCTGGGACTTACCAATATATGTATTACAAAGCACTGAAATGATTCTATACCCTGCACCTAATTACGAACTTCCAACTACCAGTGAAACATTTTAATGTCAACAAAAGTCCATGGTAAACACTCTAGAAAGCCCATCTTGGGGTTCAATTCCTGTCGCCTAACATGGATTCAATTTGTGACACTGAATTTATCTATTTTATGACTTTTTTGGTTTTAATTATGAGTAAATGTCGGGAGGGGGCCTTGCACACATGCATACAGATGCCCAAAGAGGCTGAGAAGGGGGTGTCTGATCCCCTGGAGCCAGAGTTACAGGTTGTAAGCCACCAAACTTGGGTATTGGGAACCAAACTCAGGTCCTCTGCAAGAGCAGCAAATGCTCTTAAGCACCAAGCCATCTCTCCAGTCCCAAGTTACCTAATTTTTGTAGTATCTGGGGACCTAGAAAACCCAAGATTGCTAAATGCAAACCATCTAAAAGACAAAATATGGCTGTGCTCTGTGAGAGGCTTCTCTTCCTCTTGATATTATATTTCATAAGAAAGCATTATATATCATGGAAGACAATGATAAAAAATGCCTTTCTGTGAGAAGCCAAGGAAATGAAATGGGCCTCTTTTCAGTATGCTCATGTAGAAGCCTTTTATATCTTAACCCCACCCCCACCCCCAAATGAGCTGTTTTCCTAGACAGAGCACCAACCAACCATTTGATTCCTACAGTCACTGTATTTATAAATTCAAGGAAATAAATCTAGAGAGTAATTTATCTGAAAAGCATATAAATGAATAATGGGTAAACAGGAGCCAAATAAAGGAATATAAAATACATTTCCACTCCCAGGAAGCCTCCAAAAGAGGGGTGTTTTATTAGATATTTTTTTAAAAATCACTTTGCTTTAAATTGAGTTTTAGTATCTTTTTTTTTTTGAGTATCAGTATCTTATGTAGGATAGAACTATACTTATTTATTAATTTATTTATTTATTGTTAAGGTTTATTTTTATTTTAAATTACATGTGTGTATGTGTACATGTATGTATGTATGTATGTACATGTGTGTATGTGTATGTATGTGTGTGTCTGCGTATGTGTATATATACATATGTGTGCAATTCCGAAAGAAGTCGGAGCTGGAGTTACAGTTGGTTGTGAGCTGCCTGATGCAGGGAACAGAATCTCGGTCCTCTGGAACATGCTCTTAACTGCTGAGCCATCTCTGCAGCCCAGCATTAGTATGAAGGGCACACAACTCACTGCCTCACTTTCTTGCACTGAGTATAACACAACACTGTTTTAGCGACTACATATAAACATTTTGCTGTGTCACTCTGAATATGCGAGTTATCCCCGGTAAAGACCAGCTTGCCTTTGTTTAAAAAGCATCAGCCCTGAAGCAGCCCTTGGCAGTACTCATCCAGTCATTCCTCACATCCGTCTGTCCGTCTTCATGGCTGTTGCTGATTCAGTCTGAGACGTGCAGCACTTTCTTTCAACTTTATGTAACTGTTGGAAGAGATGTTAAGGTATCTTCATGGTTACTTATTCGCAAACTAATAATATTTTTTTGCTTTTGTCATGGAAAATGTCATATCATTTTAAGAAAGTAGGCTAGCTTTCAAAGTGTCAGGTTTGACAGCAACAGCCAATTTGAATAACTGATAATGAGTCTTAAGGTAATTCTAGAGGTGCTGGGCTCAACCCCCAAAAGAAAAAAAGAAAAGATGCAATGAATAGAAATTTCACCAAAATGGAAATATATATATATATATATATATATATATATATATATATATTCTTATAATTATATTTTAGCAAAATATTTTATAATGACAGAGATTTCTTGAAAATTAAAAGAATTAGGATGAAACTCTGACATTAATGAGCCCTTTCAAAAGTGAAATTGTATATGTCTGAGAATTAAAAAGAATTTATTTTTTATTATGCTTACATTTATCTTCATAAAAACCAAAATGTTTATTTTCTTAACTAATATATAATTCATTTGTCTACACATTACTGCCTTTTTCACTGCTCATTATTTAAAAAGAAATAAATGTATAATTTACGTGAATATAATCTGGGGGACCTTCTGAAATGGGAGTAATAAAAAGTACTGTTCAATATGAAATTTAAAAACAAGACTACAGCATATGACTATACAGCCCTGGGAACATATTTCAAAACACAAAATCCCTGCCACTCACCCCGACGGAGCATAAACGACACTTAAGATAAAAAGGCTCCTGATGGTAGACCACACTACCACAACTTTGAAGACTGTCTGCTGAGACGCATGCAATATGCATAAACAATATGGCTGTGATTTTGTGGAATCAGATGAGACTGCACAGAAGGGAAAAGGTGGAGACAATCCTGACAAGAAAGGCTGTGTGTGCCCTTTGTTCTTTCCTTCACAGCCCTTGAGAAGCTGAGTCCTCTCCCTCTTGAGGCTGAAAGGGGAAAGCTGAAAATACATTCCGTGTATCCGGTTTCTGTCGATTACCCATAGATCCTCACTCCACACCAGGGACGGTCTTTCTCAGTGACACGGATGTATGCTACTTTTGCCTTTTGATTTAAAAAAAAACAAATCTATAAAAGTTGAGTTTATACCCCAAGATTCAACAATGGTAGGAAGTCTTGCTGCAAATTTGAAGCCATCTCAGACTACACGTATCAAGTACCAGGCCAGCCCTGTATTAAAACAAAACAAAAACAGGAAGAAAAGAAAAAAAAAATCTAGTGAAAACATGACCAATGCTCACACACCCAATTTTTCAAGAATTGCCACACATCGATTTTTTGCTACAAGTACAAAATACGTTTAAATAGAAATGAAAACATTCTGAAGAATTAGATTGCAGATTTGAGTATAAAGGTTCTCTCCTTGCATGGAGCTCTCTTAACTTCCGGCAGTTAAGCAATGACTCTGGTCTCAGTGACAGTTACCAAGGGAAAGCAGGAGAGGCAGAGGGTGGCTGGGTGTAGCCCTGCTCTATACACTGAGACCTACTGGCTCTTCCCATAGGCAAAGGAAGACATGAGACACCCAGACTTGGTGCCAATGAGTGGCACACTTCAAGGTCATCTCTTCTGAGTTCTTGGTGAGAGCTAACTCTGGTGTGGGCTTCATCCTATCAAGTGGTTATTTTTAGTGTGTTTATTACCAACCTACCACAAGGCTGCTGCAGTTTAGAATGTCCTAGTAATTTATAGCATTGTAAAGGTGAGTGTCCCCTCAAGGATGATGACAGATTCGATTTTTGTGAGTCTCCCTCTTATCTAGTTCCAGTACAGTGCAGGGAGCTCCATTCCAAAGGTCTTGATTTCTACTCTCCATCTTAGAAGGCATTTGGAGCCTACCTTTCTCTTTAAACGGTCTAATGTGAGTCCACTTATACCACTAAAAAGCTATTTGTATGAAGGAATAGACCTGGACTTGTCCAGCTGAGCTGCAGAGTAGCCTGGCTTTTCTCCGCATCGGTAAGAACTTTGGTCATTTGCAGATAGATGCTAAGCATCGAGGATGATGCTTGACTTCTTTGACCTCCTGTTTATTTTTATGTGTATGTGTCTCATGCTTGCAGGCATATCTGTGCACAGCATGTGTGCTTGGTACCTGTAGAGGCCAGAGGAGGACACTGGAACTGAAGTTACAGTTGTGAGCTACCATGTGGGTGCTATGTGTGTGCATACTCACCCCCTCACCTCCCCATGTGAGTGTGCATGTGCGTGCGCGCGCGCGTGTGTGTGTGTGTGTGTGTGTGTGTGTGTGTGTGTGTGTGTGTCTTTGCTGGCTTGGAATTCTTGTTGCAGACCAAACTGGCCTTGAATCTGTGGTAGTCTTCCTGCCTCTGTCTCCTGAGTGCTGGGATTGCAGACATGCACCGGCGGTGTTCCTCTCTCCTTTGCTACCCTGACATTCTGTGTGGCACAGAGCCTCTTGCCACATCTTCAGGTGCCAGCTACAGGAAAGCCAACAAAACATGTGTATTGTTGCCCACATCAAGATTTATTAATAGCCGTCCCTTTGTAGTTATGGGCCTTGAAGTCCTGCCCCCAGTTTGAGGCTCGAACTGTCTCCAGCATGGGAGGGAGAGATATGAAAGGCCTTGAACTATAGCTCCTGCCTCTTGAGAGTGCGCTGGCTGACAAAATATACAGTTTTGCAGGGAGAAGTTTTATAGTCAACAACCATAAACCAGTATATAATTAATGTATTGCGGAAGAGGAAAGATAATCTAATCAAGACGCTGAGTCCTTCCTCTGGGCATGAATGCCACAGTGCCTTGCTTAATGAAATGTAATTTTCTAATAATGCTGAAAAATCCATTTCCTTATTTCTTTATCTGTTCCCATACGTAGCTCTGGGGAAACTCATGTATTAGTGTAACATTCGTGACAGTTGGCAAGAGTGGTTGACACATAATTCATAATGCTAAAGTAGTTGTTTTCTTTTAAAAAAAAAAAAAAGAAACAAATACGGTGTTTCTTAAAAAAATAAAATACAGCTAAAACCAAAAGGCAGCTACTGTTTGATCCAAATATGCCACTCCTGAGTATGTACCTGAAGGAAAAGGTCAGCATGAAATGGAGACATGTGTGCCCATGCAATGCAGATGTGTATGCCTGTGCAATTGAAACATGTATGCCCATGCAATGGAGATGTGTATGCCCATGCAGTGCAGATGTGTGTGCCCATAATTTCGTGGGAGTTACTCACAATTAACAAGCTAGGATGCCAAATCTTCATTATCAGCTGAGTAAATAAAGAAAAGGTGATATGTGCAGTATATACATACACATACATATACATATATGTGTGTGTATACATGAGTGTGGTGTGATTTTTCTCACACCTTAAGCAGAATGAAAGTATCTCTTTTGTGAAGAGTTGGATAAAACTGGAGAACATTACCCTAATCAAATGCAACTTGTCTCACACACACATGCACGTGCACACACACAAACACACAAAGAGTATGTTTTTCTAAACTCTATATATACAGAATTCTAAAGGAAGCACAAACTGAATATATAAAGTTTTTCTTTAAAGACTAGACAGACACTGAAAGCAGACATTTGGGGTGGTGTCATTTTCAGAAAATGACTCTAGACAATTCAGTTGTACTTTCAATAAAACTATTAAAGATCATTTTAAGATAAACTTTGGTGTAAGGTGTCAATATTTGTGAGTTGTGTTGTATTTTCCTTTTAAACTTAGTTTATGATCTTAAATATTTTAAAGTATGTCTTTGAAAGTGCTTATAAAATAATTTATTCAAAAGCATTTTACAATTATTTTTATTTTGTTGAAAAATATTATATTTGATTACTAGAATAAATCTATATTCTCCTTTTGATCTTGTATCTTAAAACAAAATCATGTCAAAGATGTGATTATCAACATAGCTATTTTTCCTGATATGAAGAAAAAGAGAATATTTTCATTAAAACTAAACATAAAATACCTTGAATTATACAGCTATATTTGATTATGTGCTTGAATATGCCTAATCCATGAACATAGAACCCAGAAACATGCATTGATAATTCAATTCCTTAATGTCTGAGGTTTCCAGCCAGATGGCATTACACATAACTTTCAAGTCCGTCATGATGAAGATGTATTTTATGGTTTGAGGAAGGAATATCTCTTCATAAAGACCTTGCTACTTTGAGTTATAATGTTGGAACATTTACGTGTGTGGATGTGGACATCACTGGTATTCTCTAAGTAATACACATATTAACATAAGAAGCCTGCTTTCCCTCACAGCTCTGTTCTAAAATTTCAGCATTATATCCATCCCTCCACACATCTCCCTCTCCCCAGGCTTTCTTTCTTAACACCTATCTAATTACTTTGCACACCATTCATTTTTGTTTTATTTATGACTTTATTAATTTTCAAGAATGTAAGTTTAATTAAGAGCACAGATTTATATTTCATTCTTCTATAACCACATCTTCTCTCCCCTCCCCAAAGAATATAGCACATATTTGGTTATCAATAAATTCAATTTGCATTCATTCTTCAAGTTAAAATATTTACTGAACACTTCTATGTTCTGGATACTATGAGATTCTATTAAGTGGTCTTTAAACATGAGAGGGAGAGAGAGAAAGACAGAGAGACAGAGAAGAGAGAAGGTCTTGCATATTTGACTTGGGTCCTTTTCTGATGCTGTGATAAAATACCATGACCAAAGGCAACTAAAGGGAGTTTATTTCTGCCTGTGGTTTGGTTTTAGAGGCAGAGACCATATGGTGAAGGAGATATGGCAACAAGAGGCTGAGAGATTGCATCTTTAACCCCAAACAGCAAGCAGAGAGAGAGATAACTGGAATAGAGAGACTATGAATCCTCATAGCCAGTCCCCAGAGATGTACTCCCTCCAGCAAGGGTGAACCACTTCTCCTAACAGCCCCCATCTGAAGATGAGTATTTAAATACCTGAACCTGTAAGGGGTGCTCTTATTTAAACCACAACAATTTGACAACTGAAGAAAGATGTTAACAAAGTGATCTCATCTCAGATCTATGTGGATTTTTAAAGGGAGTGGAAGAAGGCCATCCACAAGCCACTCCCTCCATCTGCCACAGTATGCAGTTTAACCACTGTTAACAAGCCTGCAAGCACAACAGTTTTTTTCTGCCATCCATCCAAACAGACAAGAGGTGACTCACAAATGCTTTAATCCCCCTGGGCTGCAAGGTTGTCTCTGGCCCATGTGTTTCACAGTTGCTTCAGGATTTCCCACAAAAGGAAGATGGCAGACAGCTAGCACTCCATGATAAGCCTCCCTGTGTCAGGCTGAGTCACTCTACACTTCTGCAAGGGCGATTCCCACACATTCTGTAGCCATCAAAGGCGGCATGCAATCTAGCAAGATCTTTCAAGACATTTCATGCACCTTGTGTAACGTGATTAAATAACACAACTGAATTTGTTTTGAAGCTAAGTAGTGTTGTTGTTATCTCTTTAAAAGAACTATTCAGAACATGGAGATATGCTCAGTGGTTAAGTACACTGAGTTTGGTTCCCAGCACCCACACTGTAGCTCACAACTACAGTGCCAGTTCCTGATGACCTGATGCCCTCTTCTGGCATCCTTGGGCACCAGGCACGTACATGGCGCGCAAAACCACATTCAGGCGAACACTCATACATATAAAAATAATAAATAAATACATTTCAAGATGAATTAATTTGGTGTGAGAGATGTGTGTGCTGTGCTCATCAGTCAATTCTCCAAGTACGTTTTCCCAGTAATGCTGTTTAGCTCTATGATTTCTATTGTGTCTTCCTTATCCACTAAGGAGGAAACTGAAGCTCAATCAAGGCAATTCAACAGTTAAAGAACTCATGACTGGAAGCGAAAAGCCTACAATCTTGTCCAAGAAAATCTGACCCCAAAATCCAAACTCCTAAGAAGGTACTGAGCCAGTTTCTCAAAATTCTCTTTCAATACCGTGTACAGTGAGTAGCATGAACCTTAGACTTTGAAAGTGTGAGGTACTGTTTTCTGCCAGCACAGTGGTGGGGAAGGGGACAGTTAGCAAGGGTAACTGAACCACTCATTTCAACCTGTAAGGAGGAGACCTCACTGGTGGAAAAGTTCAGGAGTTCCTAGTAACAGGTCTGTAAAAGGAAAATGTAACTGTTTGCAAATAGTAATAAGTCGAAAAGCAGACTCAAGGGGAAAATACTGAGATACAGAAAAATGTACAAAACTAAATTCTCTGTAGGATTTGTTGACAGGAAAGTGTGATATTGTGAAGGGCAGAGTGAGCTTGAAAAGGGAAGGGTAGGAGGGGGGAGAGGACAAGGAGGAAGGAGAAGGAGGAGGGGAGAGAGGACAGGGAGGAAGGAGGAGGAGAGGGAGAGGACAGGGAGGAAGGAGGAGGAGGGGTAGTGGACAGGGGGGAGGGGAGGAAGGAGGAGGAAGGGAGAGAGGACAGGGAGGACGGAAGGAAGGAGGAGGAGGGGTAGTGGACAGGGAGGAGGGAAGGAAGGAGGAAGAGGGAAGAGAGGACAGGGAGGGGGAAGGAGGAGGAGGGGAGAGAGGACAGAGAGGAGGGAAGGAAGGAGGAGGAGGGGAGAGAGTGTGGGACAGTGGACCATGCCAGGAGGCTTGGTAGATAGATCAGGTCTGAGTACCCAGAAACTTGGGTACACACCTGAGAAGGTAACAGCTCCCTGCTTCCTGCTCCCTGTCAGATTCCTGGCCTGGAACATGTGCCATACTTCCCACATAAGAAATTAGAAGGAAGGAAGGAAGGAGAGAGAGAGAGAGAGAGAGAGAGAGAGAGAGAGAGAGAGAGAGAGAGAGAGAGAGAGAGGAAGAAGGAAAGAAGGGAGGGAGGGAAGGTGGGAGGGGAGGGGAGGGAGGGAAAGGGAGGGGAGACTTAACCATGAGAAGTGACTCACACCTCAGAATGCAGAGAGGAAGTTTCCCATTTCCTGACTAGAAGGCACCTTAGATTGTCCTGGTGGCAACATCTCACTGTGCCCCTCGCAAAAGGTTCCGTTCCAGTTTTGTATTTTTAATAGCAAAGTAGACAGAGTGGTGTACCTTAAACCTGTGTAGAGTTCATTTCACCAAATCAGACATTAAAGTAGGGGGAAGCGCAGGTAAAGGAGAATCCAACCTGTTACCTAAGAACTAAATCCTACATGCAATCTCAGAATTCATTCCAAATCCAAAAAGTCTTCCTGGGAAGTTCTTTCTTTAGCGGGAGTGCTGGGTTACTCAGCACTTCGGTTACTGAGGAAAGAAACCTCGTTGCAGCGGTGGGTGGAGCATGGCTTCTGAGTGTGCGCACTGGCACACAGCACAGGATGATGACATCACTGGCCCTCAGTCTCTGCACCTCCTGTTACCTTACTCTGAGTAACAGTATTTACATCCAAAGGTAGCAGTGGATTGAAGGAAGAAACACACGAAATACCAACTCAGATTCTTTTTCTTCTTCCACATTCTCCTTGAGTTTCAAACTAATTGGCTTGCTAGCATCATCTCTAAGGCCTCCTTAAACTTTATGGTCTTCCAAGGTGGGTCCTTTTGTTGGAAATACTTTTTTTTATATTCAGTCTGATTTTCTGGTTTCGTTTCCTGTGAAAGTTTCAAGAATCATCAGAGAATAGAGACAAAGAGGGAAGAGAGCAGAGGAAGTAGCAGCGTGGCTTCCGGTGCGTCTGCGTCACCAACTGCAGCTGTTGTGTTTTGCATGAAGGAAAGCTGCGGACAGCCCCGAGAGCAGCAATGCAGCCACTCGCAGGCACTCAAAGTGGGCATAGTTCAAAAACGCAGACTGGGAAGGATGGGGAGCCAGTGGGGACATCTGAGGGACACAGAAACAAAGAAAAGTCGCCGAGAGGAAGGAAGGGAAAGAGAGGTTATGAACAAGGGAGGGAAAGAAGAAAGAAGGGAGGGAGAGGGAGGGGGAGAAGGAGAAGTCATTTCAACTCAGCTGCACTTTATCAGGTATACAAGCACATTGTGCAATTTCCCCAGTAACACACAGCATAGACACTTAACTCCATTTTACGTGTAATCAGCCAATAAGCTGATGAAGTCAGGACACACACAGACAAGGGACTCCGATGGCTGTCCGTTTCACATGCTGATTCCCAATGGTGTGAGCCAGACATGCAGCTCAAATTAGGATCATCGAAAGTAGGGAGATAGCTCAAAGGGTAAGACATTTGCTGCCAAACCTGACCATCTGAGCTAGATTACATGATAGTCCACATGATGTTGGGAGAATTTTTATACAGAATGAGAAAGCTTATTACACTACACATACAGGGGCTATAAGAGAGAGAGAGAGAGAGAGAGAGGAAAGAGGAGAGAGAGGAGGAGGAGGAAGAAGGAAGAAGGAGGAGGAGGAGGAGGAAGAAGAAGAAGAAGAAGAAGAAGAAGAAGAAGAAGAAGAAGAAGAAGAAGAAGAAGACGACGACGACGACGACGACGACGACGACGACGACGACGACAACAGCACTCAATACAAAGGTCACAGATGTGGGGCTGGTACTTTGTATTCCAGCCTTAATGTCACAGGCAATTAGGCTGCAAATAGATCCTGAAAAAATAATAATTGCATAAATCAAAGTTCTATTTACTTTCTTATATCAGTATTGATTCTACATGTCCTTATCAAATTTATATTCCACCGCTTTCACTGCCTACCCCCTGTGGCCTGTCGCTCTCTGAGCTAGGAGCCCCATCTGTGCCTGCATGTCAGGAAGATGTTCTCTGATATAAGGCAGCTCCCAAGAAGCAGTTTACCAGGAATCTGACCTCCTTTGCCCACCTCCGATTCTCTATACAGCTGCTCCTGAGACCTCCTGGTTCACCCTAGGTTTTCTAAATCTAACTTTGCTCCCTAAGCAAAGGATCCAGTAACACTGATTAACTCTGCAGACTGATAAATGCCCTTGTGCTTGGCAGCACTGTGAATCATAGATATTGACTAGCACTGAGATTTGCAGGCACTGGCAGAGGTGGGAATGCTGACGGAAAGGGGAGGAATGAGCTATCCGTGGAGGATCCTGGGATTTCATGGGAAAAAAGATTTTAAAAGTGTGAAAGGTCAAGGTTTGAGGAATCCTGAACCCCTCCAAACCTGACAACCAGAACTCCATCTCTGGGACCCACATGGTGAGAGAACGGCCTTCTGCAAGTTGTCTTCTGATCTTCATAGAAGCTCTGCAGCACACACATGCACGCGCGCGCACACACACACACACACACACACACAAACACACACACACACACACACACACAATGCTGCAGCATGTACATAGGGAAATCTGTAGTTCTTGGCACCATATTTTCTTAGATTTAAAAATGCGTATGGGTGTTTTGACTCATTATATGTGTGTATGCTGTACATGCCTGGTGTCCAAAGAAAAGAGTGTGGGGTCCCCTGGAACTAGAGTTACCGGTGGCCATGAGAGACCGTGCGGGTGCTAGGAAGCTAACCTTGGTCTTCTGCTTAACTGCTGAGCCATCTTTCTAGCGCCGCCCCCCTCCCTGCAACCAACTTTTCTTTGCATGTATATGTGTGTGTGTGCATATATGTGTGATGTGTTTATATGTTTGTGTTTGCATGCATGTAGACAAAAGTGTATGTGCACATGCCTGTGGAAGTCCCAGGTTGACACTGGGTGTTTTCCTTGATGAGACTCCACCTTATGTATTGAGGCACAGACTCTCTCATAGTCTAGACAGCCACTTTGTTCCAAGGGAATCCTTATCTCTGCCTCCTGTGTTCTGGAATTATGGGCAGGCTGCCATACTCACTGGACTTTACCTGAGTCCTGAGGATTGAAATCCTAGCCTCATGTTTGTGCTACAAGTACTGTGGTGGTTTGAATAAGATTGGCCCCTGTAGATTCATATATTTGAATGCGTGGTCATTGGGGAATGACACTACTTGAAGGGGGTTAATTAGGGGGTGCTACCTTGTTGTAGGTGTGGCCTTATTAAAGGAAGTGTGTCACTGGGGGCGGGCTTTGAGGTTTCAGAAGCTCAAGCCAGGCCTGCTATTGTTCTCTTCCTGCTGCCTGTGGATCTGGATGTAGAACTCTCACCGACTTCTCCCGCACTGCTCCTGCCTGCATGCCACCATACTCCCCACCGTGATAATGGACTAAACCTCTGAAACTGTGAGCAAGCTCCAATTAAATGCTTTCTTTTCTAAGAGTTGGTGTGGTCAATGTCTCTTCACAGCAAGAGAATATTGACTAAAAAATACCTTATACATGAAGCCATCTCTCCAGCTCCATGTCATATACTCTTTTGTATCTAAGATTATTTAAATTTTTAGATTTTTTTTAAAAGCAGCACCATACGTTACTTTAAAAGATGGATGTTCATATCACCTAGCATGACAGCAATGTGGTCTGATGTTGAGACAAACAAGGCAATTTGTAAGATTTACATAAAGTGTCCAATAGGAACCAATTGGTCTTGCTTCAAAGACATGAATTTCTGCTTAATTAGGCCCCCTGAAGATATAAGTAATTCCAGTCTTCCACACCAGCCATGACACAAAAGAGAGTAAGATAGAAGACAAGATGGATTATAAAGAATTTTACACAGATCTGGTCACTATCAGATACCCAGTTGTGGTAATCTTTAGTGTAGTATATGGAACTTTCACCTGTCAATAAAAAAGCCTGTGACCAATGAGCTGAGGCAGGAAATAGGAGGTGGGACATCCACAGGGAGAGAGGAAGGAATTCTGGGAAAAAGTCAGATGTGGGAGATTTCACCTGGAACTCTGAGGAGGTGACAGTTGCATAAATCTGAGGAGAGGTAACCAATCAGATGGAAGGCATAGAATAATTTAAGTGGGTTTTATAAGTAATGAGCTAGTTAGGGAACAAGAGTAGCTTATGGCCTAAGCATTTATTAATAATAAACAATTCAGTCTCAGAGTCACTATTTCTGGGAATGAAAAGAACAGGTAGGAAAAAGTTACACCCAGTATTAAATGGCTTAGGTGAGGGATGGCTCAGTGGGCAAAATGCTCACCTTGCTAGTATAAAGGCCAAGGCTCAGTGCTCATCTCCCACTGTCTGTGGTGTCATATTTATATTCCATCAAGCATCCTTTCACCTGTGCCTCCTTCAGCCTTTCACGTGTTCGCTTTAGCAAGATATCCTTTCACTTGTGTGCCCCAGAAAATGATGTCAACATCATTTGACACAACTAACTTTCCAAAGGAACTAGATGTTTCCACTTCAGCTCTGCAGCACACATCTGCACACACATGCACACACGCGCATGCGCGCGCGCACACACACACACATACACAGCTCTGAAACATGCACACAGAGATGCACACTTGTACACACGCACACACAGCTCTGAAACATGCACAGAGATGCACACTTGTACACATGCACACACAGCTCTGAAACATGCACACAGAGATGCACACTTGTACACATGCACACACAGCTCTGAAACATGCACACAGAGATGCACACTTGTACACATGCACACACAGCTCTGCAGCATGCATGTGTGAACACACAGACATGCACACACACAAACACATTCACACACACAGCTATGCAGCATACACACATACAGACACAAACAGTTCTGCACACACAACTCTCTCTCTCTCTCTCTCTCTCTCTCTCTCTCTCTGGCTTGCCAGTATCAGGAGACTATGAAATTTGCACTTTCAGGAGCAAATGAAAGCTGCCCAACATTTCAGCAATCTCAATGGTGTCCCAATCTTTTAGTTACGGAACATCTCAACTGTCTGCATCAGAGACCTGTATCCCATGGGTCTGCCATCATACCTGGGGACACTCCACCTGGGGACAGAAGTCATCTGCAGAGGAAAACAGCAGTGTGCATGGTGTGCAGGGGCGAGAGGTGGGGGCTTCCTGTGCAATGCCTCTTCTTCATTAATTCACTCCCCTCCATGACCAACCACTTCCTGACTTCCCTCCTGAGACGACTATTATCCTTGATGGTTACTGAGGTGTTCTGATGGAATGTTGCCTCTCTAGCCCACCTCCCCTGCTGGTGAGTTCATAGCAGGATACGTTTTATATTTGTGATATTATTTCTGAGGTAAAACAGCTCAGTAGACATTTTTGTTTTCCCTATGGTTCCCCAGGAGAGACATGCACACTGGGAAACTGTAGAATAGAATAAGAGAAATGGAGACACTGAAATAATCACGTGCCCTGACCTATTTTAACAGCTAAAGAAAGAACAAGCTTGGCTTCCCCTCCTGAGGAATTCCAGGGGGTTTCTCAAAGCGGCGGTAACACGGAGCATAAAAGTGCTTCTCTCTATTCTTTAGAGGGAGTCTCAGCATCACTAACTTTCAGGAAAAGGACTGGTTGCAATTGCTCTTCAATTCTCAATCTTCCCTTTGGATAACTCAATATTTTTCCGTTCCTTTTTGATAATGTGCTGCTGCTGGCGCACCTCAGGGCTAGATACTATAGGCAGGGTCACTATAATTTCTAAAATATCTGAATCTTTTGAAAAATTTGAAAAGTATACAAGGTAGGATTTAACATTTCAAATCAGGCAAATAATCCCCTGATTATATCCAGTGAACTGAGGATGATGAAACTCAGTTTGGGTATCACAGAAAGAATGTAATTCAGTATATTCCTAAAAATATATTTTAAACAAGTAACAATTATGATGAATTCGAAACTACCTGTGATTTGGACATAGAAATGTCATTGACCTTGAGAGTCCAAGGTCACTTGACTCCTTCTCTAATTTCCTGCTTACTGGCCATGCTTCTTGCCAGGGAGTCTTTGTACATTCTGTTCTCGGTTCTGGTTCCACTCTGCCTTATTCCTTTCCCTTTGTTTGCATTTAAGTCTTCCTTCAAAGATGAGTGTAACCAGAACAGAGGGGCCACCTCTATGTAAACGCCAGGGACCCGCAAAAGCATCTCCTGCAAGAGGACCTAATTGAGGACTGCCTGAGAGACCAGGCCAGCCAATCAGGAACTGCTGTTTAGAAAAGATACTTTCTTGGGACCAATGGGGCTCAGGTGGAAAGTATTAAAGGAGCTTGCTGCAGCGTTTCTCACCTGCTCGTGAAGTCTTTGTGGTTCCCTCAATGCTACCTCAACCCCAAACCCCAAGGACAGGTGGGGTCAAGCGGCAAACAGTCCAAGGCACAGACAACAGATGAGTCGGCCAGTCACCAATGGGATGATGACGATGCCTCTGTACCTGGGGTTCTTTGCTGATCAAACAGGGAAATTGATGCAAGGTGCTTAGATAAGGCTCTACACCCTGCTGTGCTGTCTTTACTAGGCCATGAACACACAGTAATGCACCGACTAGAATTTTCAGAAGATCTGGGGCTAGAACTGCATTCTGAAGGAGACACCAGTGTAGATGGCATACCTCTCACAGCACAGGCATGAGATCATACACTCTTGACAACTGTGAAAATACTAAGTCTCAGCCCAACACTCTTCATGTATTCTATAGCGATTCCAGTTGAAGCACAGTTTCCTGGGTGGAGACTCCTTAAGGCTTAGGAAGTTCTAAGTTGAAACACTGCCTCTGGGAAGGCCAGGGAGGAAGTAAACAACTAGCAAGTTTCAAGAAGTTCCTGAGACTGACAAGATGCACAGAGCGTCTTCCCCAGGTTAAGGAGGCAGTAAACGCCTGTCGGGAGAGGAGACTCTCTAGCTAGGTAAGCTGGTTAGAGACTGTCTTTGACCTGTCAGCTGTGCATGAACCTCCAGGGATGCAACTTTTGCGAGTCACTATCCATGCTTTTCAGAAGCACAGCTGCTTTTGAGTCACCCATGTACCTCCATGTACCCCGAATAAGTGTATGGCTTGCCGAACTGGGCTGTGTTATAATTGTTGTTTACTCCCTTTCTGTTAGTTCCTGCTGAAATATTGTGATTCCCACCTTCCCTTTCAGACTACTGAAGTCGTTTCCACCTCTATAAGGGGTTACCTCTTGTTAGGCTGGAACAGCTGCTTGCCCCTGCACAAGCTGGGAAACCCCATCAACCTTCCTTCCCCCCAATCCCACCTCAGAACAAGGTATGACTTCAAGAGCCCAGTTCTGTGTTCTTGGCATCTGTCAGAACCTCTCCCCCACCCCAGGCCCCCGATGCTGCCAACACCCAAATCCCTGCCTAAGTGATCAGCTCTTAACCATACTTGGGCACAAACCTAGCTTATAGCTGACACATCATCATCCTTTGCCTAAAGTCAATAAAACTTCTCCACCCTAGCCTACATGCACAACTTCCTCAGCCCCATTCTCTGGGATCACCACCTAATAAACTTGCCTTTATTTATTTTAATCCAACCTAATCTGGCCTATATCTTGACCAGGTTCTTTGCTGTATGATACCTGACATATTAAAGTGTGAGTTTATTGAAAACTACTTTATAGTCTGTGGATTCAACCCTATCTAGCCTGGAGCCAAAGCTTTGAATGAAGACATCATTCTTCTGGGTAACAGGGATGGAAACCCCCAGGCAGATGAGGGGCAGACGTGAAGAAAAGTCCCCCTAACTACCACAAGGGAAAGGATTTCACATTAAAAGCAGAGAGACCTCACTAGAGACACCATTAAAAACTGAACTTGGTATTTTAACTTTTTATTTTGAAAGAATTATAGATACTCGGGATGTAAAACATCAATTTAGAATATTCCTCTGTACCCTCATTTGTCTTCTTTGAATGAGAATAATGTACGTAATGGAAATATATCATCAAAATCAGGAAACTGATCTTATAAAATACTATTGCCTAGAGTACAGACTTAATCAAATTTTATCAGCTTTTACATATCTCTAGGTATTTAACATTTTATCACATGGGTAGAAACACGTAAGGAGTACCCCAAATAAAGATAAGTCCCCAAAGGGGATTTGATAATGTCTGAAATAACCACCACAACAAAAGAATGAAAAGACAAATATTTAAATCATAGACCAAGTCTAATCATTAAGAGCTTAGACTCCTTTTGCCTCTAGATTTCTCATGTTGCGTCGTGGCTTCACCACCAGTTGTCTCTGTAACTGAGGACCCCATGTAACCTTCTAAGCTGTGGTGCTCTCCCCTTTGCTCTACACAATGGAGTCAATGAGAGTTTGTTCTAGAGACAAAGTGAGAAACATAGAAGCAAAATGGTTCATAGAAAGCACAGAATAGCAGCCAGCTGTGGTAGACACTGCATGATAGCTCCTACTGTCCAGGGATATCCAGAGACACATGGAGTGTTGGGGTGAAGAAATGCTCAGATAATTTTGACTGGTTAAAATAGCATATGCACGTTGTCTTAGGGTTTCTATTGCTATGACGAGACATGATGACAAAGGCAACCCTGATAAAGGCAAACCTTTAATTGGGGCTGGCGTGCAGGTTCAGAGGTTTAGTCCATTATCATCATAGCAGGAAGCATGGTAGTGTCCAGGCAGGCATGGCACTGGAGGAGCTGAGAGTTCTGCATCTTGTTGCAAAGGCAAACAGGAGAAGACTGGCATCCTCAGGCAGCTAGGAGGAAGTTCTCTTCCACAATGGGTGGAGCTTGAGCATAGGAGGAGACCTCCAAAGCCCACCCCACAGGGACACACTTCCTCCAACGAGGCCACACCTCCGAACAGTACCACTCCTTATGGGCCAAGCATATTCAAACCACCACACACATTTATTAATCTGGAAGGAATACAATAGAATAAAACAATCACTTACAGAGAAAGGTACTAGACAGAAAAATCTGGACCTTAGTGGAGGTACATAGTCATCTCTGATCTGTGGCCAGGAAAGAGAAGGCACAATCCATACAGCAGGTGAGATGGAATGGCAGCATTTAGGGAACTCAAGAGAGAGAAGAGCAAAACGATGCTCTCTAGCTGTAATGGATGTTCTTGGTTGTCAAGGTGACTACATCTGGAACTAACTAAAACCCAAGCTTCTGGGGTACTTCTGTAAGGGACTTTTCTTAATGAAACCATTTGAGGTAGGAAGACCCACTTTTAATCCAGATCTTTTGAGATAGGAAGATCCACCTTTAATCTGGGCCACACCTTCTGCTGGCAGCCTATATAAAGGACGTTGAAGAAAGAAGGAAACTTGCTCTCTTTGCTTACTTGCCCTCTCACTCCCTGTCACTCCATTCATTCACTAGCATTAGAGCCTACTTCTTCAAGATTATGGTGTATACTGAAGACCAGCTGAGGCATACAGCCTAGTGAACTGACTAGCTACTTGATTCTTGGACCTTCTGTTGTTAGACAGCTATTGTTAGACTAGCTGGACCACAGCCTGTAAGTCAACCTAATAAACCCCATCTATACAAAACACACACAAACACACACACACTCACAGGGTGGTTGGGGTTGGAGAGAGAGAGAGAGAGAGAGAGAGAGAGAGAGAGAGAGAGAGAGAGGCAAATAGATTCACATATTAAGACAAGGAATTTCTTTCATCAAGTTTTCTAGGGGTGAGAAAAGAGACATGACTTTAAGTCAATGACTTAAAGACAAGATGGGGGTGAGATTGAAGGAGACTCTATTTCCCCCCAAGTTGAGCAGTACCTTAGCCATGTGGGAGAGTTATAGGAAGGCAAAGGTTAGAAGAAACAGAACAATCACTGGGGAAAAGCATTCTGCATTCCAACCTGAAGATGAACATTCACATGGTCAAGCAAGCCAAGCACATGAATTACAGATAGAGAGGGACACACAAAGTGGAGGACCAATCTTCATTATCAACTTAACTAGACTTAGGAGACATACACCTGCGAGGATGTTTCCAGAGAGCTTGGACTGAGGAGGGGAGTCTCTCCTTGAATTTCAGGGGCACCATGAAGGCCTTGAGCTGAATGAGATCAGGACACGGAGGAAGACAAATATCAGCTCTCTAAAATTTTGCTGAGTGGGCAGAGTATCATCCTGTCAATGAACTTTTATCACGTAATTAAAGAGTCCCTGATTAATGAAATCCAGATGCAAACTCATCCAAAGCAGTGATGCTAGGGAGAGATTAGTGCAACATTTTTCTCTGGCCAAAATAAAGCAAATGGCTACAGCCGTACAGCTTGCATCTTGGTTATTCACACTATGGCCCATTTGCTGACAATTTTTCAATACTTACAGATTTATTCTGCCCTATTAAAAGCCTCAAAGCAACCAGGAAGTGTTATAAATATTTGAAGAGAGTTGGATGTTTCAAATGCTGAATAAATCATTAGAACCAGAACGAGCGCTCCAACGGCAGCAATGGACAACGTGACTGCCCTTGGCTCCGGGCTCCCTCTGATGTACTTGCCCTTCACTAATCCAGTCCTGGTTCACCCTTTGCATTCTGAGAAAAGCTCTGCCTTTTCTTTTCAAAGGGTCATTTCTCATCCTGAGAAGTAACAAGGAGGAGACACATTCGCTAGGACAGTAAATCAATTCACCTCTTAATAATTAGAGTTGTACAGCTAGGTTTCCCACAGCCTTGTAATTAGCCATCCTCAAACTGTGAGTAGCCCGGTGTAGTCAACTTCAGGTGAATGATTCTAGGATGATTCTAAGAGCTGCTCTCCTAAGGATGCTGTGTAACTGAGGCTCACATATAAGTAAGTCACAAGGAACTTGACTCTTTCCAGAGCCAGCCTTTGGCTCACATCTTACATCTGGAGGCTTCAGATTCATGAATTTCTGTCTAGCTGGGGCACAAGCAATGCTCCTGGCTCTAACCATCAATCTCCACCCAGAATCCAGTTCAACACAGGTTCTGCTTAACTTACTTCAGGATTTCTGTCAAGATTCAACATTTTTATTACCTATGTTCCCACACTGTTCAACCTGCCCCCTAGTTGATTCCTTAGTTTCTTATGATTTCATTTTATTTTATTTATGTGTATGGGTCTTCTGCCTGCCTGTGTGTCTGTGTACCACTCACACATACCTGGTACCCACAGCAACCAGAAGAGGGCATTAGATCCTCTGGAACTAGTTACAGATGGTGTGGGCCATCATGTGGGTGCTGAAAATTGACCCTGGGTCACCTGCAAGTGTAGCCAGTGCTCCTAACCACTAAGCCATCTCTCCAAAGTTTCTCGTGGTTTTTGAAGCAAGCAGTTTATAGATACTTGATACTTTATAGTCATTGTTCTTAGATCTTAACTGATTGGAGAGAGAAGCCTATCATGGCAGTGCTTCAGCTGAGGTTGAGAGACTGAAATTTTCAGGATTTCTTCTGGAACAGAAGATGACCCACAAGGAGGGAGGGAGATACCGGAGTGGCATGCTAGCAACCCCTTGCATCTAGACTTGTTAGCTTCCTGTGGCCATTGCTATCTAGTCGGGTGAAATGGGTGATCACTGAGAATCCCACAGCTGGGATATAAATAAATAAGTGCCCCAGTGCTTAACATTGTGTCTGAGAAGCACACTCAAATTCTAAGGCTGAGTCTTGCCTGACTGCTTCCTAAGGAGTACAAACCGTACTTTCTAGTGTTCTAACTGTCACTCCAAAAGGACCTTGTGCGGCAACACCTCATGCTTCTTCAGCGAGTCAAGGCAGGGAATGTTCCCTGCTATGCATGCTACTGTGATGTCCCAGATGCTTGGCCTTCTTGTCATCTTTCTCAAGAGTCTGGCATGAAATAACCTCTCAGATCTATGCCTTTGTTGAACCCCCTAGATGGGAGTCATGTACTTCTCCTTGTCCCAAAGACATCACACTCAGCTCAATCCTTATCCACAACACACACACACACACACACACACACACACACACCACACTACTTTTAGACAAAAATAACCTAGAATAAAGAGGGTAGGAAATAACCCCCACCTCTTTTCTGGAACAAGTAGGAAGTCCTGTACTCCTCTGAACTGGATATCCTTGCCTAGTCATCATTTAGACAAACAAGAGGAAAAGTGTCAGATCTCATCTGATGGGTCTGGGGAAAGGAGGGACCAGCAAAGCAACTGCCTTTAGATGATCCAAACGCTCAAGTCTGAGCATCAGGAGGGAGAATAAGAATTTTTCTCAAACCAAACTCAACCACACCAGTCCACCAGGAAGTGTCAAATGGGGATCCAAAGGCAGCAGGACCATAAAGAAAAAGGAGGTCTCTGTGTGGTGTTGGAGAACAAACCTGTGCAAGGGATAAAAAGCACAACCCTTTGACACAGATGTTTCTACCTGGGAGATCCTGGAGTCTTCGGAGATAACCATTCTAGGTCTGTGGTCTCCATCCTCCTGTAGTCTTCCTGAAAACAGCTTTTACGGCTCATCTTTTCTCAGAAGTGAATGCAGGAAGGTCACAGGAATCTGTACTCTCAAGCAGAATCAAGCTGCAGGCCACAGCATGGTACAGCACCATTCCTGGGGCCGTACGCAAGCTTTCCCACAGCCTGCAACTACAGAGGCTTTATTGGAATCAAAAGACCCAAGACACACTCATTAAAACAATAAAGACTTTGTCATGTTGGACCCTGAAGAATCCATTAAGCAGCAGAATTAGCCTGCCAGTTGGGAGGAGAGTGACTCGTGCAAGACCTTCGGGAGTTCTTTTTCAGAGAGGCCTCATTCCTAACCCACAACGATGCCGATGTGTCTTGATCTTATTTATTAACCTATGAAATACATATCCTGGGCCAGCAAAATGACTCAGTGGGTAAAGGGTCCTTTCTGCCAGGCCTGACCACCAAGGTTCAATTCCCACTGTTTCTACAGGGTGTTAGACGAAGGAGGGCACACTATCCTTTTAGAAAATTTCTCCAGGGTGTCAACTTAAGATGGAAGTGGTAGAGGGTCTCCTCTGTCGCCCACTCACAAGGACAATGCATTAGTTGCTTTTCTTTTCTCATCACTATGATAAAAAATACCCTGAGGAAAAAGAGTTTATTTTGACATGAAGTGGGAAGATACAGGCTGTCTTGGGTAGATGAAGTGTGGTGGTCACTGACTTGAAGCAACTGGTCGGTCACACAGCATCCACAGCCAGGAAGCAGGAAGGAAGGAAGGAAGGAATGCTGGAGGTCAGCTAATTTTCTTCTCTATTTCCATCTAGAACCCCAGCCCAGGGATAGTGCACCCTACAATCATGCTAGGTCTGTGTTCAGTTAAACATCTCTAGTAATGCCATGCACAGAGGTATGCCTCCTAGATGACCGAATCGAGCCAAGTTGGTAGCGTACATTAGCCATCAAAAGAAGGTAGTGATGGCCCCATCTCTACTTCGGATTAGAGAAGGGCAATTTCCTAGTGGGGATTTGAATGAGAAACTTCAATGCAAGTTGAGACAATGGTTTTTGCTTCCTTATTCTCTAAAGGCCTTCCTTCTTAATATTCTTCCCTTTGAAGAAGGCAAACATCTGCCTTACGTTTCTGCTTATAATTTCAAATTCAAACAAAGAGCCCTGGGCCCATCTGTTGAGGCTGCTTCAGACATCTGGGGCACCGTTAAACAGCAGAGTCAGTTTGGCCAGAGTCCAGTTTCTTCCCAACTCCACACTTTCCCAGGGCTCATCGGCCATCCAGCAAACGAAGAAGAGTCCAGTGCCTCTGCCCTTGTGAAATGTTTGCTTTTGTTTCCATAAACGGGAGAGAAAGGGAGAAACACTTTTGGAAAGCATCCTGTGTTTATAAACTGCTTGGGTTGAAAATCTCAAAGAAGGTAACTTGGTGATAGCTCCATGGGTCATGTGGGGCTGTTCCAGTCCCGGTGAAACCACTCCGAGAACATTTGGAACTTCAGAACAAGGCTCCTTTCCCTGGACTTTGTAATTTCCGTATACCTCTGAGCTCGAGGAAGGCACTCCATTTGGAAATGACTGCTCATTTCCGTTCACTTCCTCTTTTCCAAAAATAAGAAGCAACTAGAAGTTGAGACCCACACAAAATATCTGACTTTTTAACCTACAGTGGAAATGAGGGCTCCCAGGAATCCCTGCCCATGGGTATTCAGCTGTGGCTTCTCCAGCCAACTGTGTGTTGGTTTCCCTGGGAGGCCTGACGGCATAATAAACAGACACGGACTGCCCGGCACACCGGGTTGCGGGCTTGGCTGTGTTTCTGGCCCTTTTCCTCCTGTGCTTCAAAAGCACATACATGGATCCTCCTAGCTAGTCAAGGAAGAGCCAAGACAAAGGAGACAGTTGTTAAGATAGTTGGATAAACAAAAAGAAAGGGTCGTTTGAAAAATGTTCTTTTCATGAAAGAGTCTCAAATTTGTTCTGTGCAGAGGATGACCTTGAACTTTCAATCCTCCTGCCTTCACTTCTTGAGCACCAGGCTTGCAGGTCTGTGCCACCATAATTAATTTTAGATGATGTTGGAGTTCATATTCCATATGTTGCGCATATTAGCTGAGCTGGTTAGAGTTTGGACAACTTGACACAAGCTAAAGCCATCTGAGAAGAGGAGACCTCAACAGATGAAGGTACCCCCTATCAGACTGGCCTCTGGGCAAGTCTGTGAGACATTGGCTGATGGGCAGCACCACCTGTCGGCAGGTGGCCTGGATGGTATAAGAATGTAAGCTGAGCAAATCGTGGGAAGCAAGCATAGCTTACAAAGACTATGGAGGGATGCTGCTTCCGGCCTCCAGGCTCCCCCTTGAGTTATTGTCCTAACATTCCCTGTGGTAGACTCTAAACTGTAAGATGAAATAAACCCTTTCCACACCCAAGTTGCTTCTCCTCACTGTTTTCATCAAAACAACAATAGGCAGACTAGAATACGAGTTAAGCATGCTACTAACTGGACAACATCCCCTGCCCTGGAGATGTCATGCATGTAAATGGTTTTTAATACGATGAAGAAAATCACACTACTGTGTAAACCAAGGGTCAGCATGTTACAGCCCAAGGATCCAGCCCAGCGTGGCCCCCTGTACTCTGTGTATCATGTTTTACTGGAGTATGTGCATGTATGATGCCTATGATTGCTTACTCACTGTGCCAGGCACTGAATGATCTTGAGGGGGACTGTGTGGGCCACAAAGCAAAATATGTTGGCTACTTACAGGGTAAAGAAATGACAAGCAATTCCAGAATCTCCGCAAGATGGATCTTAGCTCTGGGGGGAGTAGGTGTTTTACTGCACACCACAGGACAGCGGGCAGATTTGGCCACTGGGGGGACAAAAGCAGCATTCATGTTGGGAGCAAAATGTGTGCATAAGTGAGACACAAGAATTAGTGAACTCGAATGGTGAGTGGCGGAGACCCAGGGAATAGCAGAGTCAGAATTTGAGTGGCAGGGTGGCAAGTATCAACTGGTGAATACAGTTGCCCTCCAAGGTCCCTTCTCCTGTTTCTATGAATGGTTACTGGGGACAACACTGCAGGAAGTCTTTCCCTTATGGTAAAGACTGAAAACCCTAGTTATAGATTATAAACCTTTGATATCTCCTGAAGAGAACCATTAAGTTTTTTATACTTTATGGAAGGCAGAATATGAATCAAAGGGTCTTGAAGAGTTTACATGTATTCTTTGCTCAGGGGGAGAGGGTGTTTTATTTTGTAACTTTAGGCCTTCAGCCAATGGAGCATCTTTGTATGGAAGAAGTGCGGCTCCTTACTTCAAAAACAGATAGAGGGGCATCAGCCATGTCTCTTTTGTTTGTTTGTTTGTGACGGTTTTAGATAGAGTCTCATTATCTTTATAGAACAGTATCATCCCCTTCAGGTAGCAATCTAAGTCACATGTATGTATATATCAGCAAGGGTGGGCTAGACCATGCTTCTGTAACAAACAAGCCCCACTTATCTTTATAGAACAGTATCATCCCCTTCAGGTAGCATTCTAAGTCATATATACGTATGTATCAGCAAGGGTGGGCTAGACCATGCTTCTGTAACAAACAAGCCCCACTTATCTTTATAGAACAGTATCATCCCCTTCAGGTAGCATTCTAAGTCATATATACGTATGTATCAGCAAGGGTGGGCTAGACCATGCTTCTATAACAAACAAGCCCCACTTATCTTTATAGAACAGTATCATCCCCTTCAGGTAGCAATCTAAGTCATATATATGTATGTATCAGCAAGGGTGGGCTAGACCATGCTTCTATAACAAACAAGTCCCACTTATCTTTATAGAACAGTATCATCCCCTTCAGGTAGAATTCTAAGTCATATATATGTATGTATCAGCAAGGGTGGGCTAGACCATGCTTCCATAACAAACAAGCCCCAAATTTGAGTGGGAGAAGGGGTTTGGTCCTTGTTACTGTCAAATGTTTGCTGTGGCATCAGTAGGAGTCCCTGCTTGCTGTTGCCAGTCAAGGAACTACCCTTTGCCAACTTACCTTTCGGGGAACCAAGTACTCTCAGCTATTGCCTCTAACCTGAAGTATCTCAGAAGTGTCACAAGTCATTTTCCGTCATGGTTTATGGGAACTCACTTTTGTCAAACTCTCCCTACCGCTTGCTTCTCATAGTTACAGAGGCGTTCACGTTAATATGGTGGCATGTCTCATAGATATGTTTCGTTCAAACTTTAAACACGTAGGAGGCCTTGCTGATGTCGATTAGGTCAAGAAATACTAATACTGAGTGTCTGTTCTGAGTCCCCCTTCTCCTGGTCACTAGGAAGATATCAAACTCCAGAGGAGAAATGCCAATTTCACTAAACTTTCCTAGCGGGTGAAGCAACAGTAAACATGGAACTTGGTCGATATGGAAGATGCTTAGTGCTAAGTGTTCTAGAAATAAACAAAATCCAGAGCTAACGTAGACTGCCGAGTGCTGGGGACAGAAAGGTCTCTGCCCCTGAGCATCTTCTCATTTGATCTTGAATGTGGCAGATGGCTTGAGGGCTCTGGAGATCGCTTCTGCCTAAAGGTAAGCTGTGCAAGCAGATTCACGTATTCCTCATGTTCTCCAGTCCAGTCAAGATGCGGAGGTTGTGATGAGTAGGACCTGGGAAAGACACAGGGCTTTCCATCGCAGTAAAGATGCAGACTTGGTGATTAGTGGGACCTGGGAAGGACACAGGGCTTGCCAGGACTGTGCAGTTTTCCTGAGACCCCTTACAGTTGAGGAGAAAGTCTGGAAGAAAGATAGCTTCACTACTTGTGCTCTGAGATGTCATCTTAAATACAGTCCTGAAAATCAATGTCCAGAAACTTAACGCTTCAGGGCCTGATAGGAGACAGTGAGGGCAAAACCTGGCCCTTAAAACCAAACAGCAAATCAAGTCACATATATCCTTTCTGCGTATGTGGGCGGGGTTTGCAGACATGGGTGCGCTGGATTTGGGTGCTAGAAGATTGCAGGGTTTCTCTTCATTTATAATGAACGACATGTCTGTAATGAATTTTCCCATTCCAAAATTTGGTCCTTGTTTCTGTCTTCCTAAAATAACTCTTTATTTTCTCCAAAGCCCTCAGGTCTTTCAGTAGTTCTCATGGGCAACACATACACTGTTTTAAAGCCAAATAATGTCCCTTGCATTCAGTGATACCTTTCCCTGTGATTTTTATTTTCCCCAACAATCTTCATGTTAAGGCTGCCAGCGAAGAGTGTGGATCAAAACAGTATCTTCTTTATAAGTAGCTTTTTCTATGAACATGACTCACCCCATCTTGTCAGAAGCCTTGCCTATGAGACAGCGACTCTCTTACAGCTCTGGTTCAGGTTTCAATTTGAGCGGTGACTGAGCCACTTTCCACTGTGATAAATGAGGTCCCTCTGGGAAGACAAGACTATTCATTTTCAACCAAAGAGTGAGAAATTGAGGCGTCTTAGTATCTAAACAGGAGAAATGGGGCAAATGTGCAATTACCTGACCTTGAGCAGCCAGAGATGCAGGGGAAAGCTGGTGTCCTGGGGATTGCCAGAGCTCAGGCCTCATACCCAAAGCTCAGGGCACGGTAAGGGTTCTTGAGCTGAATTTCCAGTCTGCAGACAGCTTCTCACCCTTATGACCTACCTTCATATGGCTCAATTCTCACTAGCATGCTCTACAATAGGAAAATGATAGGTCTCTGTTGGGATGCCAGCGGTGACTTATCTACGGTAGCAGCTTGCATAAACAGCCATAGTCTTCCATCTTTGACCCACAGCATTGCAATCCCTCTCATGAAGGGACCAGATGCTCTGCTCATGAGTGTCTGCTTTTGTTGTGTGCCATGCATGGGCTGGTTATATATACTCTGAGTTTTAAGGGACCTCCATCAAGCCTTTGTCTCCAGAACCCTTAACTCTCTATTCTTGTGCTAACATTTCAGTATTGAAAACAAGTCTATGCCAGGCCCTTGGAGGATGAGATGCATCTCAGTTACCCTCATCCCTTACTAGCCAGCCAGCATCTGGTAAGTCTCCAGGAAAATAATAGTTGACTTTGATTTAAGTCCATGAATCTGTGGCTGAGCTGAACACACACTGATCTAGATCAGGCTTGGCCAATGGTGGCTGGACTCACTCACATGTTAGTCAAAAATTGGCAGACTGACTAGGAGGTATGTGGTCCATGAAAGCCATACACTATACACACATTACCATTATCCATGAAATAGCATTGCTCAGATCCCAAGCCAAGAGTCTAATAATTCAGAATCTCTTGCTGCCTTGGGTACCACTGGGGACTATCCTCCCTTACATTTTTTAAATTACAACAAAATTTACTAAAAATATACTGTTTTCTTTTCCTCAAAAAGCATTCTTTTTGACTGGACTGAAAATGCCTTCAACAGTGCCCTTCCTTTTCTTGGAGGGAGGTCTTCGTTGTCTTCTGCTATTCTGTAGAAACAACTATCTGTGGAGGAAGTATCCACTGGGGATTTCAGGAGACCTTTAAAAATCTGTTAATGCCGATAACCTGAGGCAAATAACTTGTTGCCTGCCCTGACACCTCTCAGCACCCTTTCCACAGGAGTGAAAATAATTCTCCAACAGTGTCACCTGTCACTCACACGGAAAGAAATTCATTCCTATGCTGGTATGATGTCAGAGAGGGAAATACACATGAGACAGTTCTGTGGTGAGGACTGTCTGGAGGGCAGCTCTGATGAATGAAGCAAAGGAAGCTTATTTGAAATAATCACACCGGTTCTCCATAAAGCTGCCCCTTTTCAGTCTATCCTTCCTGGAACAGAATAAACTAACACTGTTCATTTCTTGATGGGTTATTTTATTTTTTAATGGTATGTGTTTTGTGCTCACCTGCACATATATAAAGGTATCACATGCATGCAGGGCCTGGGGAGGCTATCAGAGGACATTAGCTCCCCTGGAACTGGAACTATAGGTGATTGTACATGTGATGTCAGTGTTGTGAACTGAACCTGGGTCCTCTGCAAGAGCAGCCAGTATTCTTAAGGGCTGAGCCTTGTCTCCCACTCCCAATATATTTCTTTTTATTCCTTTGTGTTACGCATAAGAAATACACACCCAAGAATCACCAGTTGATCTTATCCGGTAGTAAACACCAACAATCTTCCCTATAGACAGACAGTCCTCTGCTCTTCGTGTGTTTATTTGCAAGGTCCCATATGAAGAGTTTCTTTATTTCCACAGTTTTGATTTTAATAATGCAACAGTTGTAATCTGTTTATTTGGAACACTTTATAAAAGTATAGACAGGAGCCTCAACATTTCACAGATCCCGCCTCTAGCCTAAGGAAAATGAAGATGGCAGCCACTCTTCCTGCCCATAGCAAGCAAAGCTGGTGCAGTCCACAGAGCTACAAATGTTTTCCAGTCACACCGCAGAGGGGATGAGAATGCTCGTGATGCCTGGTTGTTCAGAGCTTCCGTGTCTGTCTGGTCAATGATACAGACCGGACACTGCTCCGGCTATATGTCTGTAAGCTGGAAAACCAAAGTTCTGCTTTTGACTCATTCTCATGAGATGGGAATAATTCCTCCATAAGACATTTTCTCCACAGAGAGTCACAGCCAAGACATAATTAAACAGACAAGCATTAGAGGCAGGGACTAGCAAGATGACCAAGCGTGGAAAGGCACCTACCTGCTGCTAAGCCTGACAACCTGAGTTCAGTTCCCAGGCCCCACATGATGGAAGGAGAGAACCAAATTCTGAGCGTTGTTCTCTGATGCCCACTGGTACACACACACACACACACACACACACACACACACACACAAACTAAATAAAACTTTAGTAAATTTTTAAAATGAAATATTCTCAATTCCTGTCTTGTTTAATTTTATTAAAAAAGCAATACAACAGACAATCCTACACTGATTAAAGGCATAGTGTAACTTTAATTCTATTTTCTGCTTTATATCACTATTATTTAAAATTTATAAAGATAGTTCAACTCAGCAAAGTTGTAAGATTTTTCTACATTTATACAATAGCTAATATCTGTTAGAGTGTTCATGTTTTATTTCTATTCGTTCATCTAGTTAATTAAAAATTCTTAACATTAATAATACAAGATTAATAAGTTTCAAAAGTACTATTAATTATACCATTTTGTGTTTTGGATATTAAATGTGTGTGTGTGTGTGTGTGTGTGTGTGTGTGTGTGTGTGTTCAGATAGCTGCTAGAGTTTTGTCACATGTAAACACACATACAGACTTTCTCTTTTTAACCTGATGATAAATTTAGAGGGATGAAGAAATGACTCGGTTGTAAAATGCTTGCCTTATAAGCACAAAGACTCAAATTGAGTCCCCAGAATAAAAATTCAGGCATAGTGGCAAGCCCAAAGCATGGAGTAGAGATAGTTAAACCCCAGAGCTTGCTGGACAAACAGCCTAGCTGAATGAGTGAGTTCCAGGCCCAAATAAATAAGGTGGTCAGAAACTGGGGAAGATGCTCGTGCTCCATCAGACTCTGCACACACACACATACACACACACACACACACACACACACACACACACACACCATCTAGATTATGCACTTTTGCCCACAGTTGAGAATTCATTCATAAACAGTCAATGAGAATTAAAATCTTTGCCTCTTCCTAACCTGGACTCGATGCCTTAGTGTGAAGAAATCACACTAAGATATGATCCCGTGATCATATCGGAGGATGCCAGAAATGGTGATATGTATTATGGGAATGTCCAGCCTGCTT
Source organism: Tokudaia tokunoshimensis (assembly GCA_036184795.1). Taxonomy (NCBI): domain Eukaryota; kingdom Metazoa; phylum Chordata; class Mammalia; order Rodentia; family Muridae; genus Tokudaia; species Tokudaia tokunoshimensis. The sequence goes on along the minus strand of BTHU01000008.1, from coordinate 116,865,879 downwards.
CTCCCAAAGACTATGGATCTGGAAGAGAACATTCTAACCACATCTGTAGGTCAACCTAAACTCCTAAATTCTGGGATCCCTAAAACAGATTCTGTCAGGAACTAAACCTAAAGACACAAAGGGGTGCCATTTTCTCAGACGTACAGATTTCTGCCTTACTTCTGGATGCTGTTCAAATGAAAGCGTTGGCATCTTTCCCACCTGCTCCCCTAAACTGGAGAGGCAGAAGCTATCATGCGCTTATATGGTGATTCAGCCAAGGGAGTCTGAATCATTTTGTCTGTGGGTAAACTAAACAAAGGGCAAAGAAAAGAGCCTGAAGTATTTCAGGGCGTGGTGAGGGGTGAAAGCCACACCCACACCTCAGTCCTTCAGAGTCTAGAGTCTCAGGGAGTCATCTGGTATGTACAGCTCAGCTGCTGGGAGAGTCCCCGGGGATCACACAGGTGTCTCTCTGTTCCAAAGCTGGGCAGAAGGTAGATTGTGCAAAATCCTGAGTTCTGGTCTATGTCCCTGGACTTGTAATTTTCCAATGCTTCCCCTTCAAGGTGTCTACACCTCTTTTCCCTTTGGAGGGACATTTCCCAATAGTGCCTCCTCATTGGTGGCCTCTGGGGTTCCCCCATCTCTCATTTTTCTTGGCATGACTTACATGTGGAGTTTGGACACGCCGTGGAGGAAGGAAATAAGAGATTGCCAAACTCCATTAGGAAGTAGTGCATAAATACTGCTCTCCCACACGGGGAAGGTATTTATCATGTCAGAGTAGAACAAATAATAAATGGAAGTTGTAACTGGTTCAGATTAGATAGCAGAGGAAAAGCCCAATCTCAACTCCCTATTTTCATTATAACTAAAGAGGACACAACGCACAAAACACAGCTAAGATGCACTAGCAGAAAAGCTAAGACTGTAGAAATAAGTTTGTTGATAGTAAATACGGCTGAAATATTGAAAATTGATAAGGTTAATGGTGGGCAGAAGTTTAAAAAGATATCCTAAATCCCACCCCATGTATACACATATTCCTCAGTCAGTTCCTTTTCTTATCTCTGATAAAAAGTCTAAGAAAGCAACTTCAGAGTGCCCTGAGAAGTTATCGGAGCTCTCCTAGGAGCACGGAGGGAGAGGGAGGAAGGGCTGCATTGTGTGCTATGTTCTTGGAATTGACAGGTGTGACCAGTGTCTTTATCATTCATTCCTTCACTAATCCAAATACAGCAATACAATAGTATCTAACAGAGCTAGACCAATTACAGATACCAACGGTCAACAATAATCATCAAGAGTTTGGTTGTATGTAACGATGTCTGTCACCGGTGCAAGCAATTCTAGCAATTTCATGTCCTCATTTAAATGTCAGATTCTTTAAAGCAAAACAAAAACTTAAAGGACTGGAAGGGATGGCTCAGCAGTGAAGAGTACTTGTTGCTCTGACAGAGGAGCTGGGTTCAATTTCCAGCACCCACGTAGCAGCTCACACCCATCTGTAACTCCAGTTCCAAGGGATTCCATTTCCTTACATGCGAGGCATACATATGGTACACAAACATATATGCAGCCAAAATGCACACACACACAAATTTTAATTAGTTAAAAAATTAAGTGTGTGTGTGTGTGTGTGTGTGTGTGTGTGCGTGCATTCATGTCCCTGTAGAAGCATAAGAGGGCATCAGATTCCCCTGGAGCTGGAGCTGCAGACAGCTGTGAGCTGCCTGATAGGGTGGGTGTGGAGATTCTCTACAAACACAGTATACACTTTTAACCACCAAAGTCATCTCTCTGGACTGTAAATTCCAGAATCTCAACACTATCAAAAATAATAAAGAAGCGTTCACTTAAGGAGTTCATACGGTGAACTCTAAGCCAGGATACCAAACACTGCCCACAATCCCATCCCTGTCCTCAGAGTATTCTTAGCTTTACAGAGATCAATAAATATCTACACAGAAATTTCACTTGCATTAACATGAAAACATTAGAGTCATTTTTATGAACAAGTAGTTAAACTATGATTTAAACAGTAGAAATTCCATTTTTGTTAATTTTTGTCTCTGTATAAGAGGTTTTTAGGAACTTCATAAATACCACTTTCATGTAACCCTCATGTTAACCTATAAGTGAGTAACTGTCCTTAACTGTATTGTGCAAAGACCTTATTTTCTGTTTGATTATGCTTGTATGCCTATGAGTGTATATGCCCTTGAGTGCAGTGCCCATAGAGACCAGAAGAGGGTACCAGATCCCTGTTTCTGTTGAAATGAGCTACCCTTAGCTTAAGTTCTGGGAACCAAACTCAGGTACTTTTTGCTTTTACCACTGATTCATCTAACTCTTCAAGTATGAAATTGGAAACCACAGCAAGTATGAAACCTGCCCAGCATTGTACAGCAAGTAGAAAGAAGATCTATGATTTAAAACTTTTTACTTAAGTGCAAAATATGCTTATTTAATTTTATCACACTCTGTGCTCCTTGCTATTTCTCCCTTAGGATGTCTTGCTGAAGGCAAAGGGATGAAACTCACAGCCTGTTCAGTTTTAACTTTTAAAGATTTGTTTTATTATCTTATATGTGTGAGATATTTCTGCATATATATGCGTATACACATACACATACACGTGTGTGTGTGTGTGTGTGTGTGTGTGTGTGTGTGTGTGTGTGCCAGGAATTGAATCCAGGTTCCCTGTGAGAGCAGCAAATGTTCTTTAACACTAAGGCAAACCTCCAGTCCCTGAGATTTGGTTTTGTTTTGATATAGGGTTTCTCCATATGATATAGACTGGCCTTGAACTCACAACCCTCCTGCCTTAGTCTCCTAAGGGTTAAGATACAGGATTCATGCCTGATGTTTAGTAGTCTTTTTTTTTTTTTTGTAAATTTTAGTCCCTGTGGAAGTTAATTCTTATTGTCAAAATGGCTGGGTTTGGAATCTGGAGGACACATCTCTGGGCATGTCTGTGAGGGTATTTCCAGTGAGGACTAAGGGAAGAGGAAGAGCGGGCCTAAGTGTGGGTAACACTGCTCCACAGACTGAGTAGTAAAAAGGAGACAGGACTGAGCGCCAGCATCAGCTTCTGCATCCTGATTGTGGATGAAGGCGACCGGCAGCTTCACGTCCCTGCCACAGTGCTTTTCCCACCATGACAAGCTCTACCCTCAAATCCTGAGCCAAAATAAACTTTCTTGCTTCCTTACATCGCCACTCTTGGGCATTTTGTCACAGCACTGGGAAATGTGACTAATTATGCCTCTATAAGAATACAAGAAACAGCAATGGTTCAACTTACAGGTGAGAAAATAAACCCATGAAAGTTTCAGTTTGGAGTAAATGTAACTTGTCTAAAAGAACATTCCAGAAGTCCGGTTTGAGTCCCAGACCTTTGTTTCTTCCCACTCTGACTGGACCCGTGGTACACCACACAGAGACTTATCTCAGGAAACACTCTCAGTACTTTTCTACTCAGCTGGAAAATGCACATTTCCTTTTCTGTGTATAAAACTTGAAGGCAGATGGACAGAGTTCATGTTAAGTGTCTCCAGGAATCAGTACAAAAACTCCCAAGAAATTATCTGAAGAGTTGGGGCTTGTAGTTAGTCAGCCATGCTGTGGTCTTGAGTCTGATGAGGCAATCAGGCATCCAAGAGCTTGACTGATGGTTCTGGACTGTTGTGAGTTCAAGGCCAGCCTGTACATACTGAGTCGCACACAGGGTAGAGTGGACTACAGAGGGAGACCCTGTCCACAAAAAAAAAAAAAAAAAAAAAAAGAAGAAGAAGAAGAAGAAGAAGAAGAAGAAGAAGAAGAATTTTTTTTTGTTTGATTATTTTTTATTCTTACCTCAGCATCTAAGGAATCCTACACAGCTGGGGAACTTGAAGAGCAGGTGTTTCAAAAGACAGTTTCACTCCCGTCACAGCAAGAACCAACTAGCCATGCCATCTGACTCCCGTCCAAATGTCAGGGCATATGGATGTGCTGAGGGTGTCTCAGTTCCGCTCTTTGCATCCCAGAGCAGACTGGAAACCCATCAGTGAAGGCCACCGAGTGCCATCTTTCTGCTGGCAGAGCTCCTTGGAGTCAGTAATTTGTCTCTCCTCGAGATCATGAAAGTCTGCAATCGGGTAAATGATAGGTTTGAAAAATACATGCCTGAGACAGACCCAGAAGAATTAGATCCTGAAACCTGAAAACCCTCTTTGCTGCTTACAGAGTCAAGGGATAAAATACCCTGACAGAAGCAACCTCAAGTCAGAAAAGGGGTCATTGGGCATACGATTCCAGGCTAGAGGTCATCACTAGGGGGAAGTCAAGGCAGGAATTTCAAGTAGCCGGTCAGACCCAAGACAAGAGCAAAGGGGAGTGGATGAATGAATGCTGCTAGTTCTCAGCTCACTTTCTTCACCCTTGTACAGCCCAGGACCAAACCTAGGGAATGGTGCCGCCCACAGTGGGCTGGCTCTTCCATATTAATTCATATAATCACCCACAGGCCAACCTGATCTAGATAATCCCTCATTAATACTCTCTTCCCAGATGATTCTAGAGTGAGTCAAGGTAACAATGAGAACTAACCACTGTATAAACTTAAAACTATTTTTATATTTAATAAGCAATAAACAGAACAAAGGTTACCATGCATACCCAGCAAATCTACCAGCTTTCTGCTCTGTGATCCAGGTTTCTATTCCACAGCACGGCCTTTGTCTGTCATTTCTTTCCCCTTTCTTTACTATTTTTTTTTCTGTTCCCCTTTTAAGTCTCTGCATGTCTGCTATGGGTGTGCTTACTTTTGAGGTATCCCACAAAGTTTATTACTACATTTCCGCTAATAAGTCAAAAAACCACTGAGAGCACAGACATTGTCAACAGGAAGACATACAGGAGAAAAAGTGGAGAAGCCTGTTGAAGAGGCACCAGATGCAGGCATAGATAACCGCAGGTCATGGAACGGGGGTTCAAGCCAAGTTGAACCTAGTTTCCCAGGACTTCAAGATCCAGGTGACATCTGCATTGTACAAACAAGTTATCTTTGACCCTTGTCCAAATGATTTATTTAAAAGCTCCCAGGAGATCCCAGTTAGGGCAGGGCACAGCTGGACAAAGAATGAACGACGCAGCTAGAGGCTGGGTTCAGACAAGCATCAGCCTCCACCCAGCCTGCAGGAGCTCTGTGACCTACATTCTAGGTTAGAGAGTGGCTTCTCCGTACTGTGACAGCTACTACGGAGAGTCCTTCTGGAGGCCAGATTCCCATGCACACCGTAGAAAGAATACCAATGACCTGCAAGCAATCCTTGGCGGTGCCAGGACAACTCAGCGTCTTCTTAGCTCTGGGTTCTCCCTGTCCCCATATGGCTAGTGATCCACCTTCTCCCTAATGACCCCACCACTGCCCTGTGTACATTCTTTTTGTTTTTTTCTTGCAGTCGAGGAGTTTATCTCTAAATGGAGAGCATTGTACATTTCTTCCCAACCTTAGCCTATTATAGTGTAACCTGGAGACAAGATCACTTTCCTCATTTCAAAGCCAGAAGAGCATTAAACTTCACCTACCCAGTAAATGCAATCCCTTCCTTCGCTATGCTTCTAAACACTGTGCTGAAAAGAGTGTTCTCAGCTCACCTGTTGTATACCTCACCACTCTGGGGAGCACTGTTCACCCCTATGGTGACACAGATGATGCCTCAGAAAATTCACCAGAAGGGAATCCCAGCGAGTGGACTGTCTGGTCCTCCCAGTACTGAAGGAGCTGGTGCTCTTCTACTGTGTAACTGTTTAGTCAGAGCCCGTGAGTTTTGATTTTTGTCCCCATTCTGGCATTTTAAGGAACGTTTAATTTCTTTAACTGTGCTATTCCAGCAGGAGCTACTGGGCAAAGGGAGGGAGTAAGAAAGTGCAGGGGGAGTAGGGTGGTGGAGAAGAAAGACATGGGACCAGGGAAGAGGCCACAAGGACAAGAGATATAACTAAATGCTGGGCTATCAAATAGGGACCTTTTATTGATACATTTTTATTTGCTTCTAATTAAATATTTTATTTCTTTTTTGAGGGCTTCATGCGCGCATGTGCGCGCACGCGCGCGCGCGTACACACACACACACATAATATTTCAATCATATTTAATGAACCTCATGACCTCTCTCTTCAAGCCTTCAAAATTCTCCCCACATGTCACTCCTCACCCCACCGCCCCCATTCATAACCTCTTCTTTTGGTTTTAAATACCCACTGGGTCCGAACAATGGTACTCCCCAGAGCATGGTCTACCTACCAGCACTGACCATGGTCAACCTAGTAGGGAGGTAGCAATAGAAAGGAGAGGGTGAAGGGGACCAGCTAGTATCCCTCCGAGTGCTGTTAGGAAGACAAATGAGGAAACCGTCCATCACAAAATATCTTTGAGAACGGAAGACCAGGGACAGGTTGTTGGCCATTTTTGCCATTGGAGAAACGGTCATTTGGTGAGTTAGCTCTGAGTTGTTGACTGGCTCCTGGATGTGTAAACAGAACCAAGAATGGTGAGCTGAGGGGCAAGTTCAGCAAACTAAAGGCAATGCTATTGATTCTGCATTCTGTTTCCATAAGAAAAAGTATAAACAAGCAACTCCTTAAGTTCCCCAGCAGGAGTATAAATCAATGCAGGGTCAACATGTCCTCAACTCTACACTGCTACAAGGACCCATTCACGCATCACCCTTCACTGAAACACCCTACTCTTTGTATTAAGTGAGTGTGTTTTGAGACCCTGATTAGGCTCAATTCACTCATTCCACCTTGATATATCAAAGGAAATGTCAAGGCTACCCTGAATCTCCCAGTCACATCAGCAAATAACTGTGAAAAAAGATCTTCTTTCCCTGAGATGGAACAGAGATGAAATCTATACCAGTCTTTGTGAGAGGTCCCACAAGACACCTAGACCCATATGGAGGTCTTGATGTAACTGAAGGCTGGGTAGGGTGCGGAGCAATGGGAAGAACTTGAACGATCAATGAACCTTACCTCAGACCTGGGAGCCCCTTTCCTCATCCTATCTGTGGCTCCAGAGGCAGGTTGATTCATCTTGTGCAGATGGGAACATTAAGTTGTCATGATTTGACTCATTTAAAATTTGCATAATAGATTTGATTGCCTCCGCTCTTCCTCGGTGTTTATACAACAAAGCTTCTGAGTGTAATGCGCTATCTTTAATTTGGCTTATTCTCAATTGCATGAGCCTCGTAGAATGCATCACTTTCCGCAAATACTGCTTTAAAGCAATTCAGGGACTGGAGATAGCTGCGATCTCCACGTCATCTTACCTGCAGTCTGTGTGCAAACACGTTAGACTGCTCCACCCTCACAGCTATGTAATGAGGTAGGAATCTCAGACATAAATGAAGCAATCAACTCAAACCCATGAGGACTATGCTTGGGCTATCTAGGCTGAGCTATACCCTCAGGTCAGTGGATTGGATTCCAGAACCCATGGGGCTGGACCCTTGTGTACTGTGGTCTTCCATGTTAAGTCACTATTAATCATTCCTGGAGGCTGACAAGATCCAGACTTTGAGTCAGACTGTAGGGGGAAACTGTAAGCTCTGGAGACCACTAGGCATTCTCTCCTACATGAACAGAATAGTGTCATAATCCCCTCAAGTTGGTACATCTTCCTAGCTTCGCTGTCATTTTGAAAAGCAAATGACTACATATTAACTAGAGCTAAAAGAGCCACAGCTCAATGGTTTTTTTTTTCAAATATACATGTATTTAGATCTTTATAGAAGATCTGGCATTGCTTTTATGTAAATGAGGGTTGTGTATATACAAATGTGTGCATGTCCATGTACTAGGGTGTGTGTGTGTGTGTGTGTGTGTGTGTGTGTGTGTGTGTGTGTGTGTTATGGGGCAGACAGAGGCCACAACACAACCTCACTTTGCCATTCCTCAAACCAGGAATGTATCTTTTTAAAAAATTATTCATGCACTGGTTTGAAGTAGGCTAGGCTGGCCAAGATTACTGGCTGCCTAGCTAGGGAATTGTCCACCAGCCTTGCACTAGGATTGCACAGCTGTGTCATGGCTCTTTTTCTGGGGGTTGCTGGGGATCTAGCCTGGGCCCTTTGCATGTTAGGCAAGCTTTCTAAAATGGAGAACTGATGCCCAGCATGTTTTACGTGGGTTCTGTGATCAAACTCAGTTCTTCACACTGGCAAGGTATGCATGTTACCCATGGACCATTTCCTCAGCACTGGGTTCTCCTTTTTAGTCACAGAATATTTACAGTTACCTTATTAAAAACTTCTCAAAGTAAAGTCAGTCACACAACAGCATGTGAGACATGCATGTGGAATGTTCTTTGGGTTAGAAGTTATTTAGGGATATGACAAAGAGTATATTCTGCCTTGAAATGAGAGAGAGAGAGAGAGAGAGAGAGAGAGAGAGAGAGAGAGAGAGAGAGACAGAGACAGAGACAGAGACAGAGAGAAACAGAGAGACAGAGATATAGAGACACAGAGATAGTCAGAGACCAGAGACAGAGACAGAGGAAAAGGAAGGGCATATAAAGGAGAAAGAGAGAGGAGAGGAAGGATAACCAAAAGTTGAGTTGTCCAGAAGTTGAGCTGTAATGAAAAGCAGAAATTCTAGAGCTGACAGATGTAGACATCAAGATGAAAGTCAAGAGCAAAAATAAACCCAATTAAGACAAGCATAAGGCAAAAGTCCACCCGAGATGGACACGTGGAACCAACCTAACTTTTGTCAGTCAGAAAGACGCTTTCTCCCTGAGTAATCGTCCATGAGACTCACATTAGAAAACTTGTGTCTTTCTTACAATTTGCAGGCCATTGAATGAGTCCTTGCATGTCTTAGGTAGGGGAGAGTTTCAAAGGCAGAGAGAGCATGTCAATGCCACAGTAGTCAGTCTGACTATGAGAGAGCAGAGGTGCCACTATGGGAGCCTTAAGAGTTCTCATAACAGGCAAGTCTCAAGAAGTGGACTTTGCCAGGACATCCTGTCCTTTAGTAAAATACAGTGTTCCTAGCACAGGTAGCCCCCTCCTCGGGAAAGTAGCTGCTATTGTTACATGGGAGAGGAGGTGCTTTTGTGTTTGCATCTGTGAGCAGAGAGCACTGGACTTTGCTGGGAATTTGTGGGAACACAACTCACCACGGGACTCCTTCCAACTCATGGCAAGGGCCAAACTGCCATTGCAGGAGAACATGAGGGTTTACCTCAACACCACTTGAGTCTTAACAAAAGAAGAACAACAGTTAATTAAGAAAAGGACTTTCTTCCAGAACACAGGAAACTGAGTCAGAGAAAACACTTGGCCTCGGCCACTAGGGTCCAATTTTGGCCTGAATGAGGTCACTGGGAAATAAGAGTTGTAGGAAAGGCATTTTTCATTTGAAAGAAACATAGAGATGAGGTGCTGAAGGGATGGGTTGGTGGTTAAGAGTTCTAGGGGACTCAAGTTCCATTCCCAGCATCCACATCAGGCAGACCCCAATTGCCTATGACTCCAGCTTTAGAAGATCTGACCCCCATCTTCTAGCCTTGGAGACCTGTGCACATGCGGCAGACACATCTAGAAATAAAATTAAAAATAAATAATAAATAAAGTATTTTTTTTAAATAGAGATGGGATGGGAAAATAGACTATCCACAGAATTCAACCAATAAGCCCACTGGTTCTTCAAGTCTCCACAAAATAAAAATAAACAGGTAAAATAGCAAATCAATAAAAATGACGATTTTGTAAACCTATGGCAGGAGGCAGGTAAGTCCCACCACATTCTTTGGATAGAAAATTAAGGAACAAGTCTGTGGAAGGTAGTCCTGGGGCCCACAATACCTAATATTCCTGACAAAGACCTTCTCACTAGCTGGGGAGACAGCTCAGTGGGCACAGTAATTGCCTTGTAAGCCTGAAGACCTGGATAAGTTTGATTCCTAAAACATACACAAGAAAAAAAAATGATAGCATGCATTTGTGATCCTAGCTCTGCAGAGGAAGACGTAGGGGAATCACTGGTCAGCTGGAGAGTCTACTTCATGAGTTCCAGACCACTGAGAGGCTGTATCTCAAGAAAAAGAAAAAAACCAAATAAATAAATAAAAGGGATGGTGCTCTGGCCTCAGCACACGCACGTGCACACTCACACACACACACACACACATATGCACACACATATGGATGCACATGTGTGCACACATGTCTGCACACACATACACATGCATGCACACACACACTTCTCAATATGTACTGTAAGGTAACTGGATTCCTTTAAATTGACAAGAGGAAGTCAAGTTGTTAGTGTTACCAGAAACCTTGCTAGGGGAAATCGCTCATGAAATATATGGAAACAGCCTTTTCTTGTGGTCAATTCTGATTCATAGATGGATTCCCAAACTATATTGCATCTGCATTGAGCCCATATCCTTGAACCAAGTGTCATTAGTGGTGATCAAGCCTTTAGGGCAGCTGCCAGCAGCTACCATTGGTTAGCAGTAAGTGAGGGTTGGTGGCCTCTTCGGCTCTGTCATAGCTACTCTAGCCCTGAATATGTTGCGCAAATCCCTAAGATCTTTCATTACTAGCTTATGAACACTTACAAAAATGAACACAGGGAAAGTTCACTTTTCTCTTTGGAAGTGAGTCATTTTTTCTTTTTAAAGAGTTTAGCACAGGATGGGGCTGGAGATGTAGCTCAGTTGGTGGAGAACTTGTCGAGTGTTTGAGAAACCCTGGGTTTACTCTCTAGTACTGTATAAATCTGGCATGACAGTGCACTTAGAAAGTGGAGGCAGGGAGATCAGAAGGTCAGGGTCATCCTTGGCTACACAGCAAATTTCAGGTCAGCCTGGGCAACCAAAAACAAAACAAAACAAAAAAACTAGCACAGGAAAAGTCAACACAAATGAATGATTTCATCAGCTCCTTTATTCTGTAAGATTTCATATCTATCAAGCCTCATTCAATTGACTGACTTAGGGAGAAATATACTACCTAAGCCAGTCCAGGCTTGCCAACACAGTAGGATCTGATGGCTACCTTTACACAAATACCTTACTCGGTTGTGAACCTGTCTAAGGATGAAGTTAAAATGGGATGCTTTGGTAGGTATATGCAACTATGATTCTTTTCAAGATGTCTCCTCAGAGTTTTAACTCTGTTCGTCTAGGAGTATTGCTGGCTTCTCTCTGCTTGCCTCTGTACCTCTCCCACACTTCTAAGCTCATAAATATAAATCAAGAGCTTGCAAACATAACCACAGCCTGTTGAACAACTCAGTGCCCTGAAGACAACTGGATGGCCTTAGAAACTTGGCTGTCCCTCACCATTTGCCACGTTAAGCTCACAATTTATGCCTGCAGGTGGCTCCTTGCAAATGCAATTAGGTGTTATGCCCTTTGGGGAGGCTTGAGCATGCCCAATTACCTGGTCTAAGGCTATATTAATACTGGTAATTTTCTGCCTGTGAGAAGAGAAGAGGGCAAGTTAAGCTAGAGGAAGTGAAATATGTCACCAGGTGCACGGGCCACGGTGGCCAACGCTGTATAGTAAGAGAAGGACTGAAGCCTGGATCCATTAAGTTCAGGTGGAGTTGGATCTTTCTGGGATCATTAGCAAAGACTTGTTTCAATAAAGCGGGAACCTATTTCCCATGTGGAAGCTCTGGGGCTATTATAAAATGTGGTGCTTTGTTTCCTTCAAAGTATGGCATCACAGTTTCGTGGAAGAGACACAGGTTTGGAATGAGACCAACCCACATTTCCATCACATTTTAAGATTTAATCTACTGCTGAATAGTGCTGTCAGCTTTTGAATGTGAATGACTGAATACGAATTTCACAACTTTTCTTAATACGCATGAGATCCAGGAACCACAAAAACTAGAATGCTGTGTCATAAAAAAAATAATAATAATATTTAAGATGTTGGTGACCTGCTGTCTAAAATATTTACCCTTGTAGACAATAAAACTTCAGAAAAGTGGGTAATACTATTTCAAAAGAACGACTCAAGATTCTCCTACTGGCTATAGGCCTCAGACTCATGCACAGTAGAACACGTGTTCATTATAGCTGTGGCCTACTCAGGCTGTATGCTTTTTTTTTTTTCAGTTGGAAAATAAAGCTGTCTCAGAAGGCCATAGCTGAGAGACAAGGAAGAAGAGAGATCTTTCACCTACTTCATCCTGGCGCAGAAAAGTGCCTCACACAGGAAACTACTTCCCCTCGTAGAAAACTGCAAACAGGGACACTGTGGGATGACTGTGGCCAACCAACATTGACTAGATCCCCCAAAGGTACAGTCACAAACAGTTAGGACTGAACACTGACCAATCAGGGTCATTGTCATTTGCTTCGTGGAAATTGCATGTTGGGAAATTGTACGCATGTGGCTTCTTCAAAATAGAGAGCACCAGAGCGCCTTGTATGATTCTAATGCTACCCTGATCTCCGCTCTGCACTCCGCAGCCACCGAACAAAAAATAGTTCCCTTCCCTTTTGATCTAAAGGGTAAAAACTCTTCCCCTGATTCACTGTTTCTCCACCGCTGGATCTTGAAGCAAAACTAGATTATTTGTCTCAAGTGGCTGCTGATCTAAGGTGGAAGGGAAGAGCAGTAGGCTTTAAGGGAAAGAGTGAGAGGAAGAGTTACATTTTCTAGACACAGCAACGAGTTGAAAGAAATGCTTCTGGGCATGGTGAAACCCAGGCAAGTGCCAGGTGACACAAAGGTACTCTTAGTGTAGCCAGGTCACACAAGGGCACTATTAGTGTAGCCAGAATTTATTTCCGATTGATGGAGACACTTAAGTCAGAAAATGGAGAGATGGAGAAGCATTGCAATTTTCTTTTGCCCATTCATTATTTGTATCACACACACACACACACACACACACACACACACACACACACACACCACATTTTTGTGGATACAGTAATTCAAAAATGCATGGCCTGAATCACGCCCAAAGCTGCCCTTTCTGTTGTTTTTGAAAGGGGGTGGGGGGTTTCAATTGTTTTTTGTTTTTTTTTGTTGCTGTTGTTGCTTTTGAAATCAGTGTTTGGGGCCATAAGGTGGCTTTTCTTTTGAGTCTTCAGAAGGACAATGACAAATTCCTTTAAAAGACAAAAGTGTGTGTTTTCCCAAATCTGTTGCCCAGAACAGACAAGCCAACATCTTCCCTAGGGAGAAAGGAAGAACAAAGAGTGCTGTCAGCACAGGAAGGCTGCTGGGAGGCAGATGCAGGCCCCCTGCCACCCTGGTTAGAGAAAGGCAGGAAGCCAGGCCTGCTGGCCCTGGGACTTCCAGGAGAAGCACTCTGTGGACCCCACAGGAGGGAGAAATACCCCCAGGCAGAGAAGAGGTGACTTCTTAGGCTGTTCTCTTGTCCTCCTTGTAAGATCAGTTTCTAAATCTGTGCAATGCCAAGGATAAAGACCGACACCTCCTCTCCCCAGGACAGTAGTAAAGGAGAGTGAAGGAACCTTACTAGGTCTTACAAAAAAAACATCACGTATTATTTCAGACCATCTCTACGGGAAAGGGAGTTTATATAGTCCATTTTCTGCGCTGATTTAGCTTGGGGAGACATCTGAGGACTAGGATTCCTATCTCTATATAATCTCAGGGCAGGAAGAATGTACAAGGTGGATTTGGAAGGCCCACATTAGATATTTGCCATTTGTTCGGTTGCTTGCTTGTTTGTTTGTTTATATGTAGGCTCTTACATGGCTCAGACAGTCCTCCAACTCACTAGATAGCAAGAGATAGAAAACCTTGAACTCCTGATCCCCCTGTCCCCACCTGCCAAGTGCTGTGATCACTGGGATATAACACCACACCCACTTTGTGCCTTGCTGATCTAGGAACCCAGGGGTTTGCAAGCACTTTACCAACTGAGACAGGACATTTCATTTCAGAGCACATGTCTCAGCTGCTGTGGGTCACACGGAAACTGCTGATATCTGCCTCCCTTGTGACAAAGGGAAGAAGTCAACCATGCAGTCCTGTTAGGACCGGCGGGCAACTGCAGCAGCAGCGGCTGTGACAGGGCAGCAGAGAGACCACACCAGGCCAAACAGTTCCACGTGGGCTTTATTGAGAAGGGAAAGGGCAAAGGCGGCAGTGGAAAGAGAAGAGAGGAAGAGAGAGAGAGAGAGAGAGAGAGAGAGAGAGAGAGAGAGAGAGAGAGAGAGAGAGGAGAGGGAAAGAGAGAGAGAGAGAGGAGAGGGAAAGAGAGAGAGAGAGAGAGAGAGAGAGAGGAGAGGGAAAGAGAGAGAGGGAGGAGAGGGAAAGAAAGAGAGAGAGAGAGAGAGGAGAGGGAAAGAGAGAGGGGGGAGAGGGAAAGAGAGAGAGAGAGAGAGGAGAGGGAAAGAGAGAGAGAGGGGGGAGAGGGAAAGAGAGAGAGAGAGAGAGAGAGGAGGTACATACACGGATAGTGATGTGGTCGCAGGTAAAGGTGAACCCAATGGATTCTGGGAACATGGTGGCTGTTGCCTTAGCAACAGGCATATAGGTCACACTGTCACCTATGTGATGTCACAGGTCTCAGAGGTCCCGATACCAACATCCCCAGCTCCTCATCTGGGTAGATGTCTGTTAGAAAATAATCAAGCATGCCAGCTTTCCCTGCTAGTCAGTTGTGTGTTTGAAATTGGAGGCATAAGGCAGAGGATTCTGGGAGTTCTAGCACATACTTGTGGTCTCCAAGTCACAATCCTGGAGTTCCTCCATATTCATGGCAGCTCTTCCTCCTTGATTAATGTTCCCGCTTACTTCAGACTCTATGCCAGTTGGAACAAGAGCAGAATACAGAATTTACTTAACTATTTCCTGGAACCATGAAAAGCCTCTCTCTCTGATAGGTACTGAGAAGGCTAGGCTGATTCCATGGCAGGCTTCATATTGGCAGTTAAGGAGACTAGGCCTAAATCTCTGTTTCCAAGAACTGGGTAATTCCAGGACTCAGAAGCTGCCCCACCACCTGGCCTGAGGAAAGGACAATGGGTCAGCAGCAGTTTCCAGACCTCCTCAGCAAGTTGCCAGCCCCAATACCACGGTAATGAAATGTCCATAGAGGTGGACCCAACAGACTAACATAGAGGTCACCTACTCTGGAATTTCCTAATGTACTTTAAATCAGACCTGCAAGCTCACTTGGGTGTCTCTCTGTCTTGGTAATGGGGAAATCCCAGCATGCTGGACTTCTGCAGAATAAAACACTGCATTTACATACTATTTGAGTCTGGGGTATCATTCTTTAGCGAATCAAGGACCCTTCCAGTACCAGATTCCATGTCCCTACAGCCAAACCCACCCATTGCCATCTGACTCTAGGTGAAAAATTCACTAGTGTACAAGGACCTGGGCTTGACCTGGTGACCAACCAGATGGTTGAGTGAGGGAAGATGGGGGTGTTGAGATTTAATAAAATCAAGTCATGAAAACACAGTTATAGAACCAGGAAATAGGGACAGTGCTAAGTAACACTTCTGAAGATGTGAAAGCAACAAATTGGAAATGTCTGGAATCCTGAATTGTCTCAAGGAATGTATGTTCACTTTCTACATTTGGATGTGTGAGCATTTGTGTGCACTTGCAAAGGTATGTGTACATACTTATCTTTATATACAGAGTTGTATCACCAAGCAGCCATATCCATGGATCTCATTGTTAACTTACATTTATTTAGTCAAGGTGTGTGTGTGTGTGTGTGTGTGTGTGTGTGTGTGTGTGTGTCTGTGTGTGTGTGTGTCTGTGTGTGTGTGTGTACTGCAATAGGGAAGCAAGCACATGTATGGAACTAACCAGTAACATTATTGAAGAAGTGTGGAGTGGTAGCCAGCCTACAGTTGCTCACACACCATCTCGCCTGCCACCTAATTTTATTTTTTACCTACTGTTTGTTTGGTTTGTTGATCTGTTCATTTGTCTGTTTGGTTCATAAACTAAAAATAATTTTACATTTATGAATGATTCGAAAGAAATCTGTCTCTAGGCATCATGGCATAAACCTAGACTGCCAATACTCTGGGAGACTGAGGATTACTCTAATTTTCAGGCCACCTTGAGCTAGAGTAGGTTCAAGGCTATCATGCAATGCATAGTAGGATGTTGTCTCAAGCAAACAGACCCACAAGATGAAAACAAACTTTGTCTTGGAAAGTCATAAGCTTTGGGGGAAAGGTAGATATTTTGTTAAAAAAAAAAGGCATGTAGCTACACCATCTCCTAAGTACTTCTATTTATATCTATAGACTGTTGCGGCCCCCAGCTTGGCCAGAGAAGATTCTTTTGTCTGGGGAGCAATGGTTAATACAGAGAGTCATAACTGGTCAAATACTTTGAATGAGGACAGGAGAAAATCATTGAAAAGGTGCTGGGAAGATTGTGAGACCTGGAGGAGGGTACAGGTGCCGTGAAACACTGCTCTGGACATGGCGTGACCAGTGCAGCTGTGAACACACACTCATGCCCTGCATACATACAAGGATACGGGGCAAGGGTGGATAGCTAAGGGAGAGAAAGACGGTCCCGGGGAGGCACATATGATCATAGTATGTTTTACTCATACACAAAATGATCAAAAAATAAAAGGAAGGGGGTGAATGAAAAGGAAAACAAACATATAAAAATAAAAAATGCTTATTTTATTTTATAATAATTCATATGAATTATATGTAGTTCGAGAAAGCAATGTTCCACACATGCAGCTGTGTTGGAACACAGTCACTATCCTCCTTCGTATAGTATCTGTGAAAACCAAAGATAACATGGCTGAGGTGTCACAGAAGGGATCAGTTTTTCCATATCATATAATGTCTATTATAGCCCTTTCCAGAAAATGTTCACCTACCTGTAGTTTGAGAAAGCTATATTGGAACCAAGAAACAGAATGGAGTATTCTCTAGAATTGGAATAGACCTTCCTTAAACATGAGTTAAGAGCTACAGCTTGCCCACATACCTATCATGCTCTCAGGCCTGTGAGTATGATGACATTAACATGCTCACCCAGCCGAAGAGCCTCCCATGGGCAATGTTCTATGGTCTATATATGGGAACACACAAGAAGACAGAATAGCTGCTATGGCTTTAATCCCAACATGGTACAATAAACATTTGTTTCTGGTTGGAAATAATCTCAGATTAATATCCCTGGGGGCAGAAATGGGAATTAATATTATTAGTTTATTAAATATCTAATTCAGAGCACATACTTTAAAGTTTTAAAAGCTACATGGGAAAAGAAAATATAAATAGAGGTCATACCCAAACCTCCCCTCCACCAAAACACCACCACACACAGACACCTCTGTTCTATGTGAATCAGCCGGTACCCAGTTTGCAAGTGGTTATGACTGAGGGTGAACTGAAGGTCCCTTGGTACCCACTCTGTACCCTGTGAAAGGTTAGACAACCTTTTGCTAATAGCTAGAACAAGCAGGCAGGGTTTGTGGCCTACTGTGTTAAGAACTCTGTAGAGGAGGATAGTGAATCTTTAGGCATTTCTTTTTGTTTGGGGAATAGCTATGTTTGTTCATTCACTCTTGGGTCACATGTTGGGAGGTCTTGTTTACTAGGGACTAGGTGACATGCCAAGGAACTTACGGGAATAGGACACCAGGCCTGGCCCGGGGATCACACGCCATCAAGCAATACTTCAGTCCTGTGCCACTCCCCCCCACACCCCTCCCCAGCTCTGCATTCTCTCCCAGAATAGCCCTCTCTAGGGACCATGGTTCCCAGTAGAACACCGCTAAGCATTCTGGGAGCCACTTCGAAAGGCAAGCCTGACTGTTGACAGCGGCTAGAAAACAGACACATCCCCCAGGCTCATAAATGCATGATCTGTGTTCTGAACCAACAGTTCCAGAAGGTGTCTTCTGTGAAGCTGTTACCAGGTAGCTGTAGCATTCAGCAGCAGGCCTACTTTAGGGAGGCCACATCCCTTTCTGGTACTTCTGAGAGGGTATTTATTTGGCATAAGCGAGAGGGAGGGGGAGGGGATGGGGGAGGAGAGGGGAGAGGGGAAGGGAGAGGGAGAGGGGAGGGGAGGGGATGGGGAAGAGGAGGAAGGAGGGGAGAGAGAGAGGGAGGGAGGAGAGGGAGAGGGAGAGGGGAGAGGGAGGGGGAGAGGGAGGGGAGGGGAGAGGGAAAGGGAAAGGGACAGGGAGAGAGTATGTGGTGTGGTCTTACCATATAACTCTGGCTAGCCTGGGATGCACTTCTCTGACTTACTAGTCCTGTGTGATCTGCTGCAGTCCCTGCTTGTAGGGCAAGTGGACCATAGCACCAGACAGAAGAAGGGAATCTCAAAGAACAGCAGGAGTGGGGTCAGCTCCCTGCCAAGCTCTACTCATTCTAGAACATGTAACTATGACACCCCACTGAGAGAGCCATGACAATCAGTCACTTAGGGACAACACCTGAAGTCCTTCCCCCATGCAAACCAAACATCCCTAACATCTCAGACTGAGACAATGGGAAGCACCTACCCCTGGATCCCACCCTAGTCCTGGAAGAATTCTTTGCTGTTCCGTGGGTCCACCCAGCATGGCTCCTGTCCCTGAGGCTTGCTGCTGAGACTCCTGGCTGCAGCTCTCTGGCTGCACACTGGTGCTCACCACAGTTTGCCACCGCTGCTGATGCTGGCATTGGTGCTGCTGTGGTAGTGGAGGAGACCCTGGCTACCTCCCCAGCATGGAATTCCCTTCAGAAAGTGGCAACACTTTGGCTGTTCTGACCAGACCAGAGCCCTGCAGGCCTTTTGTTCAGGCTGGACCAGAGGTCCTCAGAATTTATCTGTTTTGGTTCCACAGAGCACGATACCTGGAGACCCCTCTCATGGACTGCATTCTGCCCACCTTGAGCAGCTATAACACCCCCCAGCTTTGAGGCAGACAGGCAACCTGGCACCAGCTCACCACATGCCTGCTCCATCCTCAGGGCAGAATTCCATTGTCTTAGTTTGTGGTAGAAACTTATGACCCTAATAAACCTGTATTTTATTTACAAGGCATACGCTTAGATTGGGCAGATCTAGGGCTATACTAACTTGGTATAAAGCCCCTGACTACTTGCTGTTTCTCCTGGCCATGTGGTTCTGGTCCATGGTGACTTCCTTTCCTCCTCTACCTGCAACCCTCTCAGGTCCCACCTTTCTCCCTCCACTGCCCAGTCACAGGCCCTAGCATTTTATTGGTCAGTTAAGTAGAGGGGAAGGTTCACCACTTGAGTATGTGAGCATCTGCTCCTCAGAGATAACCACATCTTGAGGAACCAGTATTTAGCATTAGAGTACAAACAGCATCAGACCAGCCCACGACATTAGCTACTTTTCTTTTGCTGTGATAAAATGCCATGGCCTAAAGTGACTTGGGGAAGAGAGGATTTATTTCATATTAGAACTTGTAGTCTATCATCCAGGGAAGTCAGAGCAGGAACTCAAGGTAGGAATGTGAGGCAGGAACTGGAAAGAGGCCACAGAGATATGCTGCTTACCAGTTTGCCCCCCATGGCTTGCTCAGTCTGCCTTTTTATACAGCCCAGGACCACCAGGGATTGGGGATACCACTGCCAACATAGGCTAGGCCCTCCCACATCATTTTTCAATCAAAAGAATGTACCACAACTTTCCCACAGGCCTGTCTGGTGGAGACTTACTCAATTGAGATTCCTTATCTCTGGATGACTCTAACTTGTGTCAAATTGACATAAGACCAGCAAAAACATCAGGCAAAGCCTCAATTTTGAGTTCACGAAAAAAAAGTCAGTTAGCATACACATATATGGGACACACTGATGGTGTCAATTAGCATGTATGTATATGGGGACATGCTAATTATGTCTATGATACTTCTGAATTCACCTCCCCAGTCCTCCCCAAGTAATTGATATTTTTACTTTCAGGCCATTTTTTCTCTCTTTTGATTTCCATGTCTAAGAGACGACATATATTTCTCGCCTTTCTGACCCTGATGTCTTTGAGCCCCATCATTCAGCTTCAGATAGCAGGACTCCATTTTTGTTCATGGTGAGTAATAAATATTCCATTGTGTACATACCAATTTCCTCTTTCCATTCATCTGTGCATGCACACTTCAGATGATTTCCATATCATAGTTATTGTGAATAATCCAACAATATCACACGCATTTCAGGTTTATCTTCTGTATGTTATTAACTTCCTGTGGATGCGTACCCATGATTGGGATGGTTGAATCATACAGAAAACATCCCCTGCTGTTTGACAAAGAGCCTGTATAGATTCTACCTCTAGCAGGGCTTCAATCAGACTAACTCTGGGTAGGTAGTAAGAACGATTCTACATGTGAGGGGAACACTTGCTTTTCCAGCATCTTCTACTAGCAGAGGTAGAAATAAGGTCATCACAGGGAACGCTAGTGAGACTGGGTAAGTAAAATCATAAAAATATAGAATCTCATTGTATACTACAAGGTAAAAATAGTTTGTTGTTAAAAATAGCCATTGAAAATATCCCTGATTTCCCAGGACTTCTGGGAGGTCTACGTTGGCCTCAGCTTCCTCCTTGGCCCACTTCCTGAACATTTGATGAAATCATGCTTTTCTTAGTTTACTACAGAGGAAATCCTTGGATTGTAATGATAGGCAACATCATATCTGAGTCTTTGTGTTGTTTCTAAAGGGAACATCGTAATCACAACATCAAGATGTCTTCGCTTACAGGAAGAGTACTCACGCTTACTCCTAATAATGGCAACAATGTCCACCTGGTTCCCTCGATGTCCCTGACCTCTCATGTCAGACCTCGATGCCACTCATGTGATGGGAGGTCACCACACTTGATGTCGCTCACAAGGTGGAAGGTCTCCACACCATACCAAGTCGAAACCAGCATTCATTTAGAAGGGGTTATGCCCATTGCCTGGTTGGAAGCCTAAGGCTCGCCAGGACTTTCCTGGGATTGCAGAGTTTTCTGGAGCCAGAGAGAAAGTGGGAAGGAGATAAGTGAGAAGGTTTGGGACATGTGCCTGGAAGGCGTACATTTGTACATTTGCAGCCAGAGGGCCCTAGCGCTGGGTATCTAAAGCTGTGGCCTGGGACTAACTAGGAGGACCTCTGACTTTGGAGGGCATTTGGATGATCTGGTCTATCGGGGTGAACAGAGCTCTCTCAAGTGGGTACTCCCCTGGCAGGCACAGCCTGTGACAAGGGGTGCGATCGAGCCTCAAGTGGAGACTGAATTCCTGTAATCTGGCTCCCACTCCACTCAGCACGTAAGGCAGAGCTCACAGACAAGGGCTATGCAGAGGGAGGTGCATGAAAGCCAAAGGTCATCCTCCTCTTGGGTCTGTTGCTCTCAGAGCTTGGACCTGTGAAAACATGTATGGGTTGCTGAGATCCCAGGCCTCCAGCCAGGACTCTCATTGCACGGGTTGGCCTCCAGAATGAGCCTTTAATCCCACCAACAATCCCTGAGACAAGAAACACGAAGTCTCCCTATATTGAATTAGAAGTCCCGCTTCCTCTTGAGTGTATTGCTTGGTTTTGGGGTGCCCATTGTTCACATCTTAGCAGGGTGTTCAGCCCTAGAAAAGGGACTATTTGGCCCTGAAGTGCCTACAGTACACTTCCCAAACCCCCCATTACTTAAATGTATAATTCCATTACCTTAAGTGTAGGTGATTAATATCATTGCATGTCAGGCATGTCAAGAAGAATTCTCTGGTTTTGTGACTTTTTTCTTTCTTTCTTTTGTTATAGTAGGTATCTGACACAAGGCCATGTGCCTGTAAGACAAGTGTCCTAACCCCTGGACACCGTTCAGTTTCTGTAGAGCAGTGTGTATGTGTATACTATACCTGTCACTATTAAGTGTCTTCCTCAATTCCTCAATCAAGCTCTACTATAGCTTTTAAAGGCGGAGGCTCTCGCTGAACCACTGTCTCAGCTGGACTGGTTGGGCAGCACAACCCTGGGGTCTGCTTGCTTCTGGTGCTTTAGCTGCTGTGTGCTACCATGTATGACCATGCAGGTGCTGAGGATCTTAACATGGGTCTTCATGCTTGCATGACAAACACCTTACCCATAGAGTCACCCCCCCACCCCACCCCCAGCCACTACATGACATCGTAAATAGTTGCTACACCCATGGAGAAGACTGTCCAGTCAACCCAAATTCAGGCTGGATCCAAAGCGTGGAATCTGGAGAAAGTCTAAGACTGAGTCTGGGTCTCTAGAGGTCCCAACACTCTGGAGAATAACCCAGGTAGAAACAGGTTTGCTTTGAATGAATTAAAGATTAATCTAATCTTCCCAGCACTTACTATAATGCAGTAGCAACAACTGCATTGGATTATATATCCCAGACATATTACAGAAGGTTGATACTGATGTGGGGGAAATAACGCAGATACTTCCATGGAGCAAGGCTACTCACTAGGTTCACTGTAGCACAGGGAAATAGATCTAGGATGTTGAGGGCCACATGAGGTCAAATGAACATCTCAGAACCATAACTTGGCGATCAATATCATCCAATCTTATTGTAACTCTGCATTGTCTGTTGATGCTCTGCTCTCTCAGCCTTCCCCAGGAGCTAATGCTTAATCATCCTTCCTACAGACACGAGGCTGTCCCATGCCTAGGTCTGCCCCCGTGCTGCTTCATCTCTGTTCCCAAGGCAACTCAAATGACAAACACACCCAGAAGGCTAAGACTCATTTATAGCTATAACTGCCGCTAATGAATAGGAAGTCAGAATCTTGGCTGTATCCTAGCAAGAATATTCTCTTCTTTTCTTGCAGAGACATGCATTCCAATGCCCATTATTTGTGGTTTCTCTTAGTCATCAGTAAGGATTTCTTTTTAAAAAAAAACAATTGTTTTTATTTATTCTATTTTATGTGTCTGAATGTTTTGCCTGAATGTATGTGCCACCTTGTGTGACTGGTGCCCATGGAGGACAGAAGAGGTTATTGCATTCCCAGGAACTGAAGTCACAGATGGTTGTGAGTTGCCCTGTGGGGACTGAGAATGGAGCCTGGGTCCTCTTAGCCATGGGGTCATTTCTCCAACCCATTTTACAATGTATATATGTATACATCACTAAGGGCCTGTGCATGTGAAAACAGTGCCTTTCAGAGGCCAGAATTAGATCCCCTAGAGCAGGAACTGTAGGAGATTCTGAGCCTCTTCGTGTGGGTGCTGGGAATTGAGCTCAGATTCTGCAAAAGAGAAGTATGAACTCTTAGCCATTGAGCCATCTTTTTAGACTCTAGCCATGAGGTTTTATAAAATTCTCACTATCACTCACTTTCCTACCTATGTGCTAGCCTAGATACTGGAAACACAATATAAAACATGCTAACCCATTCTTCATGTATTATCTTACACAGACCCCATACTATGTTATACTGTGAACTAATTCCCACTAGGAACTTCTTTGAAAACACATAAAATTGCACATTACTCCCATTACTAGCTGATACTCAGGAGCCTCTTGGAGATGCCCTATTCATGACCTCTTTGGTAAGGGCTGTATTTGTCCTGTACTGTCTCAAGTTCTCATTCAGTAACTTAACCTTGACTCTTATTGTCTATAGGATACTTGGGAACATTATCTTTCATTGTGAGATGTGGTTTGGGGCTGGTTCAGCAGTTAAGAGCACTTGCTGCTCACCCAGAAAACCTAGCTATTTTTCTTAGTAGCCATATATTGACTCCCAACTATAATTCCAGCCCCAGGAGATCCAACACCATCTTCTGACATGCACAGGTGTCCACAGACTTGTGAAGCATACAGAGATCCCAAAACATAATTTTCTTAACAGGGATTTTTGTATTACTTTTGAGTATCAAATTTTTAAAGTTTTTTAAATTTTTTTTATGTGTATGACTGTTTTCCCTGCATGTATTTATGTGTACAGTGTACCTGCTTGGTACCAGCAAAGATTGGTACCTACCAGAAGAAGGTATCAGATCCCTTGGGGCTAGAGAGATGGCTCAGTGGTTAAGAACTCTTACCGTTCTTGTAAGAGGCCATCAGTTCAGTTCTCAGCGTGCGTACATGGTGACTCACAACCATTTGTGACTCTAACTCCAGGGAATCTGATACCAACTCTGGCCTCTGCTGGCACTGCATGCAAATGATGCACACACATATTCTCAGGAAAGAAATGTCAGAAAGAAGCTTAAGAGAAATTCTATCGAAGAAGAAAGTCTATTAGCAATCACAAGAACATGCCCAAAACTTAAAATTAGAGTAATGTTATATTTGACTAAAATTATCAAGATATTTTAAATATTTGTTTTTGTTGTTGTCGGTTTATTTTTAAGGATCTTATGTAACCCAGGGTGGCCTCAAATTTACTAGGTAGCCAAGAATGACTATATAATTAATTTAATAGTATGCAAATTTTATTTTATTTAAGTTATTAAAATGTCAACTGTCATAATGTATCAATTATCATTAAATTAATAGAAAAGGAAAACAAAGATGTGACAACCTTTTATTGGTTGTCTGATCACCTTATATATGAATAAGAAGTATTTAACAACTTTTATCCCTGACTCAAAATCTCACCAAGAAGTGCATTTGACAGAACATCTAGCCTCCGTGGGTGCACTGGTACAGGCCTGTTTTCCCAGGTGCTTTGGGAGACAGAGGTGGAAGAATCAGGAATTCAAGGTCACTGCTAGCTCCACAGGAAGGAGACCAAGTTGGGCTACATGACACCTTGTCTATATGAAAATGGAAAGAAGAATGAAAAAGAACATCTATGCTAAGAAGGAAAAATCTAAGATAGGTTCATGGTGAAGTTAAAAGGCAAGAGCCTTTCTCCTGTGAAAAAGAACAGCAACCACCACAACAAAATATTTCTGCTTCTTTCCTCAGGATGCCCAGATATTGTACACCAGGGGGAGAAGGATAGAGGAAAGTCCGGAACTAGTGGGTTCACAGGATCTCAGTCCGGCACTGAACGCCAGGGGTGGTGGTCTTCTCTGAAGATTTTAGTATTACAGCTCTTCAGTGTTACAGCTCCTTTAGAAAACAGCTCTCTTAGATTATATTCAATGAAACAGCTTGTGTGCATACACCTTACTCGGGGGTGAATGGAGGGCTAAATATATGAACCCTGGAGAGTGGGAAGGGATTCTTCTTGGGGTAAGGTTTCATTGGCTGAGGCTTAAGGTTCTGGGGATACCTCATTTGCATGGAGAAGTGTTCCAGAAAGTTGAACCCATAATTTTGCCAAGGACCATGTGACAATTCTCAGGTAGAAGATTAGGGTGGAGAAGAAGCTCCACTAAGAAAAGGGAGTCCTCCATTTTTTGCTGAGCTCAGGAAACCTGTCTAGACATGATAGACTATAGCCTTAGTAGTGAGATACAACATATACACATACACATAAATGCACACACACACACACACACACACATAGTATCCAACTGGAACTCAAGATTTAAAAAACAAAATGGTCCCTTTTGTAATTGCAGTGATGTCCACGTTCCTCCAAGCTACAACAGAGATCTGCCATGTCTGAAACAATACAGGGATAAAAACCTGAAACAAACATTCTCAAGATAAGAAGTGTGAGAACAAGAAGAGCTTCCCAAGACAGGAATAGAAAACAATGGAGTTGACCTTTGCACCCAGCTCATCTTCCCACCCTGAGCAAAACTCTGCCTGTGCTGGGGAAGGGGAATCCTGAAGGCTACAGCAGCCCTTACTTTATTTTGCATGGTGACAGCATGATGTGTTCTTTTTAGTTTGCTAGCTTTTGTTTTTCATTTTTGAGAGAGGGTCTGAGGTAGCCCAAGCTGGTCTTGAAGTTGAGAAAGCATGAACTTGTGCCCCTGCTCCTTTTGCCTCTACTCCCCAAATGTTAGGACTACAAGCTTTTGTCACAGTGCTCAATGCACTAACTTAAAAAACAAGAAACAAAACTCTGTGTCCGAATCTTTAAAGAGGTTTTCCTGCATAAAATATTTGGTTGACCCCAAGGTTCATGTTTTCCTACATTGCTGACTACATTACTATTTCAAACAAAAACATTTGCTAGACCAACCAAGAACAGGATACACCAAAGCTTTTATTTTACCTTCACTTATTTCTTTTGGTGTATACTTCTGTTATCATATTTCTTCTCTCTAAAGAAATTGTCTTACTGTATTTGTTGAGGTTTGGTCTTTTGCTATCTATTGTAATGCTAAGTGCAGGTTCCCAAGACCTGGTTGTCCCAGAGACAAGAGAGTCCTTGTATACCTTGGCCCCAAGTTGTTTGTGATTGGTAAATAAAGATGCCAACAGCTAATAACTGGGCAGAAGAGTCAAAGGTGGGGTTTAGGTTTCGTGGGCATGAAGAAAGACCCACGAGGAGGAAGAAAAGTGCAGAAGGAAGGAGAAGCCACTGTGGGTTAGAAGTCTAGAGAACATGGCCCTGAGGGTTGCCCGATTGGAGATAGGAGCAGCCCGGATGAAGCACAGTAAGGAATAAGGAATAATGTCGAGTTATCAGTTGGAAAGTAGACTCTGATAGCATAGATGGTAGGTACTGTAAATATAAAGGCTGCATGTGTCTTTATCTGGGAACTAAATGGTCTAAGGCAGGGTAGAAGCCCGAGGATAGGATTAAATAATCTCAACAACAGGGCATCTAGCCAGAAAATGGACTAGTCACGAATGCTATTCTAGTCTGGGGGATATAGAATTCTATTTTGCAGCATATAGAATTATAGGTTAACATTTTATTTCTGAAAAGCCTGCTTTTCTTGCTTGCATGGTTTCTTCAGAAAAGCTAGTTATCATTTCTCTCTGTTCTTCTCCAGTAAAATGTTTTGTATTTTATACATACCATACATAGATGGTAGGTACTGTAAATATAAAGGCTGCATGTGTCTTTATCTGGGAACTAAATGGTCTAAGGCAGGGTAGAAGCCCGAGGATAGGATTAAATAATCTCAACAACAGGGCATCTAGCCAGAAAATGGACTAGTCACGAATGCTATTCTAGTCTGGGGGATATAGAATTCTATTTTGCAGCATATAGAATTATAGGTTAACATTTTATTTCTGAAAAGCCTGCTTTTCTTGCTTGCATGGTTTCTTCAGAAAAGCTAGTTATCATTTCTCTCTGTTCTTCTCCAGTAAAATGTTTTGTATTTTATACATACAGAGACAGAGACAGAAAAAGACAGAGAGATGGAAAGAGAGAGGCAGAGGAGGGATAGAAAGAAAGAGGAGAGAGAGGGGAGAGAGAGAGAGAGAGAGAGAGAGAGAGAGAGAGAGAGAGAGAGAGAGAGGGGAGAGAGAGAAGGAGGAGGAGGAGAGGGGAAGGAAGGGAGAGAGAGGGAGGAGGGGAGAGAGAGAGAAAGAGAGAGAGAGAGAGAGAGAGAGAGAGAGAGAGAGAGAGAGATCTTTGATTTGCCATGGTTTCATGGTTTCAAACCTAACATAACTTGGAAGTGGTGAGGTAGCTGATACTGGGAAATTTAGTCAGTTAACCTTAGGGCTGGAATGGCAGGAGAAATGGATTGTGGGTTTAAACTTTGGTTGTGGCTAGAGTTGCCTTCTGGGAACTGGAACTTTTAGGGTCATCTGTTCCTGGGAGGAACAGATCTAAATGAACCATCTCTAGCTACTCCTCCCATGCCCCCACACCCCAATGGCCTCCTTATCTATTGTTGTCTACTCATAATTAGCAGCAGGTGACAGGGAAGCCAGCCATCAAACTGGGAGAGAAGGATGGGCCAGGGTGGTACTTGGTATAACGGAAAATATCCAGGAAATATCTGAGGAAGAATGAGAAGCAACCACCCACTCCTCAGGACCCACTTTGCAATAGAGCAAAGAACATTTTGTTTTAGTTTGACTTTCTCTGAACAGGACAAATTATTGTCAGAGCACTTTATTTTAAAAGTTTTCCCTGAACATTTTGTAAAACAATGAAAATGTGCCAAGCACAGGCCACACAACCTAGATCAGGGTGACACCATGTAGGTACGGTCTGTGCCTCTGACCCTGGCGGAGGAGGATTGCACATGGGAGAACCCATGGAGTGACTGGCCAGTAAGAGGAGATGAAGTATCTTCATTTGATGATTCCTCTTTGTAAAACTAAATACAGCAGAGAAGCCGGCAGAAACACAGCCAAGGCATCTCTCTAAGTTATCGCTAAGCAAATAATCACCCAGAGAAGGTAAACATTCATTTTTCCAGCCCTTCTGGGGTCTGAGCCTAGCTCTTCCCCCTTCAGCATATTTACGCCAGCCCTTGCCTTCTTTCTGTGTCCCTCTCCCCTTCTCCTATCCTTTTAGAACCCCGCCATTCCTAATGAGTTGGTCTTGCTTTATAAAGTCATAGTTGATGCATTCTGTCCTCTGCCTGGAATAATTACATCAGCCTGTTGTTATTGATCTTGTTACTAAGGCCTGTGAATCTGCTCACGTCCCACCTCTGGAGTAGTGGGAAGAGAAAGCGTGTCCTTAAGATTTTCCCATAAACCAGATGTTTTCTTCAACCCTTACATCTTCGAAATAATTTCTCTGAAGAAAGATTAGCAAGAATGCAGAAGTCTAGATCTTGTTTTCTCAGTATACCATGAGTCCACACCCAAATATCTGGCAATTCCGGCTTGTGAGTAATCCCGTTTTCGGGACTCATTTTTTTTAAAGTGCCACGTATCATTTCCCCGTAACTTGCTTCATAAACAGTGTTGTGCTTTCTTCTCAGGGGTTCCTTTTCAATTGCTACTAGGAACAGTGAAGCAACACTGTAAGGAGGTCTCCATTTAACACCCCACACACCCCTGTGTAGTGGAATAAGAGACCTTTATTCATTTTACCAAGAGCTACAGCTTTGAGAATTTGGCTAGGACTTATCTGAGGCAGTCAGTTGGATCCAGCTAGGATTTCTTTTCAGGACATGTAGCATGTTTTATCCTGCATGGCCGCTTAGCAGAGAGCTCCATTGCCTCTCCTAGCTGGTGTTTCCAGGGACCCGAAAGATGCTGAGTGAAGAGGTCATCAACTCCAGAAGTCATGTAACCTGCTTGCAGTCATTTTCTGTCATTACAGTCGTTCTCTCTTGGCCAGGGCCAAGTTTGTTCCCCACACCCTGCCCAGGGAACACTTGGCCAAGCCTCAGTGTACTTTTGGTTTATGCAACTGCAGGCCGTAGGTGCTATTGGCTTCTGAAGGGTTGTGCCCAGGAATGTTTCTAAGTTTTTACATTGCATAGAAACTCTCCACAACAAAGAATTCTGTGACTCAAAAAACAAATGCCAATAAAACTCCCCCCCCGAAAAAAAAACTGAGGCAAACTTGAAGGCAGTAACAGATCATAATCCTGTAAATTCATTTCTTTCTTTCTTCATGAACTCATTGTGTGTTCATGCATCTGTGAGTCTGTGTGTCTGTGCCTGTAGCTGTACATGCACACATGAGCACATATGGAAGTCAGAGGAGGATCTAGTCTCTTACCCCACCGCTGTCAGCCTCATTCCCTTTACAGGGTCTCTCACTGAACCTGAAGCTTGCCATCTGGGCTAGACTCTCTGGCCAATGAGCTTCCAGGATGAGCCTGTGTCTGCCTCTTAGAATGCTGGGTTACAAGCACGATTGACCATACCCAACTTGTACATGGATTCTGGGGTACCATGAACTCAGGCCCTCCTGCTTATGCAAGTGCCATTACCCACTGAACCATCTCCCCAGCCCCTGTGGGTTGAACACTTCCACAGCAATCTCTAATCCATAAAACACCCCACAAACATGCCAACAGGAACATCTGATAGAGGCAATTGTTCAACTGAGGTTTGCTCTTCCCAAGAGACTCATCTGTGTGAGCTAATAAAACGCTAAGCATCACACCCATGCAGTAGAAAAGACAACAAAACATTTGTAAGGTTGCTTTGGAAAGATAAACTGAACCACTAAACTGGTCAAGATTAAAAGGAAGCACTAATGATATAAAAACTCATTGAAGTTATAAGAAACTAAAGAGAAAATACTACAAATCCCGCTGATGGTAGAAGGAATCCACAGGAAACAAGCTTATGTCAACAAATTAAATGACCTCATATTAAATGGCAGTTTGATACAAAGATAACACAAGATGGAATGAGAAAATGTGAATATCCCTAAAGCTGAATTTGAATTTGCCAACCAAAGAACTTTCCACAACCAAGTGTGGATCTATAATCCAATACTCAGGAGAGCCAGGAAGACTCTGTCTGCTTACCACACTCTGCAGTGCTGTGTCAGGTCATGTCATCTATGCTGTAAATCTCGGTGTTGGTCCTGTTGGTACAGGTCACGTGATTAGTTGGTCTTTCCTGCCCCACCCCACCCCCTGTTTCTTCCTGGTTTTCCTCTTTCCATTATTGCCCAGTCCTAAAAGAATGTTATTTTTAGAAATGTACTAAGACTATATTTAAAATTAATTTTCAAAAATTCTTACCTGAAGTCTAAAACCCATTTCTAAAGCCTTGAAATTTGAAAGACTAGAAGCAGCCACCATTAGAAGAACAGGGAGGTGGTCCTTTGCCTGGGGTTCTCTCTTTAGAGTTGGTAGCCAGCCATGCAGATTAAGCCACTTAATGTGGGGGATGGGGAGGGATATTTGTCTGTTTCTCTTGAAGAAAAGCTCTCTTAGCAAGATGCAGAGTCAGGAGAATGTGGAGACCAGTTGGAGTTGTTAGAGGCATGGAGCACCATTGAACAAGTGGACTAGTGTTGCAGAATAGTGAATAGAACTTTAAAAGAGAAATACCTCTTTTGGGGTTGTTTTTTTATAAATCTGCATTCCTATTCCTTTACTGGTCCTGGTGTTCTTTCCTACTGTCTTCAAACGTGGCCTCTGACCTCACATTTTCCCACTTCTCCAGTGGACCAGAGAGAAACATGATCTGGTGTCTGCAACAGGATGGTAGTTTCTGCTTCCACTCTTCTCTCTTATTAACTCCAATCTGTCTTGATTTTTTCTGATTTTGGAGAAGCTTGACTTAGATGATTAACTACGAATCCTAACACTGCTGTTTTCTCATTTCTATACTATGACAGGCATCTTCCTGGTTAATTGGTTAGAGCCTCCAAACCCACAAAAGATGAGCAAGTTTCCCAAAGCTGTGGGTGAACAGGTCTGTGTCACATGGGAACCCCAACCGGACAGGTGAAAAGATGTAAGTATATGAGATTCAAATAAGAGAGGAGATGACCTTAGACCTGAGGAGCCCAGAGGTCTTTGCAGAGTCATCATTAAGGTTGGTAGCGTTCCGTTACTGTCAGAAATACTTGAGCTAGCTGGCTGATAAACGTATAAAGCACAAATGTTTTTTTGTTGTGGTGGTGGTACTGGTGGTAGTGTTTTGTTTGTTTTGTTTTGTTTTGTTTCATTATGGTTTCAGTGATTCCAAGCTGATCCATTGGCCCTATTGCTTTCATACTTTGATGGAAGGGAGCATGTATTGGAGCAAAATTAACTACTCCATGGCCTTGCAGCAACACACAGAGAAAGAGACTGGCTCCAGTGATTGCTTTGGAAGGTATCTATGCCTCCAATGAGCTAATGAATGTCCACCAAACCCCACCTCTTTGAGACTCTGCCACCTCCCTAAGTGCGGAGCTAAAGGCAGTGCCATTGATCCAGGGGCCTCTGAGGGACATCTGAGGT